>CAMZMU010000096.1:101978734-102528436 GCA_947311845.1 Poa pratensis
GACTTCGGTGAAACCTATGCCCCCGTTGCTCGTCTGAATCTATTCGCATCTTGCTTGCATTATGACTCATCAGAACTTTAAATTGCAACAAATGGATGTTAAAAGTGGATTCCTCAATGTCCTATCAATGAGTTGGTATATGTTAAGCAACCTCCCGGGTTTGAGGATCCCAACCATCCGACCACGTTTACAAGCTCGACAAGGCACTCTATGGCCTTAAACAAGCCCCACGTGCGTGGTATGAGCACCTTCGAGAGTTTCTTGTAGACCGTGGATTCCAAGTTGGTGTTATTGACCCCACCCTCTTTACCAAGAAGGTGGGTGGCAATCTTTTCATATGCCAACTCTATGTAGATGACATCATCTTTGGTTATACTAACAATGCTTTCAATGATGAGTTTGCAAAGCTAATGACAGAAATTTGAGATGTCCATGATGGGGGAGTTGAAGTACTTCCTAGGATTTGAAGTGAAGCAATATAGGGAAGGTACCTTCATCAATCAAGCAAAATATACCCAAGACATGCTCAAGATGTTCACGATGATGGAGCTCAAATCTTACAAGACACCCATGTCCACCTCCGTCGACCTCCACACGACCCGAGGGTAACGATGTCGATCAAAAACTCTATCGCTCTATGATTGGCTCTTTGCTTTATCTTTGTGCATCTATACCGGATATTATGTTTAGTTGGGTAAGTGTGCAAGGTATCAAGCGGCTCCCAAAGAGAGCCACTTAGTGGCGGTTAAGCGCATCTTTCGATATTTGCTTCATACCCCAAACTTTGGTCTTTGGTATCCCAAGGGTTCAAGCTTTCATCTCATGGGTTACTCGGATGCGGATTATGCCGGAGAGAAGAAGGATAGGAAGTCTACATCCGGGAGTTGTCAATTTCTTGGCCGCTCCTTGGTGTGTTGGTCTTCCAAGAAGCAAAATTGTGTTGCTCTCTCCACCACCGAAGCCGAGTACATCTCCGCCGCAAGTTGTTGTGCCCAACTCTTATGGATGGTGCAAACTATGAAGGATTATGGTATTATCTTCTCCAAGGTCCCCTCATGTGCGATAATGAAAGTGCTATCAAGATCGCCCACAACCCCGTGCAACATGCCAAGACGAAGCATATTGAAGTTCGTCATCATTTCATCCGGGAGCATGTGGAGAGGGGCAACATTGACCTTTCTTTTGTAGGAACCAAGGATCAACTTGCGGATATATTCACCAAGGCCCTTGATGAACCAAGATTTCGAGAGTTGAGGAATGAACTAAATGTCATTGATGCGAGCAACTTTGCTTGACCGCCTTGCACAAGTACCCTTAGTAGACATCGTAACTAGTTTAGATGCATGCATGGACATGGGGAGTGTAGCTCAACTCATGAGTCAACACTACTTCTATTATGCGCACATAGACAATTCGTGCTTTATTTGGTCACTCCGGTGACAAATTTGAGCTTAAACGATGAGTATTGGCCTTAAACCCAAGATATATCTTTGCCGGTGTTGGGTTGATAATTGCTCATACATGGTGGCCTAGGCCACCCCCCTCCTTTTGAGGAGTTGGTTTTTTGGATCTTATTTGGTCTTTTAGACTTCTTTTTGGGGAGGAACTCAAGTTTGGGTCTTCAAGTTTGGTTTTTGCAAACTTGAGTTTCTTCTCCTTTCTCAGCTACTTGTCTATCCCAAGCCAACACTCTTTATTAAAACAGCCCTATCTCTCTCTAAAAATGCCTTTTTTATGCTCTTGGTTGCTTGGATGGTCGGAAACGGCGGTCAAATCGCCTTAGGGGCTCATTTTTGAGCCCTAGCTGCTTTTGCCCCAGGCGCCGGTACTACCGGCACCCCTGGCGGTACTACCGCTGCACCCTGTGCAGCGCAGTACCGTTACGGGTCCGTGTAAATACCAGAGCAGTACTACCGCTGGATCGGGCGGTAGTACCGCTGCCGGGATTTGGCCAGGATAAAGGCACGGGGCCAACTCGATGTGGAGGTTAACTCCCCACTCATTTTTCCTCCCGTGCGCTCTTCCCTCCAAGCTCCCGTCGCCACCGCCACTCCTCCGCCGGGAAGGAGCCCTCCCAGGCCCGGAGCTTCCTCCTCCACGCTTGGGACGCCTCCTGCATCTCCTCCTCCTCGATCCTCCGCCATGAGTTCCGGTATGCCCTATCCCTCTCTCTCATCTAGTTGATGGATAGAGATGAAATTAGTGGTGTTACTCTTGGATTCGTGGTAGATTGAGTAGATAGATGTGTGTATTTGTGGATCTAGAACCTTGTCTATCATTTTGTTGCGAAATTTGTGGCTAGATTGAAAGTTCCTCTTCCTAGATTTAGAGGGTAACCTAGATAATGTTAGTGCTTTTTAAGCCATAATATTATCTCTTGTTACATCTCCAACACTAGATTTGGCACTCTCCCTCTAGTTTTAATTTCATACAATTTTGTAGACATGTGCCTTTTCTCCAAAATAATGAAATGGTGCATTCTTACCTATGTGCTTGTCCCTCCCATGCTATTCACAGGTAGTGCGTCTCGTGCTCGCACCAAGTCTGTCGGGCGTAAGAAACAAGGACCGATGTGCTGATGAGGTCCAAGATGAGATTGATGGGGTTCCCGTGACTCGCCGGAAGTTTCCACCTCCGGAGAAGACCCTGCCCAAGAGGACCAAGTCTGCTAGTCAATTGTCGGACAAGGATTTTGCAGTCAAGCGGGCTGTCAATTGCTATGTGATTGAGAGGATGGATCAAATTCCCTCCATTCGGGGCAACAATCCTTTCTTTCACAACAGGTTCCAAGAACAATGCTACAATGAGATCTTGTTGAAGAAGCCGATGGAGAACTATGTGGAGCAGCACTTCATCAATATGGATCACATGAGGGACAAGATTGATTACTTTGGCGAAGCCCTTGATATTTGCGAAGAGTTTGGGCTTTTACCCATGATGGGAGTTGGAACAAGATTTTGATGAGAAGCTTGTGGCTCAATTTTAGCCACCGTTCACTTTGGCAATGAGACGGAGCGCACCATCATTGGATGACAAAGGAGAAGAAGTTTGAAGAGACGTGGTCTGCAATTGCACAGATGCTTGGTTATGAGGAGTTTGGTTCCATTCTCTACGACGACTTTGACGATACTCACTTACGTGTCCATCATGGGGGTGCAGGCTGTAGAAGTGGAGAAGCTCTTGCCTTTATATGACCCGAGAGCGATGAGAAGTGGAAGGTTGGCAAGTCAAAGGGAATGTTTCCCACGTGGGACATCATGCACAGGATTTATCGCGAGACCATCAACCCAAAGGTGGGCAACATTGATGAAATTCATGGGTATCTCAAGAATCTAATGCTCCTCACAAGGGAGATGCAAGGAAAAGGGAAGAAGTTGGATGTCATGGATTTCATTTGGCATGAACTTTGGGAGGTCATTATCAAGAAGAAGAACATCGCTTTTGCTCCTCTCATCATGCGTATCATCATTTGGAAGTGGGTTGAGGAGAACGATGTTGCGGAGCTTGGGGATGCGGAGGTATGGATCCCCCACAAGAGTAAGCGGCTCCTTGTTAAGCCCCATCCGAAGAGAAGAAGAAGAGCAAAGAAGTGGTGGATGAAGCCGGTCCCTCTCACACTAAGAAGGAAGGGCCTTTCCTTTGGATGGCTGCTTCTATGAAGAAGCTCTTCAAGCTGACCAAGAAAGTTGAGAGGAACCAATATGATGTCTATGAGAGCTACTGAAGGCTCGCCAAGCTGAAATTGCTCACCGTCGTGCTTAAGGAGAACAAGTGCAGTCCGGCTCGGAGAAGAACATCACTCCATGGGAGGAGTGGCAAGCTCAGGACAGTGCAGGGCAGGTGATCACTTGGGCAGATTATGAAGAAGATGAAGTCACCTCTCAGCAGCCTCCGTTCGGTTTCGAGTGACCCTTGGGGTTAGCATCGGTCTGTCCCTTTTGGTGTCTCGATGCCAAAGGGGAGAGATATCTAGTAGCTCGTACGGGGTTTCGCAAGGTTGTGTGTCACAAGCTTGTTCTTTAATTCGTGTTGTTTCTCTTAGCTTGTGAACACCTTTTTTTTTGGATCTCTCCATGTGGTGTAAGACATGTGAACCTTAATTGCTTAGCTTATTATCTTTGTTCATGTCTTATTCTTTGTTGCAAGCTCTTTATATTATCTATTTGCAAAGTTTGCAAAAGCTAGGGGAGCATTGATCCTAGGTTGTGTGCGTTTGTGCATTCAAAAGCATTTCATAAATAATGCACATGTCTAGGGGAGCTCCGTCTATCTTTTACAAATCTTTTGCCTTGCGATAACTGTGTTGTCATCTAACGCCAAAAAGGGGAGATTGAAAGTGCATCTTCCCTAGATGATGTTTTGGTGTTAGTGATAACACAATTATGTATCTAACGATGTATTTGAGCTTCCAAGATTTCTGATATAAGTGTCATCGGATAGAGCTTGCAATTTGCTTTTAGCAGTTTTCTGCTACAGGCAGCGGTAGTACCGCCAGGAGGGGGTAGTACCGCTGCGCAGGTTTCTGCCAGCTACCGATGCGGTACCGCTGAGGTACCGCCGTTTTTCAGCTTATGTTTCCTTCAGCGGTAGCTCCAGCGGTACCGCAGCGGTAGTACCGCTGGGCAGCGGCAGTACCGCCATACCCAGCGTGGTACCGCTGGCCAGCGGCAGTACCGCCCGAGGTACCGCCGTTTTGCTGCTTTGTTTCATCGGGCGGTAGCTGTAGCGGTACCGCAGCGGCAGTACCGCTGGTCAGCGGTGGTACCGCTGCCTCCAGCGGTAGTACCGCTTTGAAGACAGGCGTGGGCTCCAGAATTTCGAGCCGTTTGAATTGAAGTCGAAGAAGGCAGCGGTACTACCGCTGCCCCCAGCGGTAGTACCGCCGCGGGATTTCTGGCTGTGCAACGGCCACTTTTGGAGGAGCTATTTAAAGGGGTCTTCTTCCCACTTGAAGACTAAGTTTTCCTATGCTCTCTCTCCTCCATTGATGAAAGCTTCAACCTACTAAGATCTCCCACTCCAACCACCCAAACCTCTTGATACTTTGTGGAGTGAAGGAGGAGGTCTAGATCTACATCTCCACCGAAGGAATTTCAAATCCCCACAGGATAGTGTGGAACTTGCATCTTGGGTTGCTTGTAACTCGAGGTGCCTTTGTGAGTCTCGGAGGAAGTCCGAGGCATTGTTGGGAGGCTTCAACTCATTGTGGAGTTCCCTGACCTTTGTGTACCGGCTTGGTCAACGCCATCAAGGTGACCTCATAGTGAATGAGCCAAACCCCCACGGGTGAAGCTCACGGAGAATAGAGTGAGCACATCCGTGCTATTGGAGCGCCTAGGTGGCTCCACACTCCTCCAACGTAGACGTACTTCCCTTGGGAAGGAACTACGGGAAACATCTCCGTGCCACTTTGCGGTTACCTCTATCCTTTACTTGTTGCTTCCGCTACTTTGTTTACCTTGCTTGTATCACTTAGGTTGCTATCACCTAGTGCACATCTAGTCAACCTTGTTATACTTTGCTCAAGCCTTAATTAATCGAAAAATAATTAAAATTTGGTAGTCGCCTAATCCCCCCCCTCTAGTCGACATATCGATCGTTCAACAGTGCCATACCTGAAGGTCTTCTCCTCCAGATCCAGCCTTTCCTCCACCGTGCCGGTGGTCTTGGGAGCCTTCACCTCCTCCACGAGCATCACACCCTCCTTGAAGGAAATCATCTTCGGCGGTGCCATCACGGAGTTGAGGTAGTGGTTCACAACACCTCCCTTGGGGAGGCTCTCCCCTTCATGGTTGGATTCGGAGCTAGACATGGCTAAAACCTGAGACAGAAACAGCAAAAGCAAAGATCGCTCAAGAACGCTCGGTGCGAGATTAGATCGGCGGAAGGGGTATATATTGACGGTTTTTAGGTCAAGACGAAGCGTCAGAGACGAAAACGAGACGAAACGGGACTCCGAGGGGTGAAAGGAGTGGGCCCACGCGGCCAAAGAATAGCCGCGTGGGACCCCCTCTTTCCTTCCTCGGGGCTCCTTTCCTTCCAGGTTTCTTGTCCCACACGTTAATTTCCATAAAAAATGACTCCCGTAAAAATTATACGCAATTCGAGAAACTTTCCAACACAAAAGTTACCTATTATTGATTTTGGGTTTCTGAAACTGCAAAATTCTTCGCAATTACCTCCTCCGGTGTCTTTAAATTCAACTCCTCCACCTTTCCGATGAAGCTCCTTCCTGCAATATAATGTTTAAGGCGTTGTCCATTGACTACATGAGGTTTACCTTTCATATCACCGTGAAGACGGATAGCTCCTGAACGGTACACCTCCTGTATCACTAATGGTCCCTGCCACTTTGAAGCCAACTTCCCTGCAGAAAACTTGAAACGAGAGTTGTATAATAAAACTTGATCACCTACTTTGAATTCTTTTCTCTTAATTTTCTTGTCATGCCAAATCTTAACTTTCTCTTTAAACATTCTGGCACTTTCATAAGCTTCATTTCTCCATTCATCTAGTAGGTTTAAATCAAGAATTCTCTTCTCTCCCGCAGTTTTAAAATCAAAGTTCAATTGTTTAATAGCCCATCTAGCTTTATGTTCTAATTCCACAGGTAAATGACAAGCTTTTCCATAAACCATTTTATAAGGAGACATTCCCATAGGATTTTTAAAAGCAGTTCTATAAGCCCACAATGCATCATTAATTTTAAGTGGCCAGTCAGACCTAGACTTATTCACTGTCTTTTCCAAAATGAGTTTAATTTCCCTATTACTTAATTCAACTTGTCCACTTGTTTGGGGATGATAAGGAGATGCAACTCTATGGTTAACATTATATTTTGCCAATGTTTTCCTAAGAATACCATGTAAGAAATGAGAACCACCATCAGTAATTAAAAACCTAGGAACACCAAACCTGGGGAAAATGATGTCCTGAAGCATCGTCATTGCTGTGGCATGATCTGCACTTTTGGTTGGAATTGCTTCCACCCACTTTGTAACATAATCCACTGCAACCAAAATATGAGTATGCTTTGTCTTTGATGCTGGGAAAGGTCCCATAAAGTCAAAACCCACACATCAAATGGCTCAAGTGGTAAAGAATAATTCATAGGCATTTCATTTCTCCTACCAATATTTCCTACTCTTTGACATTTATCACAAGATTTAACATATTCAGCACAATCCTTAAATAAAGTAGGCCAATAAAACCAGATTGTAATACCTTTGCACCTGTACGATCTCCTGCATGATGCCCTCCATAGGGACTGTCATGACAATCTCTTATAATAGCCTGTTGTTCATGCTCAGGTACACAACGTCTAATAATACCATCCACACTTTTCTTATAAAGGAAAGGATCATCCCAAAAATAATGTCTAAGATCATAAAAGAATTTCTTTCTTTGTTGAAAAGTGAAGTGTGGTGGTAAAACTTTACCAACAATAAAATTTGCATAGTTGGCAAACCATGGAGATGCAACTTTAGCACTAGAAACATTAATATTTGCAAGTTGTTCATTAACAAAACTATCATTAATAGGAATAGGATCATCAGGTATATTTTCCATTCTAGAAAGATGATCAGCTACTTGATTATCTTCCCCTTTCCTATCAACAATGTGTAAATCAAATTCTTGCAATAAAAGTACCCATCTTATTAGTCTAGGCTTAGCATCTTTCTTATTCATTAAATATTTAATAGCAGAATGATCAGTATGTATTGTGACTTTGGAATCAGTAATATAAGGTCTAAATTTGTCACAAGCAAATAGCACTGCTAAAAATTCTTTTTCAGTTGTAGCATAATTCCTTTGAGCAGCATCAAGTGTTCTACTAGCATAATAAATAACATTCAGTTTCTTATCAACACGTTGGCCCAAAACAGCCCCAACTGCATAATCACTAGCATCACACATAATTTCAAAAGGCAATTTCCAATCAGGAGGTTGAATAATAGGAGCACTTATTAAAGCATTCTTCAAAATATTAAAGGACTCAATACAATCATCATTAAAAGAGAAAGGAACATCCTTTTGCAAAAGATTGGTTAGAGGTTTTGATATTTTGGAGAAATCTTTAATAAACCTACGGTAAAAACCTGCATGCCCAAGAAAACTTCTTATACCTTTGATGTCCCTTGGGTATGGCAGCTTTTCAATAGCTTCTATCTTCGCTGGGTCAACTTCTATTCCTCTTCCAGAAATCCGATGCCCAAGACAATACCTTCAGTAACCATGAAGTGACACTTCTCCCAATTAAGAACTAAGTGTTGGTCTTCACAACGCTGCAAAACTTTGTTAAGGTTGAACAAGCAATTATCGAAGGAAGTACCATACACAGAAAAATCATCCATAAAAACTTCCATTATCTTTTCAATATAATCAGCAAATATAGCATTCATGCATCTTTGAAAAGTAGCAGGAGCATTGCACAAACCGAATGGCATTCTCCTATAAGCAAATGTACCATATGGGCAAGTAAAAGTGGTCTTTTCTTGATCATCCTTATGGACAGGAATTTGTGAGAAACCTGAATAACCATCTAAATAGCAAAAGTGAGAGTGTTTAGATAACCTTTCTAACATTTGATCAATAAATGGCAATGGGTAATGATCTTTACGAGTTGCTTTATTTAACTTCCTGAAATCAATACACATCCTATAACCAACAACAGTACGTTGAGCCACAAGTTCATCCTCATCATTTGGAACAACAGTCATTCCACCCTTTTTAGGAACACAATGAACAGGACTAACCCACTTACTATCAGCTATGGGATAAATGATACCAGCTTCAATAAGTCTTATTACCTCTTTCTTACCACTTCTTTCATTTTTGGATGGAGACGGCGTTGATAATCAACAACAGGTTTTGCATCCTCTCCAAATTAATTTTATGCATACATAGAGCTGGGCTTATACCTTTAAGATCATCAAGAGAGTATCCAATGGCTGGTCGGTGAGCTTTAAGCACATCAAGTAATTTTCTTCTTCTTCAGCTGAAAGGTTAGCACTAATAATGACAGGATATATGCTCTTCTCATCCAAGTATGCATATTTAAGATTTTTAGGCAAAGGTTTTAATTCAAAACTAGGATCCCCTTTAGGTGGTGGTAGCACTCCTAAATTATCAGGTGGGATATGCAATTGTAATTGTGGGGTTGTTGCCATAATATTTGTTCTAAACATCTTTTTCTTCATCATTAAATGGTTCATCTTGATTAAGCATATAACGTTCTACCACGTCTGATGAAGCTACAGCTATATGAGCAAGAGTTTCAATTACATCTTCAGAAATTGGCTCTTTCTCTGAATGTTTATCAGCAAATTTAGAAAAGTTGAATTCAAGTTTTTCTCCAGCACATTTAATAAACACTTTCTCTTTAAGCAAATTAATTTCAGCACCAACAGTGTGTAAGAAAGGTCTACCAAAAATGATAGGACAAAATGAATCTTGAGGACCAAGCACAATAAAATCAGCAGGATATTTTATTTTGCCAACCAATACTTCAACATCTCTAACAATTCCAAGTGGATTAATATAATCTTTATTAGCAAGTTGAATTGTCATACCTGTCTCTTCCATAATGATAGGATCAATATCAGGCTTGATTTCAAGATAAAGAGAATATGGAATGACACTAATACTTGCTCCAATATCACACAAACCATGATAACTTGAAGTCCCAATAGAGCATGATATAACAGGCTTACCAACCTTGGCCGAATTCCTTTAATGACTTTAGTAGCATCTTCACATAAATAAACATCAACAGGGTCTTCTTCATTTAATTGTTTGATAATGAAATTTGACTGTTGACTTCCACCTGTTCATAAGGCTGAGAACATCTTCTTTTACTCTTGTTAGTAACAGCAATAAGTAAATTCTCCTTAACTTGGTTTGGATATGGAGGTGGTTCAACATACTCTCAATTGTCACAGATGACACTGGTTCTACCTGTTTAATAACTTTAGGAACAACAATAGATTGTTTAACAGGTTCAACATAAACTTCAAACCCACTTTTAGGAACACAATATGATCAGCAAAAGTTTTAGCTATCTCAATTATAACATAAGGATCAAGACCAAAATTATCACTCAGATTCTTAAACAAATAGAAGTAGAGAAGTTCTCTACACATGAATATCCATAGTCCAAATAGGGCTCATTACCTTTATCAAGATCCCAATGACAAGTGTTCTCAGCAATAGTCTCCAATAAATTCCATGCTTCTTCTTCAGTATTATTTGTAAAACTTCCACCAGACGAATTATCCAGAAATTCCTTTTGTTTCATTGGTAGCCTCACATAAAAGTTTATCAATATAATTTTCCTTGTAAGATCATGACAAGGATTTTGCGAAGGAGTTCCTTTAACCTCCCCCAAGCTTGAGTAATACTCTCTCCCAGATGTGGCCAGAAATTAATATATATAGCAGCGGTTCTCATAAGCTTCTTTAGGAGTAAAATACTTAAGAAAGAAAACCTTCCTCAAAATACTCCATTCAATAATGACTTCTTCATCCAAAGACCTGAACCAAATACGAGCATTACCAGATAAAGACAAATATAATAGCTTCCTTTTTACCTGATCCTCAGAAATACCAGGAAGCCTAAATAAGCCACATATGTCTTCAATTGTCTCCACGTGTTCACGTGCAGACTTAGTTCCATCCCCTGTAAATGGATTTTTCATAACTCTTTTAACATGACCAATGGGAATTTTAAATCCCACTTTAGGTACCTCAGACACAGTAGTTTCAACCACTTTAGGAGTAGTGGCATAAGCACTTTCATATAAAGCAAGATGCAGCGAGGCACGATTCATAAATGCCATAGTAACAATGAGATAAAACAGTAAATAAAATTCAGCTTTCAAGTTTCCTTACCAAACTTCTTACCAATAGCGCTACGCTCCCCGGCAACGGCGCCAGAAAAGTGTCTTGATGACTCCCAAGTGCAGGAGATCAATTGTAGTACCTTTCGATTAGAAAAGGTTGTCGAACCCACGAGGAGCTGAAGGTATTGGTTAGCAAGAATGATAAATAAAACAATGAAAGATGCAAGTGTTTTTGGGATTTTTGGTTGTATAGTTGCAAGAAAGTAAAAATGCTGAATATAAATGATAGCAAGTAAAAAGCTCTCAAAGAGAGAAAGCCCAATCCTCTATGTGGCAAGAGGACAAGCTCAAGTGATGTGTAACTTATATGTGGAAAACGTTCCCGAGGGCGGCATGGATACTGCTAGGCATAGAGATTTATTAAACAACACGTTGAATATCTTGTCAAGTTTTAATCTTCTTTGGACGGAGCCATTGTTAGGTAAGCTAAATAAATAAACTAAACCCCTTATGATGGATCATGTGGCCAAGTAAATGACTGCACAAGAATTATTAAGACATAAAGTCCCACCATAGCATTACACTCTAAGGTCCCGATACTAATACCCTCATAATGCAACTTCATGACTCGGTCTCAGGTTTACATGTCCCCCAAGTCTCCCTCAATTCATTACACTACGGTGTTCTCCTATGAGCCCATATAGGTGAAGTGTTGTGCAGTCGACGTTCGCACAACACCATCATAGAATCACATAAAAAGATAAACACTAGACAAAATACCAACACATGTCATATATAAATCATTGCCAATTCATCCTATGCCCTCAGGAACATACGGGAACTACTCACAACGTGCAAACATAATGATATTCAGTGGCATAAGTGGTACAACACAATCTGAAAATATAACTTCACCTCCAAATAATGACAAGTACTCAATCACAAACATGAATAGTAGCACAAGACAAGTATCTAGGGTATAGCAACTCTCAAACTACGAGGGGAACGGAGTGGATCACGGAGATGATGATGGAGATGGTGCTGGTCTTGGTGATGGTGATGATGTAGAGGCCTCCTCCCACGCCAAGGAGGAGAGGTGATGACGATGACGATGATTTCCCCCTTCTCCGGAGCTCCGGAGCAGCAGGATCTGACCCCCCTCGGAGGGAATCAGGAGTTTCGCCGCCGCCGCGGCCTCGGATGGACTTGGGAAAATTAGGGCGTAACTTTTCGGGCGAGACGAAGGCGTGTTAAAAAGCCCCGAGCGAGGAAGTGCCCGAGGCTCGGATGATGGGCCCCACGCGCCAAAGAATCTGGCCGCGTGGGCCCCCTCTTTTGGGCCTCGTGGCTCTCCTCCCTTCGATCTTCTTCCCACTGCTGTTCTCCCGATGAAAAACAGCTGTGCAATTTTCCTTTTCTTATTTGGGTCCCTGTAGCTCCTGAAACATTAAAAACAAGAAAAAAGGAGGTTTTCTACCTCCCAGAAATTAAATACCGAAAATAGGGACTTTGTATGAAAGTCCCATAAATCATCTAAAACATGTAAAAACAATGATATAACAATGCCAATTACATTCTAATATGATAATATAAGTTCTATAAATGATGATATAAAATCCACGTATCAGCATTTAATAAACGCAAAGAGAATTCAAATACGACAAATATACCAACATAAACACATAAAAAAATAGCTAATTATAACGTATGACCAAATTCCAGATTTGAATATTTTAAAATTTCTAATGCCTTTCAAATCTGAGCATCTAATAAATATAAACATAATTCAAATATGAATAACTTCCCAATTTTTCTAATTTCTGAAATTTGAACAACTTATCAATGTAAAATTTTCTTCAATTTCAACATATTAAAATCCGAACAACTTTTGAATGTCCACATTTCCAAATTTCAATTCTTTACACCGCGGTATCACAAATATGACAAAAAAATAGCATGCCTACAAAAATAAACGCTGACTACTTCTGGCATGTGATCAAAACTCAAATTTGAATATTTCAAAATTTTAAATGCCTCCCAAACCTGAACATTCAAAAAACGTTTAAAAAAATCAAATATGAATAACTTCCCAGTTCTAACAAATTTTGAAATTTGAACAACTTATAAGTGTAAACTTTTCTTTTAGTTTCAACAGATTTAAATCTAAACAACTTTTGAATGCAGACATTCACAAATTTGAATTTCTTACATCGCACTATTTCTTCTTCTAACAACACAGGCGCGGCATAGCCGCGAGAATTTAAATTTGAAAAACTTCCAATTTGTACAATTTTAAAAATCTATGTGATCATTTCTAAAAGAATTCAAATTTGAATACATTCCAATACGGACAATTTCTAAATTCACAACATTTTTTAAGCGCACACTTTTTTGAATTGCAATAATTTCCAGATTTGAAAAACTTCTGAATATGGACATTCCCAAATTTGAAATTTACCAAACAATGCCGCGCTAAGTTGTCAAGTCCAACCCAACAGAACAACGGGTCAGCGGGTGGCGACGGCGGCAGCCATCCAAGATCAGCGAGAAAATTGCACATAACACCAACCTTTGGTGCAAAAGTTGCACAAAACACAGAAATCAAACACCTTTTGCAGCTAGCCCCAGTTTTTCTTCTAATAAGTTGCATCTAGCCCAAAACATTGATTTAGTGTCTTAAAAAGGTATCTAACATGTGGACCCATGATCATTGTACCGTACTTTTATACCATGTATTATAATTATATGACAATCCATATCATCTATATTATTTACATGGTTGGATGTAAAATTATGGCTAAGATTTAATAAGACAATTATAGTTATGCCATGATTAATTTGTAATACTCCCAACAAATAAGACGGTACGTACATAGTAATCACGTATGTGAATACCTAAAAAAACTCCCATGTTTGATCGGACGTGAAAAGAGCGTAAAGATATTAAACTCGCGTGTCTGTTAGTAAAAAATAACTGAAATAGGGAGGGATGCGCGCGAAGCTGTCCAACCTGATTAGCTTACGTGTGGGTACGTGTCACGACACGATAGTACATGTAAAAAAAATCGTGGCCAGAAAACATATAAATAGATGTTGGGTAACTTTTTTTTATTTTGTGTCGTACCATAATTGACTGTCTTTTTAAAACTGTCGTATAATTATGATATACGGAATAAAAATATGGTATAATGGTCATGGGCGCATATGTCAGATAGATGCAACTTATTAGACGAAAAACTGAGGCTAGCTGCAAAAGGTGTTTGATTTCTGTGCAATTTTCTCAAGATCAGCACATCGACCCTCCTGCCGACGCCCGGATGGCTGATATCTGGTACACTCCTCGCTCCTCATCACACGCTTGCGGCCGCCTTCTCCTCCGCAATGGCTTTTGTCTGCTCCCGCGGCTATGCACGCCATCTGTTCGACGCATTGCTTGTACACGCCCGCGCGCCGCCAGTCTCTGCGGATGTGTTGCGCCCTGATTCCTGGTGCGCTTTGTTGGTTTTTGTCCGGCTAGCTGATGTTGTTTCCCCGCTCTACTTCTTTGCAGTGGTCGAGCGATGGCGGAGAAGCCTCCGTGCTCCATGCCGTCGTGGTCGGACATCCCGCTGGAGCTGGCCGGGCTGGTGCTCCGCCTCCTCCCCACGTACGCTGACCGCGCCCGCTTCACCGCAGTGTGCCCCCAGTGGCGCGCTGCCGCGCGGCAGCTCCCGGTGCCACCGCCGCTGCCCCTGCTCGCGCTCCCCGACGGCACGTTCTACAGCCTACCCTGCACCCAGCTGTTCTGCTTTCCCGGATGCGGCTTTGCTGGGTTCAAGAGCGCTTGCGGCGGCTTCCTCGTATTCCCGCACGACGACAGATGCTTCCTAGTCAACCCTTCACAAGGGCCACCGTGACGCTCCCTGCTCTGTCCAGCGTCCGTCTCTGTCCACCCAATGCTAATCTGAAGAATGTACCTGTGGAACCCTCTACCTGCACATGGCTGCATATCAAGGACAAGGATCTCTGCTTGAGGAAGCTAGTGCTATGCTTGCCGAACCTCGTTGCAGCATTCATCAACCATGGAGTCAAAGGTCAGATTCTTGTGTCCCAGCCTGGTGCCACATCATGGTCAGTACGTGCCTATGACAAGTGCAAGGCGTTTGAAGACATGGTGTTCCATGGAGGCAAGATCTACGCCGTATCCCACGAGGAGGACCTCTTTGTTGCGAGCATCAGCCAGGACACAACCACCGGCGGTCCACAGGTTTCTCGGATTGGACTGGCCATCAAGGGCGATGGCAATCCAGAGTATTTGTTATGGTCTGAAGACATGAGGGTTGATAAAAAGCTCTATGTGGTTGAATCTCATGGTGCATTACTAATGGTGCGCAGGATGATTTACTCTAGATTGATACTTGATGATTTTGTGGTTGAACGGAACGAGTTTCAGGTGTTTGAGGCTGACTTCAAGCGATCGCAGTGGGTCAATGTGATGACCTTGGGGGATGACCAGGTGCTTTTTCTTGACCGAAGGTGCTCTCAGGTTGTACCCGCGTCTCAGTACGGGATGCCGGGGGACCGTATCTTTTTCCTCGATGATGAGGATGAGCTGCCTTTCAGAAACTACTTTTACGAAGATGGTAACGCTTCCATTGGTGTCTATGACATGATAAGCCAGGAGAATTCTGCCCCTCTGCCTGCGGTCTGTTGGGACCGCGACAGGATGCGTCTTGCGACATGGCTATTCCCTTGGAAGAACTGAACTGAAGGTGTTCCTATGCATCGTCTATCTATCTGACTGTGGCATGGTGTTTTTGTTACTATTGTGAACCCTGCATATGGTGGTTAATCTGTTTGCTGGATGACTGGATTAGTATCTATCTAGGCTTATTGTCGCGTTTTCACAATATGCAAGCTTTTTAATGAACTAGTGTTTGATTATCTGACTTATATATGTTTTTATATCCAAGCCTCAATGACTCTGGAGTTGTACTGTGCTCATGCTGTGAACTCAGTGATGTTTACCGGTGATGAACCATGTGCTAGTGTGATTTACTGTATTGCAGATTTGGTATTGCTTTCAGCATACCTGGACATAAAAAACAGCTCTGTGTGAATGTGATGAACCATATGCATCAGTGCTGCCTTCTCAGTTTGCATGCATTAAATATGTTCAGGGCTTTCTTGAGCTGCCACAATTCCTCCTCACCACAGCCCAATTATACTCTTAAGTTCCACAGTCCAAATGTAACCAAACTATGAGAATCAGCTAATACCACATGCAACGAAAAAACAAAAAACAAAACAAAAAAAAGTCAGGTCGTATGCCATTACACGTGCCACAAGTGTGCTGATGATGACAACCCACCTTCAACCACGGCACCACAACCATCAAAACTCAGAAATTTGATTGGATACTTTCTTTCAGTTAAAAATTGTATTAGATATGTCCATTTCAATCGAAACAGTTTACTTCCATGTTATGGCTAACAATTATGAAGGTGACAAGCTGGCTCCTGGATGAGCTAGAATGCATTTAGGGAATCATCTTACTGATCCAAATTACTAGAGCCGAAGATGTCAGATAGCGACTAAAGTTAACAAGGATTAAGCTAACAAAATATTATCACCATCTACCATCGCATATGAATTTCCTTGATCAATACTAAACATCAAATTAATTTTAAAAAGTAACACATAACTTGTAAATTGTTTGCGGTAATTCATAGTTAAAAATTTGGATGAAGCATAGTTAAAGTGGGAGCTTGTTTGGCTCTTCAAGGTACTCCTATCGTTCTAGATTGTGGACAAAATCTTCATTCACAACCGTGTTTCCGAAATCATCTAAACATTCAAATATAAACTAACATAAGAAATTAATTCATGAAATATTCTTTACTTCTCTAACCATCATGAGACTGGTGGCATTGAAAAGATAATTTAATTTGTGACACGTAGAAAAAGAATCACATCATTTGGATTTGTAAATCAAAAGTAGGCGCTAACCTCAATAATGTAGCACCCCAGCCTAGGGCACTACCTTTCTGATTTAGGGTTATCGCGACGTCCTGGGTCCGGTGTTGTCACGTTGGTAGGGGCATAGCGCCCTAGTCCGGGGTGATGTGCTAATGTTTAGTTCCAAGTCAGTTCGATGGATTTTCTACGTCGTGAATAGAAAAGGAAAGGCAACCGAACTGGGGCATGCTCGGCAGAATTGCAACAATATCATACCCACGCCTTGCTTTGTGGAAAAAACTGGATAAAGATTCACGTCTTGTTCATAAGAACGGAGGGAGTATGATTTGTACCAGCATTTTTATGGTGCAACCAAACAACTTGTGTGACCTGCTATAACATTTTCGGTTTGTCATGATTATCTATTTTTTTAACTATTTTGTGTTATTCAATTTAATAACATGTCTTAATATGTCCCGAGTTAGTTAAAATTGTTAGAAGTAATTGAGAGTAAACGAGAGACAGAACAAATGAATCGAACTATTGCTTTATTGATGATGAATGGGGCTATATATAGCACCGAACAAGCAGTTACAAAAGGGGCATGTCGGTTTGTGGAACCGACATTACAAGCAGGGATTACATGATTAATTAAAGTAATTAATTAAATCCTAACACTCCCCCTAATCTATGCTTGTCCTTGCATGTCTTCATCATCTTGAAATAGTCTCCTCCAAAAACCCTGTGGGAAAAATATGAGGAGAGTAGTGTATATGATATGTTGCTAAAACTCCTTTAACCCGGTGGGGAAATAAGGAGAAAATGATGCAACATATAATGTTTATTGTCTCTTTGGTAACTCATATGAGAAAATGATGCAACATAAAATGATGCAACCGGACTAGGGGCATGCTCGGCATAATTGCAACAATATCATACCCATGCCTTGCTTTGTGGAAAAAACTGGATAAAGATTCACGCCTTGTTCATAAGAACGAAAGGAGTATGATTTGTACCGGCGTTTTTTATGGTGCAACCAAACAACTAGTGTGACATGTTATAACATTTTCGGTTCGTCATGATTTTCTATTGCTTTTTAACTATTTTGTGTTATTCAATTTAATAACATGTCTTAACATGTCCCGAGTTAGTTAAAATGACTGATAGGACAGCAAGCACCGCCATACTCCCTCCATACACGGGAAAGGATGTCGCTGAAACGGATGTATCTAGTTATGAAATACGTCTAGATACTGTCGTGTCTCGATGCACGGACACCGGAGTATAGGATACCCCCTTTTAGGTTCGGCACGGGGCGCGAAGGAGGCTAACAATCGTCTTCTCGGGCGGAGTCTAGATCAAGCTCTCCTCTCCACGATCAAAGCATGCAACCAAAGGGACACAAGGAGCTACCCAGGTTCAGGCCGCCCGGAGGCTAAAAGCCCTACTCCTGCATGTCTGGATTGATGGGTTCTTCATAGTGTAGCTTACAACGGAACCTCCCGGATGGGGTACCCGGAAGGGTTTTGGCTGGAGGTAGAAGAAGGACAGATCCTGACCCGGAGGAGATCACCTTCCCCTCTACCTTCGCAGCCCTAGTCTAGTCTTGCTCTGGTTGAACTTGTGCCTTGGTTCAACCTTGTCTTCCTTCTCCTTTCGACCTCCCCCTCCTCCGTGCCTTGGTCCTCCTTTTATAGGCTAAGGGGTTGCCACAGGGTCACGTGAGGGGCGTGAGGGACCTTCGGGGTGAAGGACCCTCCTCATCTAGTTTAGGAGGAGACGTGGCCTCTCCTCAGCCTAGCGTCTCCTTTGGGTTAGGTGGGAGCGTCCGCCTTGGGGTGGACAGGAGCTGACACCACCACGGGATGTGCTTCCCGCCCGCGCTGCCTTCGCCTTGCTTCCCAAGTCTTCCGCGGTGAGGTGGAGAGCTTATCCACAGGGACGTGGGGAAGTACCCGAGAGGGAGCCTGGCCTCCTGCTGGGAACTCGGGCTCTCGGGTCCTTCCTGGCCTTCTTGCTTGGTTCGGGGACCCGGCAGGCCCCCAGGACCGGAGCCCTTTGTCGACGTAGGCCTTGCATGTCCTGACGGTGAACCCGCCAGCTTGACTTGAGTCTTGGTTTTGTCCATCTTCATCTTGGGCCCACATGGGATGGACCCACTTTGGCAGCGCTAGGGGAACCCCATGTTCCACTGTTGCGACAGTAGCCCCCGGGCATGGTCCCGGCGGCTCTTGCAGAGCTGCCGGGGCCATGGCCTAAAGCTAGGTCAAAGTGGGTCCCTGGGCACCTGGTCTTCCTTGCTCAGCTCCGTTGGTGGCCTTGAAGGTCTTGGAGTTGCTCTGCTTGGGGGAATAACTACGATGGCCCCCTCGATTCCCAGTAACGGAAGAACCGAGGAGACACCCGACAGAGGTTCCGTCGCGGCTATAAAAGCGAGGCGCACCCCTGGCTCTCTTGTTCATCTTCTTCCTCAGTCCAACTCCAGGCCTCCCCACAAGCTGCCAGCGCCAATGGCGAGAGCGAGGAGAGGAGTTGGGCGTCATCGTTCTTCTTCAGCTGCTGCGGAGAGTGGCCCCTCCACTTGTGGTCGAGCTGTTCCGCGAGGTCGTGGGATTCACGGTCACGGCGGCTGTGGAGGCCGCGGCACCGCTGCTCCCCCTCCTAGAACCACAGGCTTCGCAGCCGGCTTCTCCTGCCGGATTAATTCGCGATGGCGACGGAGGACAACGGACCCTCCGGCTTCTGGCTGCAAGTGGAAGGCTGACCCAATGGCCCCTCCTGGTCCATGGCGGAGCGCACCACTGAAGGCGCCATGCTTCTGGGTCCGGGGTGGAAGTCGTTCTCCCGTGCCCGCCGCCTGTCCCGGGGGCAATGCTTGGTGTTCCGGTACGACGGAGATGCGACGCTCTCCGTGAAGATCTTCGGTGTCGATGGCGGACGTGTGGAGTGCTGCATGGAGAGCAGCAGCAGCAGTTCGAGCTCCTACGACGAGGATGAAGATGAGGAAAACTCATCTGACATCAAGGTCGAGGGGAGCTCGTCTTCCTGAAGGCGAGGAGCTTCGGACGGGCGCCATGGAGATCTCGTTGACCTCCTCCTCGGCGGCCTTGACGACGTACTTCTGGAAGTAGCGCCTTCCATTGTACGGCGGTGCTCCTTGCTCGATGGGAGCCAACCTTTTTGTTGTAAAAAAGATCGTCCCCTTGTAGTCCTTGTAAATGAAGAAGATCTTGTTTCCTCCTTGTCTCCGTGTCGCGTCCGTGTGAATAAGAACGAGTTTTTTGCAAAACGCGCTCCCATTACTGCAGCAGCCGTAGCGCCAAGGGGTAGGTGGAGCGTGGGAGGCCTATAAAAGACCCTCCAGACTCCAACTCCCTTGACACATCTTCTCGCCTTGCTCCGCTCCTCTTCTTCCCTTGCCTCTCGACGCCCCACAGAACAATGTCTGGCGAAGCAGAGAGGGCCTTGTCCGACGTGTCGACGGCGGAGTCCGTCTTCCGAGGCGCGGTTGAGGCGCCCACGAGGGCGAAAGCCCGAATCACCGAGGTCGTTCCCCTCCCTCGGGTCTCCTTGGTTTTCCCCGCTGTGGGAAACTGATACGTCTCAAACGTATCTATAATTTTTGATGTTCCATGTTTGTTTTATACCAATTGCTACATGTTTTGCATCTACTTTACATCACTTTTATACATTTTTTGGGACTAACCTATTAACAAGATGCCGAAGTGCAAGTTCCTGTTTTCTACTGTTTTTGTATTCCAGAAAAGCTAGTCTGGAAATATTCTCGGAATTGGACGAAACTACACGGGAGTCCCTATTTTACCAGAACACACCTGACGGAGCGAAGGAGCAGCAGAGGAGGGCCACCAGGGCCCCACACGCCAGGAGGGCGTGGTTCCCCCTCTGCCGCGCCCTGGGGTGGTGTGGGCCCCTCGGGGGTCCGCAGCCACCGCCCTTTCTCCTACTTATTCCCCCGACGCGAAAACCCTAAGTGCCTGAGCAAATATCCACGAAAAGTTCCAGAGACGCCGTCGTCGTCAACCCTAGCTCAGGAGGGTTCAGAACCTCTTCCCGGCACCCTGCCGGAGAGGGAATCGTCACCGGAGGCTTCTACATCGCCATGCCTGCCTCCGGAGTGATGCGTGAGTAGTTCATCCTTGGACTATAGGTCCATAGCAGTAGCTAGATGGTTGTCTCTCCACTTTGTGCCATCATGTTTAGATCTTGTGAGCTGCCCTACATGATCAAGATCATATTATTGTAATGCTACATGTTGTGTTTGCTGGGATCCGATGAATATTGAATATTATGTCAAGTTGATTATCAATCTATCTTATATGTTATTTAAGATCTTGCATGCTTTCCGTTACTCGTAGATGCTTTGGCCAAGTAGATGCTTGTAACTCCAAGAGAGAGTATTTATGCTAGATAGTGGGTTCATGTCTCCGTTTAACCTGGGACAGTGACAGAAAGTTCTAAGATTGTGGATGTGCTGTTGCCAATAGGGATAACCTAACGATGCTATGTCCACGGGCATATGTGTTTGTTTACATTACGCACTTTACTTAATGCAATTATCCGTTGCTTGCAACTTAATACCAATGGGGGACTCGGATGACAACCCGGCGGTGGATTATTAGTTATAGATGCTGTTGGATAACGATCTATGTATTATGTCGTAATGCCCAATTAAATATCATAGTAGTCAACATGTCATGTATATGCATTGTCATGCGCTCACTATTCGTCAATTGCCCAGCTGTAATTTGTTCACCCAACATGTTAGTTAACTTTTATGGAGAGACACCACTAGTGAACTGTGGACCCCGGTCCATTCTTTTACACTGATTAAACAACACAAACTGCAAACTGTTCCTTTTTCATTCTCTGCAATTTAATACTCATTTTCCACACCATACGTTTAATCCTTTGTTTTCAGCAAGCCAGTGAGATTGACAACCTCAATGTTTCGTTGGGGCAAAATAGTTTGATTGTGTTGTGTGCAGATTCCACATCAACAGTCCAGACTCCCATCAACAACACTATTTTTCTGGCGCCGTTGACAACCTTCTGAAGAGTTGCTGCTCCTACTGGTTCGATAACCTTGGTTTCTTTCTGAGGGAAAACTTGCTGCTGACTACATCATACCTTCCTCTTGGGGTCTCCCAACGAACGTGTGTTTCACGTCATCAGAAACATCGCCGGTTCTGCTGCCATGGAAGCGTCGGTGGCGCTGGCGACCCGGAAGGACACCATCAAGATGGAGCTGTGGAAGGAAGCCGCAGGCAATCAGAGATTGACCCGTCTCCTCTGCGACCTTGACGATGTCTAGGTAAGGTTGTCTTGGCTCTAGCAATACGTCCCTTGGGAAGATCCTGCGCCTTGACTCGATCTCTTTCCTTCGTACAGGATGAGGAGGACATCATGGATAAGTTCGTGGACCACGTGCACCTCCTCTGCAGCCAGCATGTGCCGGGGTTCGCCCGGAAGTTCCCTGGCCCATGGGACCCTTGAAGATCCTGCGCGAATGCTCTCCTTCATCCCAGGCATCCCCGGGAGTCCGGAGTTCACCCGGCAGGCAATAAAACAGAAGACAGATCTGCGCAGCCAGGAGCTCTGAGCTGGCCTTAGTAGCATAGGCTAGATATGTAACCAGGGAAAGCTTCGACTGAATGTAACTCAGAATTGTAAATTCAGAATGTAAGTTCAGATGAATGCAACCCTAGGGCTCAACTCCCGGGGTCATTTCCCAAACCTCCCCTTGCACTAACGCGCCGTCAAGTTTTCAGAGGAGATCTCTTAGGTGACAAGTACTCTAACCGCCTGTACCGGTAGCAGCACCCCTAAGAGCACTATGCCTTCCGTGAGTCCACTCCACAGCCACGGGTACAAGGCCAGAAGGGAAATCTGACCGTTCGCCGGGGAGGACGCATTACCCCCGCAAAGGTTCTCATCAACTGTCAAGCATGTGCAGGTTGGTGGTATATTGACTCCGAGCGAGATATTATGCCTAGAATGCAAGATGTACATGTAAAGACTTAGCTGGTTTTTGCCGTGCTCTTGATCTGCTCTGTCCTTCCCGGGTACCCAACTCCTGAACCGCTCTTGAACATCCATTCCTGTCCCGGGAGAGGCGCTACACATAACACACTTTCAGTAGGAAAAGAATGGACCCTCCCTTACATGTCGTGAAAGTGTTTCATCCGGAGCAACCCGCAAGAAAAGTTGAATGTGCATTTCTGTGTTATGTTCTTTAAAACACAGCACTGCTGAAAGAACGAGGATGTCGCCTAGAGGGGGTGAATAGGCGTTTTAAAATAATTACGGTTTAGGCTTGAATAAATGCGGAATAAAACTAGCGTTTAATTTATCAAGCACAAAACATAAACGAGCTAGGTTCACCTATGTGCACCAACAACTTATGCTAAGCAAGATTAACAACTATGTGATAGCAATATAGATAACTTCAAGCTCGATGGCTATCACAAAGGTAAATGCATAAGTAAAGGGTTTGGGTATAGAAGTAACCGCAAAGTGGACACGAGGAGATGTTTCCCGTAGTTCCTTCCCAATGGAAGTACGTTTACGTTGGAGGGGTGTGGAGCCTCCTAGGCACTCCAATAGTACCGATGTGCTCACCCTATTCTCCGTGAGCTTCACCCGCGAGGGATTGGCTCGTTCCACTATGAGGTCGACTTGAAGGCGTTGACCAAACCGATACACAAAGGTTGAGGAACTCCACAATGAGTTGGAGCCTCCCAACAATGTCCCGGACCACCTCGCAACAAGTTGAGGCTCCGAAACTCACAAAGCCTCCTAGGGTTACAACCAACCCAAAGAGTATCACGAACCACCAAGAGTGATAAGCTTCTCAAACTTCACTTCCACGAATCACCGTGGAGAATCAAACCGATGCACCTAATGCAATGGCAAGAACACACAAAGTGCTCAAAGCTCTTCACTCTCAAATTCCACCAAAGAAACTAATTCTATGGAGAAAGATGGGAGGAAGAGCAAGGAAGCAACAAATGAATCCCAAGATCTAGATCCAATATGCTCCCCTCACTTAGAGGAGAGATTGATTGGTGGAGTAGTGAATCTAGATCTCCTCTCTTGTTTCCCTCAAGAATGAGCAAGAATCATTGGAGGGATCGAGAGAAAGCAAGCTTTTGAAGAACAACAATGGAGAGCAAAACTTGCAAGAAGGTTGGGGAACCATTGGGGAAGAAGACCCCTTAAAAAGGTTCCCCACGAATCCAACCGTTGGCTGCAGTTCTCGAGCCCAGCGGTAGTACCGCTGGGATAGGCAGTACTACCGCTGGGTTCTACAACGTAGCCTCGCGGCCAGTCAATGACTTACCAAATCTTCTCCGAACCCACGTCCCCGGTACCAGTTGGTACCGCCGGTGGTACCGCTGGCGGTACCGGAAGAGCGCTCTGAAAGACAAAACGGCGGTACCCACGGCGGTACCCGCTGGCGGTACTACCGCCTGTTCCAGTGGTACTACCGCCGACAGGCAAAACAGCAAATTGAGCGAGCACCAAAACGACAATAACTTTTGCATGGAAGCTCCAAATTAGGTGAAACCAATTTTGTTGGAAAGGCAACGACAAGGAGAAGGCCTACAAAAAGTGGAAATATTAAGAACCATAAATAGAGTTAAGTTGACACACATGGGAAGGTGTGGAACTTTCCTCACGGATAAACCGATAATATTTCCAACACGAAAACGCAACAAGTTTTCCAAAGTAAAACCGTTTTCGAACAACTTGGTATTGTCATGACGAACACGACAAGCACCAAAACCTCACAAAGATAAAAGCCAAATAAGAATCAAGAAAGATGATGCCAAGTATGCAAAGGTTTGAGCTCTCTCCGAACGATACGATCAAGTTACTCATTCGAGATCCCCTCTTGAAAGTGTGGCATCTATCCTATAATCCGGTCTCTCACTAACACCATGAGACCGGTAAAATAGAAACCCTATCAAAGTCATACCTTTGCCTTGCGCAATCCACTTGAGTTAGATGATGACGATCTTGATCATCTCAAGATGGATCACCTTTCTTGATTGCGCTCCGCTTGGTGAAGGCTTGTGAAATGCTCCCCCAACCATAATATGGGAGAGCCACTTTTAGGAACATCTTCACTTGGCCATTATCTTGATGACGACCACCGCTTGACGTCATCCGCCATGGGCTATATGGAATCTTCCTTTGATGCATGCCCATGGGAAGATACCTAACCCCACATAGATACTCCACACACATATATATATGGGTTAGTTCACAAAGCTATATAGACAATTGCTTACCATACCATTGGATCACAAGATGTAGCTTTGTGTGTTGATCACTTGAATCCATCCTTTCCACTTAGCCTTGATCAACTTGTATCTTTTCTTCTTTCTTCACAAAGATGATGTCTTGAAGGTGAACATGAATATCCATGCCAATCATATTCTTCAAGACATGCTTGTAATATGCTCAACTCTACACATGACCATTCTTCATATAAACTCTTTAATAGGATCTTGGTCATCTTATAATCTTCTAGAGTCCAACACATGAACTCCAATATTTTCCGATGGACAAGATCTAAGGATATATCAAAGCAAACATTAGTCCATAAGGATTGTCATTAATTACCAAAACCACACATGGGGGCACCATGCTCTTTCAACTGCCCATTCCTCTTCTTACCGTGGCAGTACGGCACGATCAGGTGGCAGCGCCTACTGATAGGCTACTCGCGCTCGACCTGTCAGCCACCGGCACCATGTCAGCCCCCTGCTTGGGGGTTGTTACGGATAACACACTTCACGACAACAAGAGAGGCTCACGGAATTGAAAAACTTATCTTTTATTCCTTGGCGACGATTCTTACACCCTTATACAGAACACTAGCCCCTTGGGCGTGCTTAGTTGACTCGAACTATCTGCGATTCATGTTCGTATTCAGGGGTAGAATTTCCGGAGATTCTCGATGTTCCAGGCGTTGCCCTCCGGCCTGCCTTTCTCGTCCTCCAGATAAACAGCTCCGGGTCTCAGGGTATGCGTCACCCGATAAGGTCCTTCCCACTTGGAGGACAGCTTGTTCATGTTATCAAGCTTCTGCTTCTTGCGGAGAACCAGGTCTCCGGGTTCCAGTACCCGTGAACGGATATGGCGATCATGATAGCGGCGGAGCCCTTGCTGGTATCGAGCAGATCGTAAGAAGCTCGACACCGCACCTCTTCCAGGAAGTTGATGTCATCAATCCTCCTCTCAGCTTGTGCGTCTTCATCATAGGCAAGTACCCGGGGGATCCATGCCTGAGCTCTGTTGGCAAGACGGCTTCTGCTCCATAGACAAGGAAGAATGGTGTTTCTTGAGTGGCTCTGCTTGGTGTGGTTCTGAGGGACCACAAGACACTTGGTAGATGCTCAATCCAGTTCTTGCCCTTGTCTTCTAACTTGTCAAAGGCCTTGGTCTTCAAACCCTTTAGGACCTCCGCATTGGCTCGCTCCACTTGCCCATTGCACCTTGGGTAGGACACCGAGGCAAAACACACCTTGATTCCCAGCTCTTCACAGAAGTTGAGGAAGGATCGGCTTGTGAACTGAGAGCCATTGTCCGTTATGATTCTGTTGGGTACTCCGAAGCGGTACACGATCCCTTCAATGAACTTGATGGCTGCTTGAGCTGTCTGTCTTGGTACTGGCATCACTTCCACCCACTTTGTGAACTTGTCGATGGCCACGAAAAGGTATTCATGGCCCCCGACAGACTTCGGTATCTTCCCACGATGTCCAGCCCCCAGACCGCGAACGGCCAGGAGATTGGAATTGGCTGCAGAGCTTGCGCCGGCTGATGTATGTTCTTCGCATAGTACTGGCAGGCTTCACAGGTCTTGACTAGCTGCTCGCATCACTGAGGACTGTTGGCCAGTAGAACCCGTGACGAAAACTTTACCCGCCAGTGATCTTGATGCCACATGACTTGAACATGTGCCCTCGTGGATGTCCCGTAGCAGTACTTGGCCTTGTTCTTGAGGGATGCAGCGGAGCTTGACTCCGTTGTCCCGTCGCCGGTAGAGCTCGCCGTCGATCATGACGTAGAGCTTGGCTTGACGAGCCACCCGCTCGGCGTCGTGATCGTCCTCCGGGAGGGCGTGCTCCATGATGTACTTGACGATGTCCCGGGCCCAGGGTGGGTGGGTTCCTTCCACCGGTAGCACCATCCGACGGAAAGAAAGCATAGCTTCCTCCGCTGAGGGGCTGCCGGGTCTTGAGCTTCTGGGCTGGCTACCCGTGTTGTCGAGGTAGAAGGGTCGCCAGCCCCCGGCGCAGATCTTGTCGCGAGCCTCTCGGGTGGATCGAAGGTCGCCTGAGGACCTCGATGTAGATCCCGGGAGGCACTGGTTCTTGCTTGGACGCCACCTGCGATAGCTCATCCGCGGCCGTGTTTTCTCCCCGTGGGACGTACACAGCCCGGAAGTTGTCGAAGCGCCGCTGCAGCTTCCAGACCTCTTCAACGTATGGTGCCATCTGAGGGCACGCGTACTCCTTGTTCACTTGTTTGATGACTAACTGAGAGTCACCCTTGACGACGATCTTGTTGATGCCGAGGCCGATGGCAGCACGAAGTCCTGCGAGCAGGCCCTCGTACTCCGCCGTGTTGTTGGAGATGTTCCCTTGGTAGTGCATCTGGACGACGTACTTCAGCCGGTCCCCGGTTGGTGAGGTTAGGACAACCCCAGCACCTCCTTTCCCCTTGGTGTAGGAGCCGTCGAAGTGCATGGTCCAGGCGCTAGGATCTTCCTTCCCGGGGAGGCAGGTTTCCTCTTCCGGGTCGTCGAACGCCGTCTCGGTCCACTCGGCCGTGAAATCCGCCAGCGCCTGACTCTTGATGTTGTCCGTGTGCTCGAACTTGAGACCGAAACCTTGAAGCTCCATGGCCCACCATGATATGCGACCAGTGGCAAGTGGGTTCTCCAGGGGGCTTCTTAGGTTGTACTTGGACACCACCGTGATGGGATGGCTTTGGAAGTACGGCCTCATCTTGCGGGAGGCAATGAGGATTGCCAGCAGCAGCTTCTGCATCATGGGGTACCGCTCCCGGGCGTCGCGCAGCACTGCGCTGACGAAGTAGACCGGGTGCTGCACCTTGCGGGTCGCCGAGTCCTGAGAGGGCTCGGCTTCCTCCACGTCGACGTCTTGGGGTGGGGACGAGGTAGCCCCCGGCGAAGTCTCGTCGGAGGGAGATTCTCCATTCCCGACGGGCTCCGCACCGTCTGGTGAAGGTTGCAGTGACGTCAGGATCGGAGACCCCTGGTCACCCGGCAGCCTTTTCTTGCACGGTTGTCCCGGAGAGAGTTCCCGGGTCGCTTGCCCTTGATCTTGCTTGACTTCTTCGGAGGAGCGTCACGCTCTACCACAGCACAGCGCTGATCACCTGGTTGGTGGCAGCAATGTACAGTAGTAGGGGCTCCTTCTCTTCTGGTGCCACGAGGATTGGTGGCGAGGCGAGGTAGCGCTTAAGGGACTGCAGGGCTTCCTCGGCCTCGGAGGTCCACTCCACGGGGCCTGACTTCTTGAGCAGCCTGAAGAACGGTAAGGCCCGCTCCCCAAGCCTTGAGATGAAGCGCCCGAGTGCAGTGATGCACCCGTTGAGGCGCTGTACGTCCTTGACCCGCCGGGGCGCCTCCATGCGCTCGATTGCCTTGATTTTGTCCGGATTCGCCTCGATCCCTCGGTGAGAGACCAGGAAACCCAGCAGCTTGCCGGAGGGGACCCCGAACACGCACTTGTCGGGGTTGAGCTTGAAGTTGACCCGGCGGAGGTTCTCGAAGGTCTCGTGCAGGTCTTGGATGAGGGAGTCCTTGTACCGGGTCTTGACCACGATGTCGTCGATGTACGCTTCAACGTTGCGGCCCAGCTGTGACCCAAGGCATGCTTGCATTGCGCGCTGGAAGGTAGCGCCGGCGTTCCGGAGGCCAAAAGGCATCCGGGTGTAGCAGTAGCAGCCCTTGGGAGTGATGAAGGCCGTCTTCTCTTGGTCCTCGAGTGACATCATGATCTGGTGGTACCCGGAGAAGGCGTCCAAGAAACACAGCAGCTCGCACCCGGCCGTGGAATCCACGATCATGTCGATCCGCGGCAGGGGGAAAGGGTCCTTGGGACAGGCCTTATTCAGGTCTGTGAAGTCGATGCAGAGTCTCCACTTGAAGGTCATGGGCGGTACCACCACGGGGTTGGCCACCCAGCTTGGGTGGGGAACCGACCGGATGACACCAGCTTCTATCAACTTGTCCACCTCGGCGATGATGAATTCCAGCTTTTCCTTGCTTTGGTTCCGGAGAACCTGCTTCACGGGGCGAGCCCCCGGATTGACCGCCAGTTTGTGCTCGATCACCTCCCTTGGAACGCCGGGTAAACCTGACGCCTCCCACGCGAAGACGTCAGAGTTTTCCCGAAGGAAGGCGACGAGCGCGCTTTCCTATTTGTCGGTGAGGCGGGCGCCGATGGTGATGGAGCGAACTCCGTCGCTGGTTAGCGCCACCTTCTTGGTCAGCTGCGGATCGCCATGGAATGGCGCCTTCTTGGGGGAGTAGATGTGGAGCCCCCGGGTGCCCTTCGCCCCCGGGGAGAGCCCCATCATCATCCTCCTGTACACCTTGAGGGACATCCGCCATGATTGCCACCGTCTGGTTCAGCTGGTGAACGCAGTAGATAGCATCGTCGATGTCGGCCTTGACCTTGATCACGCCCCACGGCGCCGGAATCTTCAGCATGTTGTAGGCGAAGTGGGAGACGGCCATGAACTTGGCCAGAGCAGGTCTGCCAAGTATGCCGTTGTACGGTAGCGGAGTGTCGGCGATGTCGAAGACGATTTCCTCGGTGCGGAAGTTCTTGGAGTCGCCGAAGGTGACCGGAAGGGTGATCTTCCCGAGGGGTCGAGTAACACTTCCGTTCACGCCTTGGAACACCCGGTGTCTTGCAGGCGAGACAGGGGAATTTGAAGGATAGCCAGGACCTTCGCCGTCAGCAAGTTGAGGCTGGAGCCTCCGTCGACCAGCATCTTGGTGACCTTGTAGTTGTGGATGACGGGCGACACGATCAGCGGCAGGGTCCCGACCCCGGCAGTGTTGCAGGGTGGTCTTCTGGGTCGAAGGTGATGACTTGACTAGACCAGTCCAGGGGCTTGGACGGAGCAGAAGCAACCGCGTTCAGCTCCCGGACAAGTCTCTTGCAGGCGCCGTTGGAGGGAGGCAGAGAAGACCCTCCGTGGATGCACCCGACAACTCCAGTGACTTCTTGATACTTGCCGCCGTTGCCTCCTTGGGGAGCCGGAGCTTCCCCGTTGCCGCCGTGGCGGCCTCCGGAGTGTTGTACCCGCGACCACCTTGACCGCCGCGTCCTCCTCCACGGCCCCCGCGGCCACCGCCTCGGTTCCATCCACGGCCGCCTCCGCCTTGGCGACCCGTGGGACAGTCACGAGCGATGTGCCCGGCAGTGCCGCAGTTGTAGCAACCGTCTTGACTGACCCCATCAGCTCGGCGTTGCTCCCGGATGGCGAGGTTCTTGAGCATGCGGCAGTCCTTGAGCAAGTGGTTGCCTTCTGGATGGATGTGGCACCAGGGATCACCTTCACCTTCTTCCTCGGAAGTCGGCGCGGGCTTGGTCTTCTTCGGAAGAGGCTCGGTGACGAAGATCCGCTTGTCGGGTCCAGGGTCCCGCTTCTTGTTCTTGGCTGGAGCGACCTTGTCCTCGGGTTCATCCTCCCCGGGGAACTTGGCTCCTTCTTCAGCTCGAGCGCACCGATCTGCAAGCTCCCAGAGCTTACGAGCAGACTCGACGCGATGGATGCTCAGCTTCTCGCGCATCTTGGGGTTGCGGACGTTGGCGTGGAAGGACTGGATCACCAACTCCTCCTTGATGCACGGGATGGTGTTCATCTTCTGGGTGAAGCGCTGGATGAACTTGCGGAGAGTTTCACCCGGCAGCTGCTTGAAGTCGTGGAGATCACTGGGAGCCCCCGGGCGCTCGTACCCGCCTTGGAAAGCCCCCAGAAACTGCTCCTTCAGTGCCCGCCAGGAACGGATGGAGCACTTGGGAAGGTTGAGAAGCCAAGTCTGGGCATCTCCCTTCAGGGCCAAGGGAACCAGTTGGCCATCATGACCTCGTCGGCCCCGGCAACCATCGCAGCAAGAGAGTAGATCTGCAGAAAGTCCCGGGGGTTCGTGGTGCCGTCGTAGCGGAGAACGTCGATCTTGAATTTCTTGGGCCAGTTGAAGTGGCGGAACTCGGGGGAGGGCGAGGCAGCCTTCGGCGAGGTCGATGCCCCGATCTTCCCGGCGGTGACGTTCTCGGCGACGCTCGATGCGGGTGCGCATATCCTCGTTCTGACGGCTGTTGAGCTCGTCACGAAGATCTGGGTTGCGCGAGGTAGACGACCCGATGGAGATGGCCTCGCCGTGATCGCGGTTTAGCCGATCAGCCATCGGTGGCGCGGTGCGAGGAGGCGCCGTCTTGGCTTGACGTTCACCACGAGGCTGGCCTCGCGGATCACGTGTCTTGTCTTGTGCTGCTCCGGGATCGACGGTGGGAGCTTGAGTGGGTTCGACCCACGGACCACCATCGGCGAAGTCGAGGAGCCTCTCGACGCGAGTCCTCCATTCTTGGTAGACCTTGGGATCGCCGCTGCTTGGAGGGAACTGCATCAGGGCCTTGGCAGCGACTAGAGCATCATGGCGAGCTTGCACGTCCGAAGGCGAGTGCGCGGAGGTCTTGCTCTTGGATGCTCGTGGATCCCCGCTGGGGCGAACGCCGTGGTTCCCTCCTCCAGCGGTGGGCTCCTTGCCGGTGCCGTTGCAGACGCTCTTCTCCCCCGAGCGAGGAGGAGGCATGGTGGTGCCCTTTGGAGCCGCCGCTCCGCCAGGGCCGTTGTCCTTGTCGCGACCGTCCACTTCGTCCGGCGCCACCCTCTCCATGGGAGGCGGGGACGGAGAGACGCTCCGCCGTGCGCCAGCAGCACGACGTTCAGCTGAAGCTTGAGTGCGTGAGGGAGAGACCGGCTTGGACGCCGCAGGATCTCCCTTCTTCGGGGCATGCTTGACGAAGAACTTGCCGATGAACTTGATGAAGATGAAACCAGCGCTTGCGCCCCCTACCTGGCGCGCCAGATGTCGTGTCTCGTTGCACGGACACCGGGAGTATAGGATACCCCCTTTTAGGTTCGGCACGGGGCGCGAAGGAGGCTGAGAATCGTCTTCTTGGGAGTCTAGATCAAGCTCTCCTCTCCACGATCAAAGCATGCAACCAAAGGGACACAAGGAGCTACCCAGGTTCAGGCCGCCCGGAGGCTAAAAGCCCTACTCCTGCATGTCTGGATTGATGGGTTCTTCATAGTGTGGCTTACAATGGAACCTCCCGGATGGGTACCCGGAAGGGTTTTGGCTGGAGGTAGAAGAAGGACAGATCCTGACCCGGAGGAGATCACCTTCCTCCTACCTTCGCAGCCCTAGTCTAGTCTTGCTCTGGTTCTTGTGCTTGTTCCCTTGTCTTCTTCCTTCCCCCCCTCCTCCGTGCCTTGGTCCTCCTTTTATAGGCTAAGGGGTTGCCACAGGGTCACGTGAGGGGCGTGAGGGACCTTCGGGGTGAAGGACCCTCCTCATCTAGTTTAGGGGAGACGTGGCCTCTCCTCAGCCTAGCGTCTCCTTTGGGTTAGGTGGGAGCGTCCGCCTTGGGGTGGACAGGAGCTGACACCACCACGGGACGTGCTTCCCGCCCGCGCTGCCTTCGCCTTGCTTCCCAAGTCTTCCGCGTGTGAGGTGGAGCTTATCCACAGGGACGTGGGGAAGTACCCGAGAGGGAGCCTGGCCTCCTGCCGGGAACTCGGGCTCTCGGGTCCTTCCTGGCCTTCTTGCTTGGTTCGGGGACCCGGAAGCCCCAGGACCGGAGCCCTTTGTCGACGTAGGCCTTGCGTGTCTGACGGTGAACCCGCCAGCTTGACTTGAGTCTTGGTCTTGTCCATCTTCATCTTGGGCCCACATGGGGTGGACCCACTTTGGCAGCTAGGGGAACCCCATGTTCCACTGCTGCGATAGATGCATTCTTTTTTTTTGCAAAACACAGTACAAACGTAAACGGTCACATACACGTGCACACACTAACCTGTATGAACGCACGCAGGCACACTCTACCCCTATGAGCACCTCCGAAATACTGACCTGGCGGTCGAGTCTTGAGATTGATAAAGTCACCATAGGCGTCTCGCTGTCGACGAGAATGTCGCCTCCCACGGAAGAATATTTCCGCCTAAATGAGAAACACCAGTGTCAAACCTGGGGTTTGAACTCTGGTGCTGGGGTACAACCCCCTCCTAAGAGCATCTCCACAGACACCCTCCAAATGACCCCCCAAAGACCCATTGGGCGTCCGGACGCCAAAACACACTACCAACGCACCCTCCAAAGGGTCGGCCCGAGCAAACTCGTGTCCGGCACCCCCGAAAGGGCCCCCAAGTTTAGAGGCCCTCTCGGGGTGCTGACATGGGGCGGACATGCCCTCCCACGTCGCCGGCGCGCCGGCCTTGCAGCCGAGATATCACGACACCACACCCACCAGATCTCATGAAGCTCCACACGTCGCCGCTACGAGATGGGGAGAGACCGCCGCCCGAGCGGAGAGACCCCGCCTCCGTTGTCGCAGCCCGAGTTTTTCTCGGCGTGACCCATCGGTTGCGAGGGAGGGAAGACGAGAAAAGGGACAAGTGGCTCCGCCCCCTTGGTCGCTCTAACCCTAGGACACGCGGGGGCCTTTTCTGATCTTTATAACTATTAATCTGCATAAGAGAAAATTTACAACACCATGTGTCGGGTACAAGTTAAAACCTATTTGGATGACTTGCAAACTTACACTAGAAAAATAAGTGCATGATTGTCTCGTCTTGATGACAAAATATAAACTTTGTACTCCATGCCATGTGTTTTACAAGATTTTCCTTGGTAAGGATTACTCCTTTGCAACGGTGCCATGCAAAGATGTTAATTTTAGTGGTGCCTTCATTCTCCATAATTTTGTTATGTTGTCGACCGACAGATCTTGGTGAATATGTTCTCTATGCGTAGAATCAACTGAGAATTACCGTCCTTGTGCATATTCAAACGAAATTCGTTAGTCCCTTCCAACAGTTGGACCAATGCCAACCGCTCTAACATAGCATTCCATGCCGCAAGTTTAAGTGCCAATTAAATCTCGTCTGAATGTTATATTTGGTGGAGAGGACTCCCAAACCATGGCAACTGTCATCTCTTGGATGGACAATTATTATATATAGAGTTGGATATTGTTCCCTGCGTTTTTATAACCACATATCCTTTCAGTATATAATATATAATTTTCATTCCATCCTTAACAGAAAATGATCAAAACTAAAGTGTTTCTTCATCCATCAAACCTAGTAAAATTTGTGAATCACACAGTTTTGAATGAATCTGTGTCAAAGATTTTGAGTTTAAGTATTTCCTTTTTAAGAAATTTTTGCCAAACCTCTTCTTCATTAAGAATTTTAAAAAGCCATTTGTCGAAAAAGGATGTGTTTTTAACCCTAATGTCAAAACAACCCAGCCCCCACTAGAATATGCTAAGCAAATTTGCAAGAGAAAGGTATTACCCCAAATTGGGCATGTATAACTTCATCTGATAATTCGCTATATTTTCCTAAAAAACTGGTTGTAAAATGTATATTAATCGAAGTTACTTATACAAGAAATTACTTCACAATTTGCATGTTATTACCCTTCCCGAAGACTTCTTTTTTGAAAACTTTCTGGTGCCCCTATATTATCATGGCCATGATTGATGTCGTTGTTGGTTGCAACGTAGGTTTGATCTTATTTATCGTTTTCTTTTTTAAAGATTTGGTTGTGTGCATTCTCGATGTTTTGACTTGCTCTTCATATTGAGTTGTTGCAGAGGCAAGGAGTACTCGACATCTTCTTGATATTAATGTGTTACCCTTTATTGAAAACTTCGCAGCTGCTCGCGTTGTCTTTTTTCCCCGATGTTTTGACATTTTACTTCCTATTGAGTGATGCAAAGGCTGTGTGTACTCGATATTTTCTTATACTATACATTACCCTTTAATCAAAAACTTCGCTACTGTATGTGTTGTTGTCGTGGATGCTTCCCATGCCATATGCTTCTAGAATATTTGTGAAGCGTTCATTGATCTGATTCTATATTAGGCTTCTATTACTTCTGCTCATAGTTCTAGGTAGCGATGTGTGAGAAAACACGGTAGGGGGAGAGGGAGGGGAGTGGCTGCGTTGTGCCTCCAAACATGTTGAGCTTGGAAGTAGTCATAGGCCTCCAGTCAAATAAGTTCCTATTCCCGCTACCTCAACATGGTCATAGATCAATCTGACAGTCTTTAAGCGTCAAACCGTCCACGTGTGATTAGCACATGACAACCTAGATTCACTTTCATTTTTTAATTTCCTCCACTCTTTTTCTCGTCGTCGACCAGTCCCACCTCAACGTCGTCGAGCATATCACTCACCCGCCTCGGCGGTATCCCTCGCCATGGACATGCGGTTCCACTAGCAGACCACACCCCCCTCCCCCTCCGGAATCCCGTCACCTCACCGCGCCAACAACATGACCATTACGTATTCACGTCCTAATATACAGTCGTCTACTATATGGTTTCACCCGGGGGGGGGGGGGGGGGGGGTGGGTGCTTTCAACTTACTTGGTTTGCCTCATTATTGTCTTTGTGGCAACATAAATTTAGTTTCTCTATGCCTTCTTTTTTCCAAGTGGTTGCATTTAGCATGTATACTATCTGGAATCAGTAATAGACGGAGGAGAAATCCAAAATTTAAAAGATGGTATGTTATCCAGAATGTGTAGGAGTCACTGCAATGTTGAATGGACTCTGCAGCCTCTCTGTTCACAATGTAAGCTGTATGGCTTGCTAAAGAAATTAGCAAAAATGGCTTATATTGTGGAACAAAGGGAGTACATGCAATAAAGGAAGTGATGCTTGGAACCACTTGAGTCACTCAATATTAACGTGACACTGGTATAGTGGTCTGGAACAACAAGACTACTGTCACTAACATTATTTACAACTCATAAGAAGGCAGACCCTGCTGGCCTTCCTCCTTGCATGACCCACCCAGCTTCAGAGAGCCGGTCCTCACCTCCGTTTAGGTGTGAGTTACCTAATTTAGGACATGGAGGTGAGTGATGACCTCAGGAGTCCACATAAAAGTAGAACAGTCTCATGATGTTGCAACATTATACATTGTATTGCTGACACATAGAATGTCACAAAATTATCCCACCTTGCCACCCACACAAAATAATTTATCTAAATCACAATGTTTCGTGATATAGCGAGGTATCATGACAAGACAAGAACTAACCGCAAACATCATTTTAATAAATAGGTTGTTTGAAAGTTCCAATATAATACAAACTTAAAATATTACTTGGATTTTATGAATGATCATACGGTATTTTTGCGTAAATATTTGTGGAGGATTAAGAATCCTTTTAAAATAGAATTTTTATATGGTTCCTTTATAAAATAAAGTATTGTAAACTAAGGATAATCTTGCTAAACGACAATGGACATAGTCGAAAAAATTGTATAATTCTTGATTTAGAGGAGTCAATTGAGATTTTTATTTATTTATAGTCCTTTTGCTCGCAATATTTGGAGATTGATTCGCCAATATACTAAATGTTTTGTAATTGGTTAATTGGGGTGCATAAGAAAACTAAGGCACACATTCTCATAGGTGTTTGTATTTTCTCTGGGCAATTGGAATTGTCAAAAATGTGTTTTTAACGAAACAACTGCATGCTACTCATTTTGCTATGGTGGTAACATAGCTACTTTTATGGTCCTTTATCCTACCGGTCGACCAACGGATGCAATGGATTTTGTTGAAACTCGAGTGACGCTGATCGTTCAGTCTATATTCAACCAGGGTGGCTGACGACATCCTAGAAGATCACAAGATGATTAGTAGCTTTTTGCTTCTAATTTTCCATTGTTGGTTCTTGTTGCCAACCCGTATGATTCTTGAGATGTAATCATTTAAATTACTCCCAAATTTTGCAATAAAATTTTGTTTGTGTGCATCGTTTCGATGTAGAGGCCGTGTTTTGCTCCCATTTAAAGGCAAGTCAACCAACCAAAACCCTTTCCAAATTATGAAAGTTAGCATTTTGGACATTGTCGTGGACCTTAACATGACATTGATTTGTATCATAACTTATCCATAAAGCGAATAAATTAGAGACACTGGGCGTTATCCGGACATCGAGTGGTTCGATCATCCGTCTCTCTCACCTTAAGATGTCACAAAACGTGAAATCTATGCCTGACTCTTAAAGCAACCGCGCATAGCCGAAAATTGTACCATTACAGTATTTCTTTCTGCTCAAAATCAGTAGAAACATCGCTGTATTTTGAACACCACGGTTTTTTAAACACATCAAAACCCGCGTCGTGTTTCAAATGTTGCTTACTCGTATCTTTTTCTGCATACTCGCCTTTGTGTTGTATCATGTTCCAAAATTTTACAATGTTTTTACTAATTTTGACCATCCTAGAATGAAAATGCAGCATTATTACAATTTTGTTGCTACTTGGACGTTTGAGATTTCTTAGTGACAGGTGAGTGTCTCCCTAGGAAAAAGGCAACCACACTTCACCTTCCTTCCCATCCAACCCAACAGAACAACGGGTCAGCGGGTGGCGAGTGGCGACGGCGGCAGACATCCAAGATCAGCACATCGACCCTCCTGCCGACGCCCGATGGCTGATATCTGGTACACTCCTCGCTCCTCATCACACGCTTGCGGCCGCCTTCTTCCCCGCAATGGCTTTTGTCTGCTCCCGCCTTGTGCTGGCTATGCACGCCATCTGTTCGACGCATTGCTTGTACACGCCGCGCGCCGCCAGTCTCTGCGGATGTGTTGCGCCCTGATTCCTGCGCTTTGTTTGGTTTTTGTCCGGCTAGCTGATGTTGTTTCCCCGCTCTACTTCTTTGCAGTGGTCGAGCGATGGCGGAGAAGCCTCCGTGCTCCATGCCGTCGTGGTCGGACATCCCGCTGGAGCTGGCCGGGCTGGTGCTCCGCCTCCTCCCCACGTACGCTGACCGCGCCCGCTTCACACCGCAGTGTGCCCCCAGTGGCGCGCTGCCGCGCGGCAGCTCCCCGTCACCGCCGCTGCCCCTGCTCGCGCTCCCCGACGGCACGTTCTACAGCCTACCCTGCACCAGCTGTTCAGCCTTTCCCGGCTGCGGCTTTGCTGGGTTCAAGAGCGCCTGCGGCGGCTTCCCTCGTATTCCCGGGCGACGACAGATGCGTCCTAGTCAACCCCTTCACCAGGGCCACCCTGACGCTCCCTGCTCTGTCCAGCGTCCGTCTCTGTCCCTCTAATGCTGATCTGAAGAATATACCTGTGGAACCCTCGACCTGCACATGGCTGCATATCAAGGACAAGGATCTCTGCTTGAGGAAGCTAGTGCTATGCTTCCCGAACCTCGTTGCAGCATTCATCAACCATGGAGTCAAAGGTCAGATTCTTGTGTGCCAGCCGGGTGCCTCATCATGGTCAGTACGTGCCTATGACAAGTGTAAGGCGTTTGAAGACATGGTGTTCCATGGAGGCAAGCTCTACGTGCCGTATCCCACGAGGAGGACCTCTTGTTTGCAAGCATCAGCCAGGACACAACCACCGGATCCAGTAGTTTCTCTCGGATTGGACTGGCCATCAAGGGCGATGGCAATCCAGAGTATTTGTTGTGGTCCGAAGACATGAGGGTTGATAAAAAGCTCTATGTGGTTGAATCTCATGGTGCATTGCTAATGTGCGCAGGATGATTTACTCTAGATTGATACTTGATGATTTTGTGTGGTTGAACGGAACGAGTTTCAGGTGTTTGAGGCTGACTTCAAGCGATCGCAGGTGGGTCAATGTGATGACCTTGGGGATGACCAGAGTGCCTTTTCTTGACCGAAGTGCTCTCAGGTTTAATACCCGCGTCTCAGTACGGGATGCCGGGGGACCGTATTTTTTTCCTCGATGAGGATGAGCTGCCTTTCAGAAAACACTTTTACGAAGATGGTAACGCTTCCAATTGGTGTCTATGACATGATAAGCCAGGAGAATTCTGCCCCACTGCCTGCGGTCTGTTGGGACCGCGACAGGATGCGTCTTGCGACATGGCTATTCCCTTGGAAGAACTGAACTGAAGGTGTTCCTATGCATCGTCTATCTATCTGACTGTGGCATGGTGTTTTTGGTTACTATTGTGAACCCTGCATATGGTGGTTAATCTGTTTGCTGGATGACTGGATTAGTATCTATCTAGGCTAATTGTTGCGTTTTTCACAATATCAAGCTTTTAATGAACTAGTGTTTGATTATCTGACTTATATATGTTTATATCCAAGCCTCAATGACTCTGGAGTTGTACTGTGATCATGCTGTGAACTCAGTGATGTTTACCGGTGATGAACCATGTTAGTGTGATTTACTGTACTGCAGATTTGGTATTGCTTTCATGCATACCTGGAGATAAAAAACAGCTCTGTGTGAATGTGATGAACCATATGCATCAGTGCTGCCTTCTCAGTTTGCATGCAGTAAATATGTTCAGGGCTTTCTTGAGCTGCCATAATTCCTCCCACCACAGCCCAATTATACTCTAAAGTTCCACAATCCAAATGTAACCAAACTATGAGAATCACCTAATACCACATGCAACGAAAAAATAAAAAACAAAACAAAAAAAGTCAGTCGTATGCCATTACACTGGCCACAAGTGGCTGATGATAACAACCCACCTTCAACCACGGCCAGTCGGCCACGGCACCACAACCATCAAAAATCAGAAATTCGATTGGATACTTTCTTGAGTTAAAAATTGGATTAGATAAGGCCATTTCAATCGAAACAGTTTACTTCCATGTTAGGTTAACACATTAATGAAGGTGACAAGCTAGAATGCATTTAGGGAATCATCTTACATATCCAAATTACTAAGCCGAAGATGTCAGATAGCGACTAAAGTTAACAAGGATTAAGCTAACAAAATATTATCACATCTACCATCGCATATGAATTTGCTGGATCAATACTAAACATCAAATTAATTTTAAAAAGTAACACATAACTTGTAAATTGTTCGTGGTAATTCATAGTTAAAATTTTGGATGAAGCATAGTTAAAGTGAGTGCTTGTTTGGCTCTTCAAGGCACGCCTATTGTTCTAGATTGTGGACAAAATCTTCATTCTTTCCGAAATCACTAAACATTCAAATATAAACTAACATAAGAAAATAATTCATGAAATATTCTTAATATTCTTTACTTCTCTAACCATCATGAGACCGTGGCATTGAAAAAGATAATTTAATTTGTGACACGTAGAAAAAAAGAATCACATCATTTGGATTTGTAAATCAAAAGTGGGCGCTAACCTCAATAATTAGCGCCCCAGCCTAGGGCGCTACCTTTCTGATTTACGGTTATCGTTACGTCCTAGGATCCGGTGTTGTCACGTTGGCAGTGGCATAGCGCCCTAGTCCAGGCATTGTGCTAATGTTTAGTTCTGAGTCAGTTTTGTGGATTTTCTACGACGCGAATAGAAAGGAAAGGCAGCCGGACTGGGGGCATGCTCGGCATAATTGCAACAATATCATACACATGCCTTGCTTTGTGGGAAAAACTGGATAAAGATTCACGCCTTGTTCATAAGAACGGAGGGAGTATGATTTGTACCGGCATTTTTATGGTGCAACCAAACAACAGTGTGACCTGTTATAACATTTTCGGTTCGTCATGATTTTCTATTGCTTTTTAACTATTTTGTGTTATTCAATTTAATAACATGTCTTAGCATGTCCCGAGTTAGTTAAAATGACTGATAGGACAGCAAGCACCGCCATATTCCCTCCATACACGGGAAAGGATGTCGCTGAAAGGATGTATCTAGTTATGAAATACGTCTAGATACATTCTTTTTTTTTTTGCAAAACACAGTACAAACGCAAACGGTCACATACACGTGCACACACTGACCCTATGAACGCACGCACGCACACTCTACCCCTATGAGCACCTCCGAAATACTGACCCGACGGGTCGAGTCTTGAGATTGACAAAGTCACCATAAGTGTCTCGCTGTCGACGGGAATGTCGCCTCCCACTGAAGAATATTTTCGCCTAAATGAGAAACACCAGTGTCAAACCTGGGGTTTGAACTCTGGTGGCTGGGGTACAACCACCCTCCTAAGAGCATCTCCACCGACACCCTCTCAAATGACCCCCCAAAGACCCATTGGGCGTCCGGACGCCAAAACATGCCACCAACGACACCCTCCAAAGGGTCGTGACAAGGATATACATCTCGGGTACCCTACCTTAAGGTACCTGGTGCACGTGTCGATTAAGGCCCAGTTATCAAGAGCCTACATGAAGCTCATGACGAAAGGCCCAACAATATGGAGTACCCTCCAAGATTAGACATAGGCATAGTCGGTTTATACTTTCCATACATGTAAACAGGGTTGGTTACGACTCCCGACCCAGCCTCTTATAAAGGCTGGGAGAGACGTCGATCCTGAAAAAGCCATACTCGAACCACCAAAAGCCCTAGCGAGATCGATATCTCACTGGAGCCTCCTTGTAACCGCATAATCTCACACACATCAATACCAGACAAGCAGGAAGTAGGGTCTTTACCTCCACCTGAGGGCCTGAACCTGGGTAAATCTTTGCCTCTGCTTGTCAGCCGACGAAACTACCAGTACTACCACGTTCTCTCCCCATAATCTCAACCCTAGGTCCTTAACCATGGGATTTGATGAGTTAACCCCTCATCAATTGGCGCCGTCTGTGGGAAAGAATAGTGCTGGACTCACGGTTTCTTCGGTTCCATCGAAAACGGCGACTCGCCGATCGGATATACAAACGGCAACTCGCCGGCTGCATCAACAAACCAGAACTCGCCGACTCGGGCACACGGCAACTCGCCGACTCACTCGACAAACGGCAGCAAGCCAGCTTCACCTGCAAAAAGCACATCAGATCCTCTGATGGATTTCGAGCCACACTCGCCAGAATTCCAGGAGACGTTCGCCGATCTCGAGTCAGTTTGGGTTTAACCGTTGGCTCGTTCAATTTTTTCGTCAACAAGCTTGGTGTGCAGGACTTGACAGATCCACGCCAACTCGCGACTTCCGCACCCGAGGCTCCATCGGTTGCGGCTCCTTCACTGCGGATCCATCAACTGCGTCCATACCATCGTCGATCCTCCAAGCTTGCTCGTCTGCAACAACCATGTCGACTCGAGAGATCAACGAGCTCATTGAAGAACTCCAAGGCGAGGAGGCCGAATCAGCATACCGCACAAACGATCCCGAGCTCATCTCCACTCGAGGATAGCTTCGACTGCGGGATCTCCCTCAGCGACTTCGACGAGCCCGAAACTCATATCGACAACCACGTCGACTCCGAGATCTGCACCAACAACCCTCGACTTCGAGATTCATAACAACTTCTCCGACACCGAGATGAGCATAGGCGATGAAGACATCGACTGCGAGATCCGTCCAGACGGACCACTCGACGGGCATATCGACTCCGACATGAGCCTCGATGAAGACGTCGAGTCCATGACGGGACTCGAAAACACATACACATACCCTCGGGTGATACCCCAGCAGGTCTACGTTGCCTTCGCCGCAGAATCATCTGATGCTGCGGCCAGTCGCAGGCCTACAGAGTTCCCGTGCACGTTACTATGCCGGACGGAGTCACAAATCTCACAATTACTGCTGAGATGGCAGCAAAAGCAGAAAAGTCATCAAGGAGTGCACAATGATGCCAGCAGACGCAACACGGGAGGAATGTTGACCTTCCAGTACTTCAACTGGCAGGAATCACTTCGACTGCAGCAGATCAGAGCAACACTCGAAGAACGTAAAAAAGCTAGCTTGTCGAGTGCGTGAAGAAGACAGCTCTCCTGAGCTCCACCGGGCGAGCAGACACAAGACCCAGATCAAGGCTGTCACACCTCGCGCCAGATGAGAGGGCAGCACTCACCCCAACCTAGGCCACTCTTCATGACATACGACGAGGAGGGAGTGCCAGTACCCAAAACAGCTGCGGGTGCTCTCTTTACCGCTGCAGCATACCTAGAGGCAATCAAGCCTCCAGCTGATGACCCCAATGCAAAACTACATCGCCAACAGATCAAATCACTCGCCTTAGCGGCGAAGGCCATACGCCAAATCCCAAAACTCCAGGGGGAGTCGAGACCGTGCCATAGTTGACACGCGTCGTGAAGAGATAATCGCAGTGGTCGCCGCCACCACTCGAAGGAAAGAAGCGGCTCACATCGGCAGGTCCAGGAGCAGATCACGCAGATCTTACAGTAGCGACTCGTACTCTGATCGGGCCTGAGCCACACGGAGCTCTGTGCTTCACTCGACGCGTCCGCGAGACACGGATGCCCAAAGGGTTCAAACTCACATCTGAACAGCCCAAGTACACGGGTCGACAGGAACCTTCAGGTGGCTGGAAGACTACAGGCTGGCTCGCGTGCCAGCGAGGCACAAATATCACAGCCATGCAATACATACGACTCATGCTCGAAGGCACAGCCCGCGACTGGCTCAAGGCTCTACCTCCATCAACATACGACTCGTGGATCACTTCCGCACTGACTTCATCAAAAACTTCGAGCCTCTATGTGAGCGCCCAAAAACGTTCGAGGCTGCGAGCTTGCGTTCAACGGTCAGACGAAACGTTGAGGTCATACATCCGACGATGGACTGAGATACGCAACTCAGTTGGAGTAATTTCAGAAGATATGGCCATGGATGCTTTCATCATGGGCCTCGCCAGGCGAGACTTCAAAGAAGCACTTGGTCGCCAAAAGCCAACCTCTGTGGCTAATCTCCTGAAGATCGCGACTGAGTGGGCAGACGGAGAGACATGGCGCGCACCACACGCGGTCCTCACCCCGTGACAATCACGAAAGCGGTAGTCGAAGCCGCAGAGACTCATACAGAGACGACCGAAGGCGCAAGCGTTCAAAAGTCACTACGACGACGACAGACCCGAATTCATGGCGGCTGGGTTCTCCACACCCCGCAACGACCAAGACAGAAGCGACCGACGGTCAGAAGATCGACGGGACAGTCGAGATGATCGCCGGGACAGTCGAGACCGCGGCCAACGCAGCGACAGCTACAAGAGGAAAGACTGGCGCAAGTCACGCTCCGGCGCACAAACCGAGCGATCATTCGAAGAAAAGATGGATGCTGATTGCAGATTCCACCTGTACAAGGGGAAGACGGAAAATTGCGCTCCAATCACTCGATGAGAAACTGCAGAGAATTCGACCAACTAGCGTCTGAATACGTACAACTCAGAAAGGCAACAGCCGCACACAGCACCCGCACCTGCACCTGTGCCTCAGCCAAACAATGTGCCCGTCTGATGGCACCACCTCCACCACCACAGCCTGCCGCAGGCGGAAATATCGCGGGTGCCATACAACCCGTACCTCGGGTGGACGAACCTCAGTACCCTCCGCCCCAAGGGCAGATGTACATGATACAGAAAGGTCGCCCTTCCAACAGGGAGCAAAAACTTCGCACTCGACAAGTAAACATGGCGGTCATGTCACCTCCTGCCGTAACTGAATTCTTGAAGGGATCCGAAACTGCAATAAGCTTCAGCAGAGAGGACCACCCACCATCGGTCGTTCGTCCAGGGCACTCTGCTCTGGTACTCGACGCACAAATTGGAGGCTACGCCATGTCCAAGGTCTTCATGGATGGTGGCAGCGCATAAACATCATCTTCGCAGATACGCTCCGCAAAATGAACAGGTCAGTCGAAAACCTGCCAAGATCTTCAAATACCTTTCACGGTATCGTCCCAGGCAAAGCAATAAGCCCAGAAGGCACCATACAACTCGACGTACGTTCGGGGACAAGAACCACTTCAGGACAGAGTCGATTGAGTTCGAAGTTGTCGACTGGAAGTCACAATACCACGCCATACTTGGACGCCCGACGTTCGCTCGATTCATGGCTGCCACACTACGCATACCTCCAGCTAAAGATGCCTGGACCAAAAGGAGTAATCACAGTCAAAGGAAACTTCCAAAAGTCCGACTCTTGCGACCGAGAGTTTAGCAAAATCTCTGAGATGTTCGGCATGGAAGCAACACTCGCCGATCTAGCGGTCTCCAACGATCGAACACTTATGACGGAGCACAAGAAGGTGGCAGTCGACAGAGCATTCAATGCCACCAATGACACAAGGTCGCATCAGGTGCACCCGACTGACCCGACCAAGACAGTCAATGTCTCTTCGAGTCTGCCTATCGCATAGGAAAGCGCGCTCGTCGAATTCCTCCGTGAGAACTGGGATATATTTGCGTGGTGTCCAGCCGACATGCCAGGTATTCCCAGGGAATTCGCCGAGCACTCTCTCCAATTATTTCCAGATGCTAAACCAGTCAAGCAAACAATGCGCCGCATATCCGGCCCAAAAAGAACCGCAGTCGAAGCCGAAGTCGACAGACTACTCGCAGCAGGTTTCATCAGAGAAATCAAGAAATCACAATGGGTGGCCAACCCCGTACGTAGAGAAGAAGCACACAGATATCCTTCGGATGTGCGTAGATTTCACAACACTCAATAAATGTTGTCCAAAGGATCACTTTCCACTACCTCGAATCGACCAGATCGTCGACTCCACCGCCGGGTGCGCTCGCTTGTCCTTCCTGGATGCTTACTCGGTTACCACCAGATAAGGATGAAGGAAGAGGATGAAGAGAAAACGGCGTTCATAACCCCACTCGGGGTCTACTGCTACACAACAATGCCTTTCGGGCTCAAGAACGCAGGCGCAACCTACCAGCGCATGATGCAAGACTGCCTCAAGAAGCAAATTGGGCGAAACGTCCAGGTCTATGTAGATGACATCGTCATCACAACAAGGGAGGAAAACACACTACTCGATGACTTGCGAGAGACGTTCGCAAACCTCAAACGCTTCCACATCAAGCTCAACCCGAAGAAGTGCACGTTCGGCGTGCCAGCCGGGCAACTCCTGGGGTATCTAGTCTCGGCTCGTGGAATCGAGGCGGACCCGAGAAAATACAGGCCATCTTGACAATGCAAAGGCCTTCAAAGCTCCATGACGTGCAAAAATTAGCGGGAGTGGCAGCGCACAGTCGATTCATCAGCAAATGGGCGAAAAAGCACTCCCGTTCTATCGACTGATGAAGAAAGCAGACAAATTCGAGTGGACGCCAGAAGCCGAAGCAGCCTTCACGGACCTCAAGCGAGTCCTCACAAGCCCTCCAATCCTCGTCGCACCAAGGGAAAGCCACTATACCTATATGTCTCCGCAACTAACAGGGTGGTAGTACCGTACTGGTAGTCGAACGAGGGAGGAGGGACACGCCCAAAGCATACAACGCCCAGTCTATTACTTGAGTGAAGTGCTCTCCATATCAAAGCAGCGGTACCCGCACTATCAAAAGCTGGCCTACGCCGTGTTCATGTCCTCAAGGAAGCTGACGCACTACTTCGCAGAGCACCCGATCACTGTAATCAGCACCTCAGGTCGGACATCCTCACAAACCCCAACGCAACTGGGCGAGTCGCAAAATGGCTCATCGAGCTAGGACCACGAGATATCAAGTATGATTACCCGAAGGCCATCAAAGCACAAGTCTTACCTGACTTCCATACCGAGTGGATCGAAGCTCAATTACCAGGAGCACCAGATGTGTCCAACTCATGGACTATGTACTTCGACGGCTCAAAGAAGAACGAAGGCGCAGGCGCAGGTGTCATCCTCATATCACCAAAAGGCGACAAGCTTCGCTATATCCTGCAGATGGGATTCGAGTTACCATCCAATAACGAAGCAGTACGAGGCCCTGATCCATGGCATGCGGATGGCCAAAGCCCTCGGGTGCACTCGACTGATGATCTATGGTGACTCGAACTTGTGGTGCAGCAAACAATGAAGGCCTGTGATGCAATCGCAGATAACATGATCGCCTACCGTGACCTGTACAACTTAATGGAGGGCAGCTTCGAAGGCTGAGTTGCGGCACATAGGCGTGAGAGCAATGAAGAAGCAGATAAGCTAGCCAACATTGGCGCGACCAAAGCACAGTTCCACCTGGTGTCTTCCTCGAGCGCATCGAGCACAGGTCCATCAAGAAAAAACGAACATCTCCTACATCAGCCGCACCAGCCAAGAGCAAAGCACCTAGCACAGAGGACCCGCCAGTCGAGGTACTCCTCATCGAGCCAACTTGGACTCAACCTTTCCTCGCATACATACTCCGCGGCGAGGTACCTGAAGACATAAAGAGTCAAGACGCGTCACTCGACGATCTAAAGCATACACCGTCATCAACGGCGAACTATACAAACGCAGCGTATCAGTTATGTTCCAACGATGCATAGCATTTGAAGATGGCCAAGCCATCCTTCGTGATATTCATGCAGGTACCTGCGGGCATCATGCCAGCAGTCGATCACTCGTAGCCAAAGCCTTTCGCGCAGGCTTCTACTGGCCCACAGCACTCAAAGACGCGGAGGACATAGTCAAAAGGTGCATCGGCTGCCAAAAATTCGCTACAAAGCCGCATGCACCCGCATCGGCATTGAAGACAATACCATTGGCCTGGCCCTTCGCCCATGGAGGGCATCCTCACCTTCTGTGTGGTCGACAAGTTCACCAAGTGGATTGAAGCAGTCCATATCACAAGTTCGACTGCCACTACAGCAGTTAATTTCATAAAATCCATCATATACCGCTTCGGCGTACCAAGCAGTATCATCACTGATAACGGTACAAACTTCACGGCTGAAGAGTTCCGAACTTTCTACAAAGAGCAAGATATCACGCTCAACTACGCATCCGTGGCACACCCGCAGTCCAATGGTCAAGTCGAAAAACCCAATGGACTCGTGACGAGCGGAATCAAGAAACGCCTCCTGGTGCCACTCAAAAGGGCCGCGGTGCTTGGTCAAAGAACTCACATCTGTGCTATGGAGCCTACGCACAACTCTCAATGCCTCAACACAATTCACCCCATTTTTCATGGTCTATGGCGCAGAGACAATCCTGCTATCAATGTAAGGTTCAATGCACCAAGAGTCGAAGCATACAACGAAGAAGATGCACATGAAACACTCGAAGATGCAGTCGACTTGCTCGAAGAAGCACGCAGCACGGTGCTAGCACGCACAACTGTCTATCAGCAAGACCTCCGCAACTATCACAGCCGTCGACTGCGTACCAGGTCCTTCGAGGTTGGTGACCTGATACTTCGACTGAAGCAAAAGAAGGTGCACAAACTTGCTTCTCCATGGGAAGGACCTTCACATCACCGAGTCAGGTGGTGGAGCATACAGACTGAAGCACGCAAAGACAGGCGAACCCTCGCACAATCCTTGGAACGTTGCGCAACTGCGCCGTTTCTATGCTTAGATTGTTCAGTCGCACAATGTAATAGGCACATATGTCGGATGGCTGCAGGTTTCAGACGCGCTCTTTTCCTTACCAGGGTACCTACAGGGACTGGAAGGTTTTAATGAGGCGGCCTGCAGCTTAACATTCAAAAATGGAATATAATCAATGATTCCCCATATTTCTCCCTGCTTACTACTCGCATAATTTATTCGAACAAACTTAGCCTCACCCGAATACTCGGGTGCTACGCTGTCTCAAAGCATGAGCTTTCGCTCCTTCAAACAAACAGCCCAGCCTCACTCGAATGCACGGGGGCTGGGCCCTAACACAAAAAAGGGTCATAAACAGTACTTTCAGCTGTAACCCAAGGACTTGGGGGCTGGATGATCGTAAGGTTACAATAAACCACTTCATACACCCCCACTCAATGGACTCGGGGGCTGAGATGATACAAATATCTAGTTCATATTACTTACAAGTATTACATTTACACTCGGGGCTGTCCCCTATGCATAAAAAGCTTAATCTACAGGTTCATCCTTTGGCTGTGTCCACTTCTCCTCCTCCTTTAGCACATGATGGATTAGGACCAGTGCGTACCCGTGTCTCTCGGTAGTGCTCCTCCATTTGCACAGGACCACCACCTGGTACGGGTGCAGGCCCTATCGCAATCTTTTCAAATCAAGGTGCGGAAGGTGCGACCGCACAAAGGCAAGAGCAACGTTAGCCCCGCTAATCAGTTGTTCGCGTACAAATTTCTTGATCGCCTTGCCCTTTCGAATTTTTTTCAGCAATGCAGCAAGGCTTTGTGGTTGCTCATTCAAAGGAAACAAAGCCTCGTGGACTCGAAACAAAGCTAACCTGCAGCTCTCCAGTCGAATGGCAGTTCGCCACGCACGATCCAGAAGCTTTACCAAAATGGCACTCCTCGCCCTGTTCGACCAAAAGGGTGGGCAGTGTATTCCGCGCTACTCGCTTGACCGTCGAGTCTGTCCTATAGCCGCGCCTCCTCCTTCGACTGGTCAAAACGAACACCTATAGCAAAATAATGCAAAATTGTTATCCCAGTCGACCTGTGTGTCGAGTCCACAATTCAATTTCCAAAAGAGCTTACATTCAAGCTGTAGGTTCACTTTCTCCAACTCTTCAAGCAAAAAGGCCTCCCGCTCCGTCGTTGGAAATGGCCTCGACTGCAACTCCGCATATGCGTCTTGTGTCTTCTTTAGCTCACTTGTCACCTTGGAAAGTTTGAGCTGAAGGAAGTCAATGATTTTCTGATCATTCACGCTACGTGACTGAGTGAAGCCGCTCGCATCTGGACCAGTCGATGTTCTAGAGGCTCGGGTCTACATCCAGAATAACTCAGAACATAAGAAAAACAGAAGAGATCAAGCAAAAGGCTCGGGGGCTGTGCCTCCCGATAACTGGAGTTCATATTTCATGAAGCACAAATACGAAGTCTGAAGTTTTTTACAGCAAAAGCAAAATCATAAAAATCCCTAAAACTAGGTGACGAGGAATCACTCGCTAGTCATTGACTTCTTGGAGGAAGCCTTCTTCGCCTGAACCTTGGTTGCCCTGTCTTCAATAGTTGATACAAGCTGTTGAGCATACTTTTGGGCAGCCTCCATCCAAGTGCCTAACCCGACGGTTTTGCCGCCAGGCCCCCTCGGGAACTTCGTCGTGACCTTGTCAAAATCTGCCTCGACTCCGTGCGCGAGCAACATGAGAAAAGTAGTCTGAGCACCACTTACCATTTGCTCGCGACAGAAATCGGCGACGGCAGTTCCTTCGGGCTTGAACAGCTCCACCAGTTCTGCAAACGTAGATGGAAGCTCATCATCGGGGAAGAAGCTACTGTGAAGGGCGCCCAAAGCACTCGCCGCATTCGTCAGCATCCCCCTTGCCCTACTGTTGGCAACCTCTGCGACAGCCACACTTTCATCAAGTGAAGCGCCAACGTTTTGCTTGCCAGGAGCAGTAGGGCCATCCATTACATCTAGCATAGCATGCAAACACCATGATCAGCAGCATATTACAAAAACTTCAAATATCTAATACAACGGAAAAATTGCACACCTGTCAAAGTGGTGCTGGCAGCAGAGAGTCGACCAATTGCCTGGTCTTCTCTAACTTCGGCTGCTTTCAGCCTCTTCTCCAGATCAGCAACTCGACGGGTAGCTTTGCCCATCTCTTCTGCAGCGGCAGTCGCTGACTCTGCGAAACACATAAGCATTTCTTCAAAATGCTGCAAAAGATATCACATAAAAAACACTCGAGTTCTCATTACAGGATACTTACTCTTCGCATCCTCGAGTTGCTGCTGCAAGGTGGCGACTTCCGTCTCCATGTGTACATATTTGGAGCCAGCCTTCAGTAGCTCTTGTACAAATGACTACAGCACAACATGTGAAAGTTCAGAACAGATTTATCGAGTCTATGAACAGCTTTAACACCCGCTAGTGATTCAACTATGGTACAAAAGCACAAGCTTACATGATTCAAGAAGGAGGAAGTCGACGCAGGAACGCCTGTCGCTGCCGCCTCATCTTTGTCAGCCGCAACCTCAAGCTTAGATGGTGTAGCCGTGTCCGCGGCAGCCGGAGTCGCAGTGGTGGGCGGCTGTTCTGGTGGCAAACTTCGAGCACTCGACGCCGCACTGCTCTTCTCCATCTGAGGTGGCGCTGGCAAATCCTCATCCGAGGACACGCTGTTTCGCACATGCTATGTAAACAACTTGGCAACGTTCATAACCCATCAAAAAGCAAATGCACATACTACTTACTCTTCAGTAAGGTCGACCATTCGGCCAGGTGCAAGCACGCCCATGCTGGGGTGATCTCTTCGGGGTCGAGGGGGAAGCGAGCGAATCGGAGGAATATCGAGTGGTGCCATCGTCGACTCTATCTCGATCCCCTCCTTCTCCTCTAAGTCAGGAGTGTCTTCCTCCTCGCGTGACCGCTTCTGCTTGGCTTGCACCTCAGCATCGCCTTCATCGGCGTCTGGTGTATGTGCGGTGGCGAGTGAGGTCACTTCATCATCAGAGCCCTCCTCGAGTGACTCATTGTTCGGCACTGGGCCGCTCTCTGGCAGAGGAGGCATCGACTCATACATTCTGTGTCCCTGCACACAGAAATAGCAAAGGAATAAACATCACACATGCATAACATACCAACTTACATATAGTATCGACTGTTACCTCTAGTAGGGGGTTGTTGGTTTCATAAGGAGGCACATGCGAGTTCATCTCGCAAGGCTCTTCATCAGTTAGTTTGGTAAGGCTTCTTACCAAATTCTCTGCTTCCGCGTTGGAAAGTTCCACTGCGCGTGACCGGGTTGGGTCAGAAACCCCGCTGTATGCCCACATGGCATGAGCTCGGGCTCGGAGGGGCTGCACTCGCCTCTTGGCAAAAATGGCTAGCAAATGGATGCCCGTAACCTCCCGACCAACAGTGGTCTGAAGCTTTAGCACTTTCTTCATCAGAATGTCAGCCTCTTCGGCTTCGACTCCGGTCGGTTGGGCGATCCAGGATGGCCTCTTCTTCACCAGGGCGTCTGCGTCAAAGGGAGGCAACCTGAACGCTTGGGTGCCTATGGTCACATCCTTGATGTAGAACCACTTTTGGCGCCATCCTTGCACAGACTCCAGGAAATTGATCTTGAAGTACTCGACGTCAGGTCGAGTCTGTACTCCAAAACCACAAGGTCCCTTGACACTGTGCTGGCACTTGACGTTGAAGATGCGGCGAAACAACCCGAAGTGGGGCGCAACGCCCAAGAAGCACTCGCAAAGAACGAAGAAACACGCAATGTGCAAAATCCCATTGGGCGTAAAATCGTGCAATTGTACTCCATAAACGTGCATCAGTGCACGAAGAAAGTTGTGAACAGGGAAGGAGAAGCCCCTGTTCACAAAATCCACAAAATAGACCCGCTCACTGGGGCCTGGGCGCGGGATTACCTCGGCGCCGGGGATGCGAACCTGCGACGCGTCTGCAGGAATCAGCTCGTCGTTCTGTAGGCCGGTGACCATCCTCTTGCTGCAAGTGGTCTTGGTCCACGAGCCTTTATCCCTCTTCAAACCGCTGGCAGCAGCTCCAGCGGCGCTGTCTGTCGACGCGTTCGCGGCGCTCCTGCCCTTCCGGGTCGCGGGTTTCGTCATCGCGATGGTGGGTGGCAAAAGCTTGGCTGTTGGGCTATGGCGATGCGCTAGGAGGAAGAAGAAGCAGCGGCGGCGGAGAACAAATGGCAAGTAATAACATTATTTACTCCGCCGCATCCTTTTAACCTCAACGCAAAAGAATATGCACCGTTGATGCGAGATCGTGGGCAAAGTAGCAAATCCAGCCGTACACGTGGCAGCCATGGAGAGCAACCGTCGCCGGCCACTCCGCCCACTACGCACAGGAATCTAGGAACCGTCATCATAGTCCCGGAGAAATCGTGCCTGAAGGGTCAAATCCAGTCCAAATGGCTGCGTCGTGGGCCCACAGACGTGTCACGTCCCATCTATCACAGCATAGCACACGCCACCCTGTGTTGGGCAGCGCAGTCGCCACAAACGTCATCCCTGACGTCATTGCACGCCCTATTCAGAAAAGCATTCGAGTCCGCCCGACGCAGATTGATCAATCGACTGCCTTGCTTGGTTCGGGTGTGAAAGAGCGATATTAAGGCAAATTTGGTCACTCGACCGTTCCTTCGACTAAGGCATATTACTCCCATCGGGAGCGTATCCAAAATTTTCTTTGACTAAGCGTATATGGGATAAAAAGATTGAGATTATCCTCAATTGCAAGCAATAAAGCACAATCTCGGGGGCTACTCCCATCGGGAGTGCTGTCGCGCACCCGATGGAATAACGACAAAGTGTCAGTCGACAAAGGCTCGACTCAGTTCATATACAAAATCATACTCGGAACATTCCCGAGTTGCGTCCGCCGCAAATACCTCGGATGCTGAACGCATAGTGCAAAGGTAAGACCCGCCGAATTTTCGAGCTGGGCTAAGGACCGTTCCAACAACGTCAATCTTTATACTTTCCGTGTCAGCAGACATGATGAAAAATCCCGACGACGTGTTGGGTAAATTTCAAAGTTATACTGCAGATCGATTCAGTAAGACCTCCGCGGCCTAGTCGAGTCTGACCAGTCTGTTCCAGATTCGAGTCCGGGGACTCGAGTTTGATTGAAAGCTAGTAAGGTTTTACCCGAATGTGTAGTTAACCAGTCCCGATCCGTCGAGTGTACCGGGCCTACTAAGCTATTATCTCTTGATTATCATAAGCAAAAGCCAAAGTCGATGCAATACTCGAAATAGCCAACATGTGCTATTCATACAGGAATTCCAATTACAATATACAGGTACAAAGCATATGACGTGCACTTACGAATGAGTCCATGCCCGATTCTTTGAGTCAGACAAGTACTCGGGGGCTACTGACAAGGATATACATCTCGGGTACCCTACCTTAAGGGTACCTGGTGCACGTGTCGATTAAGGCCCAGTTATCAAGGCCTACATGAAACCCATGACGAAAGGCCCAACAAGATGGAGTACCCTCCAAGATTAGACATAGACATAGTCGGTTTATACTTTCCATACATGTAAACAGGGTCGGTTACGGACTCCCGGGACCCAGCCTCTTATAAAGGCTGGGAGGGACGTCGATCCTGAAAAAGCCATACTCGAACTACCAAAAGCCCTAGCGAGATCGATATCTCGCTGGAGCTCTCCTTGTAACCGCATAATCTCACACAATCAATACCAGACAAGCAGGAAGTAGGGTCTTTACCTCCACCCGTGGGGCTTGAATCTGGGTAAATCTTTGCCTCTGCTTGTCAGTCGACGAAACTATCAGTACTACCACGTTCTCTCCCCATAATCTCAACCCTAGGTCCTTAACCATGAGATTTGATAAGTTAACCCCTCGTCAGTCGGCCCGAGCAAATTCGTGTCCGGCACCCCCGAAAGGGCCCCCAAGTTTAGAGGCCCTCTCGGGTGCTGGACATGGGGCGGACATGCCCTCCGACATACACTCTTGCGCGGGGCGAGGCGGGCGAGCGATCCACTTGGAGGATTTTCTATGCTTATGCATGCCGGTGTGTTATTTTTTTATGTTTATAAGGCCACATAGAATCCGGTGAGTGGATCCCGTGGCCTTCCAATGCTCAGTCAGCACTCACTAGATATTCTGTGGCTAGACGTTAGTGATATATGAGCATAGAAGATCCAGGGAGTGGATCTAGTGGCCTTCCCATGTTGAGGCGATCCACTTATGGGATTTTCTGTGGCTAGGCACACGTTATGTTAGTGGTATATGACCATAGAAAATCTAGGGAGTGGATCGAGTGGCTTTCGGCCATAGCCTTTGTTTTTCACGACCTACACAAAGGGCACAAAAAATAAAATTTATAGAAAATCACATAAACCGGCACTTATCTGGCCTATTTGGGGTGCCGGTGAGCACTCCTATAATTTTGACCGGACATGTGTCCGGCACCCCGCAATTAGGACTCCATTGCGGGTGCGGGACACGAATTTGGGGGCCCGTGGAAATGCTCTAGTCATATTGGCACAGGCAAATTCTTTTGATACATTCATTTTTGTGACAACTAATTCCATATGGAGGGAGTAGTACACACCAACATACTCCGTATGTAGTACTCCCTAGAGTCAACTAAATTGGAACGGAGGGAGTACATGTATCCACGTGGCACTATGGTTGCTACGGTTCCAGCTCTATGGTCTTGGACGACAACGAGGTTCCGCTCGTCACGTGTCGACCCGTTGCTTCCTAGGTTCGTCCCCATGAGCTACATTTCTGGCACGTGTACTAGAGCCTCGAGGGCGCTCTGTGCGGTGCGTTGCTTTGCTTTGCTAGGCCTGTTGCTGTTGAAATCTAGAGCCTCGAGGGTTTCAGAAGAAAGACAGAAACGAAACAAAATCCATCGTTGTCGTCAGGTCCTCAGGGCGACCAGTCCACTCGGCCGGGCACACGCCGGCGGCGGCGAGCGCGCTGGGAGGTCCCGCTCAGGGTCCCAGGCTTCCAGCACAGACATGGTAACAACAAAAGCCGGTTTAGCGCCTCGATTTATCTCGCAGAGTTAGGGTTCTTGATTCGCTTACTGCTTACCATGGTATTCTTTGCGTGTTCAGTTCGCGTGTGCTAGCGATCAGTACTCAGGTTTCACTGGTTGGGATCTGATCTGATCTGATCTGATCTTTTATTAGCGGACGCACTCTACATTTAGTGGATTTGGGTTTGATTTTTTCCAGGGTTGATACTTGATAGGGTGCTCTGTACTGTAATGTATTGCGGTAGCAGCAGAGGTCTTTTTAGAAGCATGCGCAGATTGAGCTGTACATCATGGATTCGAGCTAACATGCGCTTATTTATAGATGTTTTTTTCATTAGTAGATCCGTTTCAGCTTTCATGGTTAATTAGATAGACCTTATTATGCTTGTTTTACTGCTTGGGCTGGGATCTGGTTTTTAAGGGGTGTACACATAGGATGATTACGATCAGTTCTTTCCTATATCTTAATTTGTTGGAAGACTTCAATTAGAGGAGAAGAATGAGAATCAGACCAGTCAATTTATGGTTTTAACTTGGAAATCCTTCTGTTAAGAGATTTTTTTTTCCAAAATGAATGTCAACAACAACAAAAAACCACCAAGAAACAATAGTAATTTTACCTGCATATAAAGCATGTGATAGCCTTAAATCTACAGACCGTTTAGGTTACCTAACCTGTTTATCTTCTCCGTAAAAGGAAGAAAGGCTCCAAGTAAATTCAGGAGTGCTTGCGTTCTTCCAGTTATATGTATTTTGCAAACCATGTCTTGTGCCTGTGTTCTCTCATGATAGTTACTGTGATAAAAAACTTATGACAATGCAAATTGTCACCCTGACACCATGTCACTATTAGTCTGAAGAATTTCTCTTTTGTTTTGCGAAGCAGATTTGTTCCAGCAAAATGGCTCACTCAGATGACCAGCGATCATGGTCGGATCTCCCGGCAGAGCTTGTAGGCCATGTCCTCGGCTACCTGCCTGACCACACTGACCGCACTCGGTTTGCAGCTGTATGCCACCGTTGGAGCATTTCTGCAAGGCAACCTGGCATTCCCCGCCCTTGCCATGCCTTGTGCTCTCCGATGGCGCCGCCTTCAGCTTACCCGGCGGTGAATCCTTCCAGATTCCAAACAGTGCAAGCTTCAACGGCTGCTCTGGTGAGTGGCTGATCTTCTCAACTGAAAAAACCTGCTCCTTAGTCAACACCTTCTCCAAGGCCAGCTTGAAGCTTCCTGACCTGTATTGCTTCAACCTCATCGATGAGCCCCATGAAGTTATTAATGGCCAAGAGATACCCAATACAGTGCTGAACACTGATGCTGGCATATCAATATGTAAGGTAGTCGTTTGCTCCGAAGTCCTTGTTGCTGCGATGGTTAGAGTTGGGGATCTTTATACGATTGCATTCTGCCATCCGGGAGCTACATTATGGTTTGTAAGTGCACTGGGTAAAATCAGATCACCTGCAGATGTAACTTTCTATGAAGGAAAGTTGTATACTGTTGATTGTGAGGGTAACCTTTGTTCTATCATTGTCGAAGAGGACGCGGACAGCGGCAAGCTAAGACTGTCTCGGATTGAGCGCCTGGTCAGAGAGGCTCCTTATTTCTTTCCCTCTTGGAGTTTCACTGGCTCCATTGGAGAGCAGAATTACCTGGTTGAGTCTTGTGGTGCACTACTGTTTGTCCGCAGAAGGACCTTTGAACAACGATTTGGGGATGTCCTCGATGTTACATTCAAGGTAGTCAAGATTGAATTTGAGGTGCTTGAGGCAAACTTCCTGTCGTCGCAGTGGGTGAAGGTGACGAGCGTGGGGAATGATCGGGCGCTGTTCGTGGGGAGAAGCTCCCAGTCTGTCTGTGTTTCTCAGTACGGGCAAAAAGGGAATCTACTTCTTCCTGGAGGATAGAGAAAGATGGAACTTTGCGGATGCACTGAGCTCCTACGCAATCTATGACATGACTGATGGAACGGTATGCTCACCGCTGCCCAGTGGATCGTGCAAGGGCGAGAAGCCGCCAGCGACTTGGCTTTTCCCTAGATAATTCTGTTATTTTCGTGTTGTCATGGACTCCTTGCAATGTGTTCGTTTGTGTCAAGTGTTGTAACGTAACTTTCGAGAAATGTTGTTGTTTGGATATGTAATGTGTATGTTTTGTGTCAAGTGTTGTAATATAAGTTGCTACTGGAACCAATGTCTGTTCTTCTCAGTTTGTGTGGCCTCGTGTAGGTTGGTGCTTGTATCCTGCCGGTCCATCGCGACCAGTATGAAATGTCTCGGAAACATGTCTTGTTAATTTGGCTGATAATGCTGCGTGGGAATTGTGCGAGTGCTACCAAGTGCAGGGTGCAGCTACTTTCTGTAACGTTCTATAGTAATAGGAACCTTGCACAGAATTTTCCCAGTGTGCATGTATTTCTAACTATACATATATCCTCTTCTGTTGAGAGGAAAGTTCATATTTGAATAAGGAAATTATGAATAACACATGGCCACAGGAACGAGCTGGTGGCTCGGTGGTTGTGGTAGACAGTGGTCTCCAACCCGTCCCAGGTTCAAGTCCCCGTGCGGACTGAATTCTGGGATGTTTCCTCCGCGTACTGTTCGCCGCGGCTCTGTCTTGAGGCGCGTTTGGCGCCGTCAGTTCTTTCTTAAAGCAGGGCTTGACAAGCCTATTTAAAAACAAAAAAACAAAAAAAAAACATGGCCATTGCTCCTCTTTTAGGAGTTAAATGCATGTGCAGTTCTAATTTGTTTGCCGAAATGTCAACTAGAGCGTAAATTTTTGAAAATGCACATGAGTCCCATATCTATTTTAAATTGTTCACCGGAGGTGCTAGAGTGGTCTGACCAGCGCTGACTAGTGCCACGTCCACTACAATTTACAAAATGCCCCGGAGGTTTTAGTTTTTTGCAAATCACGATCCCTTGCAGGGCCGCCGGCAGTTGCTCAGCCCGCGCGGTGGTGACCGCGTCTGGCTTCTCGCTGCGGACAACAAGGAGGTCCCATGACAGCGGCGTCCTAGCCGCGCCCTCCGACGTGGTCCCTGCGACAGTCGCCACGACGGGTGTGGTGGCGTCCACGCTGATCTTCATCGGTGTGTTTGTGTACGGCGATCCCCCAGCCAGCTCCCCGTTGAAGACGCGCACGGCCCCTTCGAAACGATGACGGCACGAGGACAACCACGAGCATCCGCGACCACGCACCTCCAACGGCGTGCGCAAACGGATACCAAAATGTGAACGATTTGGTTCGTTTGGGGGCGGACCGCGGACACATTTTGGTGTCTTTTCAGTTTGGGGTGGAGGGGCCCCCAACGCCCAGGCGCAAAAGTGGATAGGCAAACAAAAAAACAACAATTAATATACATAGCTTAGTTCAGTAGCAAGGCCCCACGGGCCAGTGAGACAACACAAAACACACACAAAAACATAAACCCTATCTAGTGGGTTTGGGGTGGGGCTGGCTGCCGGAGTTGGCGCCGCCGCGGCCAGGACCTCGCCGTGGCCTCCATCTAGTCGTCATCCGAAAGGATGACGTACGGCGGCACGGCGTAGAGGTGCGCCGGCGGAGGCGGAGTCTGCGGCGCCTTGGAGTCCTGCGGCCACGCCGGAGGCGGCACATACGCCTGCTCGCCTCCCTCTGGCCACGGCAACCAGGGACTTGCCAGCGCGCGCGCTCCATTGCCGCCGCCTCCTCCTGCTGGCGGGCCTGCTCCATCTAGTCGTCGCTCCAATCAGCGGTCGGGCTTGCTGAAGAACCAGCGGCCGGGCTTCATGGCGGCTGGCGTCGCAGGGCGGCGGGCGGCTAGGGTTTGGAAGAGGAAGCGAGTGGGGCGAGTAGGGATGGGGATGGGACGGCTGGGGGTTGGTGTCCCCATTTAAGAAGGACCACGCGCCGGGTCCAAAGCGGCCAGAGTGGCTGCCATGTGGGTCAGGGGCGGACATGGGAGGACACGGCGCGTGTCCGCGTCTCCCCCAAAGCTGGACCAAAGTTGGGCCACGTTTGGGGCGATATCGTGTGTCCGCGGGGACAAGTGTCCCTTTGCGCCAGCCCGTTGGAGCACCTCCCATGTCCGATCGGACAGATTTGGACTGGGCTGATCCGTTTGCGCCAGCCCGTTGGAGGTGCCCGCTAGCAAGTGCCTCGCCGGTCGGCAGCTAGCTAGCGCGTGCGGTGGTGTTTGCTTGCCATTGCGCGCACATCGCCTATCTCCAACTGTCCATTTTCATTGGGATTTGAGCCAGTAGATCCCCATTATGTCCCAACTAAAAAGGAATCTTCAACTGTCATGTGTGTATAAATTGAGTAACTTTCTACTTTCTAGTTAACTTGGTCGCAGTTTTTAGATCCGATCTGGAATCATTGAAAAACGTTGTATTCAATTTGGTCACCCTTTATAGATCCAATCGTAAAACATTAAAAGCGCCACAAGATCAAAGAACTTTACGCCCAAGGAGTTTGAACTTTTTTTTTAGAACAAGGGCAGGCACCGAGTGCCTAATTCATTCAGCTCAGAAGCAAGTTACATTGAGAATTACAAGACCCAGCGATTGCAGCTGACAGGAGGCAGCAATGATGGGACAAGCAGATGAGCTATGAGCTGAGTTCCTGCAAGAACTGGTAGGCTTAGATCGACGAGATCGTTTTGCCGGATGCGCACAGTTATGAGCTACTCCATTAAAAGTTCTAGAGATATGAAAGATTATATGGTTCAGAGGAGTAGCAATCTGTAAGAAACTGATGACATGATGCCTAATCTCCCAGGGCACCGAATCATTATCCGGTGAATTTGCTGCCACCGCTTGCGCCAGAATGAGCGAGTCCGTAAGGAAGATTGGCTGAGAAATTTGGAGCTGTCTCGCCAGATGTCCCGCAAGAAGGAGAGCATGAGCTTCAGCCAGGAGAGGAGAAGTAATCCGAGGAGCAAGAGCCTAAATGAAGACATCAGTAACATGATCGCATATAGGGAGACGAAGGTAGATTCCCAATCCTGCAGGAGAGGAGGAGGATGATCTCCACGGCTTCCATGCTACGTCACAATAAAGATTGTTCCCTGAAACATGCAAATCATTCGAGAGAGAAATAGAGGGAACAGAGGAAGGGTTAGATAGAGATAAGGCAATATTGTGCAAGTGAAGATCAGTTTCAAAATCATTTAGAAGAGCAGCAGCATTTATATGAATTTGATACGGCTGACCTTGATTTCTATTAAACAGCTGATCATTCCTAGATTTCCAAATGCACCAGAGGAAGGTGAAAATATTTTCAAGCGAAACATGAGGATGATCAAGTTGCAGAAGGTTAAAAATGATCTGTGAAAAAGAGGCACAGTTTTGAGTGAAAATATCAGGCCGAATATACCAAGGATGTTGAAACCAAGCCGCTCTGGCAAAAGGACAGGTGAAAAAGAGATGAAGATCATTTTCTGGCGTACCGCACCTGCAACACAAAGGGTCAATATGGGTTGAGAATCTAGCAGCTCTTTCTCCTGATGGAATAGCCTTTCGTAGAATCCTCCAAGCAAATGTTTTGATTCTTGGTATCAGTTTCTTGTTCTTCTACACCATATTTAGAAGTTTGATTGTTTGTGAATCTAACTGCCTTGGCCTCGGCATCCCTGCATCATGCAAAAACTGCAAGCAAAAACGGTAAGCAGATTTGGAATTACATTTACCATTCGGAGTCGGCTTCCAGCACAAAATGTCATCGACATCAGTAGGAAGGATGGGAGTGTTTTTCATGACCGAGGCAGAGGATTGAAGAAATAAAGAATCAATCAACGGTCCTGAAAGGACATATCCTTCCCCACAGTGTTTTGATGTTTGTTGACAACACACTTAGATGTCTAATGTGTGTGCTAAAAGTGTGCAGGATTGTATCAATTAATATTGCACAGGTTTTGTCTCAAGAAAAGGAAGAAAAGCAGTCTTCATAGCTTCAGCCGGTACTACCGGGTTCACCCCGGTACTACCGGTGTTCTGCCATGCGGAACTACCGGGCCCAGTACCGGGCCCAGTACCGGATCTCCAAAAGCTCTCTGGACTCGCTCGATTTAATCCGGTAGTAGCCCCGGTAGTAGCGCGGTACTACCGGGTGGGAGCACTACCGGACCAGGCGTCCGGTACTACCGATGCGCGCGTGGAGTGAGTTGACCAGTCTGACGCCAGGCTTCAGTTCCCCGTCAGCCGGTACTACCGGGCGAGGCCCGGTACTACCGCTGCGGGCTGTTTACAGTTCAACGGCAGATTTCTGGGAGGGGTATTTATACCCCTCCACCTACCTCCGGTTGGACAAGCTTGATTCCTCACTCTCTCTCCACCATTGTTGCAAGCTTCAATCTACTAGAGCTCCCACTCCAACCACTCAAACACGTTGATACTTTGAGGAGTGAAGGAGGAGCCCTAGATCCGCATCTCCACCGAGCCGATTTGTCTACATCGACCTAGTCACTTGTAGATCTTGTGTAACTTGATATTGGATACCTAGAAGATACTTGTGATTCTTGTGGCTTTGGTAGCCACAAGGATTAGCCGGGAGCCTCCAATTAGTTGTGGAGACGCGACCCGGCCTTGTGATTCTTGTGGCTTTGGGAGCCGCGGGAATTTGGTGAGAGCCTCCAATTCGGTTGTGGAGTGTGCCTCATCCTTGTAAAGGTTTGTTGCCGACCTCGAGGGCATCATATAGTGGCTCGTGGATCTCCTCATCGGAGGATAACACGAGGGAGATACGGTGTGCCATATCAAGGCTATTCGGAGTTCACTTTGTGACTCCGCACCGCTCCAACGGAGACGTAGCTTCCATTGGGAAGTGAACTTCGGTAGAACATCTCCGCGTCACCGTGTGGTTATCTCTTAACCTTCCTTTACTCGTATTGCTAGCTTATCTTGTGTAGAATATCTTGCTAGCTTGTTTATTGCTCATCATATAGGATTGTTCATCTAGTTGCATATCTAGAGAACTTATATTTGAGCAATTCCTTAACTTGTTGAAAAGAAAAAAAATTGTAGTTGCCTATTCACCCCCCCCCCTCTAGTCAACCTACTCGATCCTTTCAATTGGTATCAGAGCAAGGTCTCTTTATTAAGGGCTTAATCGCCTAAAGAGGAGGATGGCTAGTGCGGAGGAAGTACAACGTGCTAAAGATGAGGAGTTAAAACTTGCTAAGGAACAAGAAAAACGTGATAGAGAACAACTTGACAAAGAACTAATAGAAGCGGGAATAATCCCTCCCGAGGGTGATGCCCCAATCACCATGAAGTCCATGATTGAACTTTTGGGTACATGAAAGGCAAAATGGTGGATGAGGTGTATACTCGGGTATCTAATCAAAATGCTCCTCATCATCCGCTAGCCCTATTAAGGGTGCTAGTGACAAGGATAAAAATGATAAACCTAATGAGAAGCCTTCTCTTAACTTTGCTCCACCTAGCTCTTATCTCACTCAAGTTTCACTCACTCAACCTCATATAACCAACCTTGGTAGACCCCCTCCTAAGCTTGATAATACTCGTTATTTCACTTGGAAGAAATCTATGGAGTCTTATTTTCGCAGCTCATCGTGCATCTTTGGAGGGTGGTTCTACATGGTTTCAACCCGTTGATCCCAACAACTTGACCAAGCAAGAAGAGATTGATGAGCAACTTGATGCAAATGCCAAGTTCATTCTTGAGAGTGCTATGACCGCACATGATGAAGATCATGTGCGGAATCTCAAAACTTGCAATGAGGCTTGGCTCCATCTTGAAACCGTGTATGAAGGAAATGAGGGCATTCAACGCTCCAATGCGGCCGTCCTTCAACATCAAGTTGACAACTTCATCATGCTAGACGAAGAGACTCCGACCGAACTTTACCGAAGACTCTACAAGCTTGTGGTGACATGTAGGGAAAATGGAAAGAAGGATATGGATGATGAATGGGTCAAGGCCAAGTTCCTTCAAGCAATTATGCCATATAGTGAAACTATGGTGATGAACCTCCATGCAAGAGCGGATTACACAACAATGACTCCCAATGACATGTTGGCTCAATTTGTCACATATGATACATTGAAGTCCACATCCAAGTCTTTCAACCAAGTCCGTGGCCCAAGACTCTTGCTTTGAAGGCTCGTGTGGTAGACCATCCAAGATATGAAGAAAGCCCGGTCTATGAAGGTGAAGAAGACTTGGAGGGTGAGCTCAATGAAGTTCTTGCACTTGCCGCCACCCGGTTTTGGAACAAGAAGAACAAGAGCGTCAACCCTCACCAATAAAAAGAATGTGCTTCAATTGTGGAAAGGACACTCATCTTGTGAAGGATTGCCCCTATGAAAGAAGAGAGGATAATGGTGGTCAACTCATTCTAAAGAAGAACAAGTACCACCCCAAGCCTACCTACATGAAGAGATCACCTCAAAAGGCTCTTGTGGCATCCCATGAAGAGGAATACGAGTCCGGAGGTGAGGAGGATAAAGAACCAAGTGAAGAAGTAGGAATGGCGGCTCTTGCAATGGGCACCCTTCCTCCATCATTGGCCAACCTCTTCTCATCTCCAAACGACGACAAGATCTCCAAGCCCATGTGCCTCATGGCCAAGGAAACTAAGGTGAATTCCCCACCAAAAATTACTATCTCCTCTAACCCATCACTATTGGATTGTGTTGAGGATGTAGGGAAAATTGAAGAAGAGGATAAAATTTCTATCTTCATTAGCAAGCTCCAAGGTCCAACCAAGAAAATGGTTGAGGCCCTCATGTATCAATATGGAGAAGCCAAGCATCTTCTTGATGTGAAGGATGTTAGGATTTGTGAGCTCGAAGGGCATGCATGTGATCATGCCGACAAGATTGGTGAGCTAGAAGATCAACTTGTTGAGGAACAATTGCTCCGTGAGCAACTTGAGGAGACACATGCCATGGATCTTTCCAAGGCAAAAGAAACTCGTGAAACCTCTATTCAAATTGCTATTGATCTAAAAAGTAAAAATGAGGAACTTGTAGAGAGTCATAACAAACTCTTTGAGGGTTTTGAGCAACTTAGGGAAACCCACAAGGTGACCTCAAGTGAGCTCACTACACTCAAGGAGTCATATGCCAAACTACAAGCTCAATTTATCTATGCTAGCTTCACCACTTCTCACAATGATAAAGATGCAAATTCTTGTACCACTAACCCTTTATGTGTCAAGGCATCTCTTATTGAGGAAAACACTAGGTTGAAGGCCCAACTTGAGAAGGGCCTAGCCACTTGTATCCAAGGGGAAAAGAACCTCAATGATCTTTTGAGCAATCAAAAGGGAGTGGTTGGCAAAGAAGGAATTGGGTTCACACCCAACTCTAAGAAGGTCAACAACAAGAAGAAGAAGGCGACTCCCCCTTCCAAAGATATTGTTTTTGTGAAGGAGGGGGAGTTAGCCAAAGCAAATGACAACTCTATTGGGAGTGGTAATGTCACTAGGGGCAATGCCACTCACAATAACTTTGCGGGAAAATACAACCCCTCATATGTTCTTTTGAAATCTACAAATGGTTGTGTTTTTGCTAAATATGTTGGCTCTTCATATGGAGATGATTATCACTATGCTATTTGGGTTCCAAAGACCCTTGTGACTAACAAAAGAGGACCCATTCCAAAATGGGTACCTAAATCAAAGACTTGATTTATTGTAGGGTTTCTCTTCCGGTGGATCTTCATGGCTCATTGATAGTGGATGTTCATCCCATATGACCGGAAGCAAAGAACTAGTAAAGGACTTATTGAAACAACTACTCTCATTCTCTCATGTCACCGTTGGCAACAATGCAAGACTCAAGGTAGTGGGAGTTGGTAAAGTGGTGATCACTCCGGAGTTATCCATTGAGAAGGTCCTCCTTGTCGAATCTCTTTCATACAATTTACTTTCCGTTGGTCAATTATGCAATGCCGGTTACACCGTTATTTTTAATAAATACCACGTGACCATCCTTTTCACTCAAACACTCAATGTCGCCTTTGTTGGATTTCGTGAAAACGGTTTGTATGTGGTTGATTTCTCAAAAGAGACCACTCAAATCGCTACATGTTTAATGGCTAAAGGCGACAAGGGGTGGCTTTGGCATCGCCGACTTGGCCATGTCGGTATGAGAAATTTACAAACTCTTGTAAAGGGTGGACACGTGGTAGGACTAACCGATGTTAATTTTTCCAAAGATCGTCCTTGTAGTGCTTGCATAGCCGGAAAGATGCATGAGAAGAATCACCCCAAGACGACCATTATCTCCACTAAGAGGCCTTTGGAGCTCCTTCATATGGATCTTTTTGGGCCTCCCACATATGATAGTCTTGGTGGCAAGAAATATTGTTTGGTGATTGTGGATGATTATTCAAGATATTGTTGGACTTTCTACATCAAGAAGAAGAGTGAAACTCAAAAGATATTCATTGACTTTGCAACCCTAGTTCAACGCCAATATGACTCCAAGATTTTGGCAATTAGAAGTGACAATGGTACGGAGTTCAAGAATTACACTATGGATGATTTCCTAAGTGGGGAGGGCATTCAACACCAATATTCCGCTGCATATACTCCCCAACAAAATGGTGTTGCCGAAAGGAAGAACCGCACTCTTATTGATATGGCAAGAACTATGATGGCCGAATTTAATTCCCCATACAACTTTTGGGCCGAAGCCATCAACACCGCTTGTCATTACTCAAACCGGCTCTTTTTCCGTCCTCTCAAGAACATGACACCATATGAACTCTCACCGGTAAAAAGCCAAATGTATCTTACTTTCGAGTCTTTGGATGCAAATGCCATGTTTACATTAAAGGTTGCAAAATTGCTAAATTTGAATCTAGATCTTTTGATGGTATATTTGTTGGATATGCCGCAAAGTCTCATGCTTATAGGGTCTACAACATATCCACCGGGTGTGTTGAAGAATCTATGAACGTGGAGTTTGTCGAGGATAATGGCTCCCAAGCGGAGCATATTGATCATGATGATGTAGGTGATGTTGCTCCATCTCAAGCCATAAGAACTATGGGGATTGGAGAACTAATTCCTATTGAAGGACCTACTCAAGAAGAAGGAACAAGTTCTACCCAAGTTGAGCCATCTACCTCAACAAGTGATCAACCAACTATCAATGATCAAGAACAAGAACATGTAGACAAGAAAATGGTCAAGACCCACCCAACTCTAGTGGTGAACAAGAACATAATGAACCCACAACCCCAAGAACTCCACTTCGGGTTGACCATGAGCAAATGAAGGAAATGATGAAGATATTTGTGTTGGTGAAACAATTGGTCAAGCCTCGGAACGCCGGGTCATCCGGCGTGCATCAAATTGGATTACCAACAACACTTCAAAGAAAATATCCTTGGAAGTATCCGTAGAGGTGTGTCCACACGCAATCAATTAGCTAACTTTTGTGGTCATGTCTCTTGTTTGTCTAGCTTAGAACCTCTCAAGGTGTATGATGCCCTTGAAGACATGGATTGGGTTGCGGCTATGCATGAAGAGTTGAACAACTTCGAGCGCAACAAAGTATGGTCTTAGTGGAAAGACCCAATGACTCCTCCCATAATGTCATTGGAACCAAGTGGATATTCAAGAACAAGCAAGACTCAAATGGTCAAGTCATCCGCAACAAAGCAAGATTGGTTGCACAAGGTACACCCAAATCGAAGGAGTCGACTACGGTGAAACCTATGCCCCCGTTGCTAGACTTGAATCCATTCGCTTACTATTGCTATGCATCTACTCATAAAATTACTTATATCAAATGGATGTTAAAAGTGCTTTCTAAATGGTCCACTAAATGAAGTATATGTGAAACAACCTCCGGGTTTTGAAGACCCCAATTTCCTAACCATGTCTACTTACTACATAAGGCTCTTTATGGGCTCAAGCAAGCTCCACGTGCTTGGTATGATCATCTCAAGGAGTTCTTAGTAGACGTGGCTTTGCAATTGGGGTAATAGATCCCACCTTTTCACTAAAAGAATAAATGGAGATTTTTTGTATGCCAAATATATGTTGATGATATTATCTTTGGTTCCACTAACCATGAATTTAGTGATCAATTTCAAGCTAATGACCAAGGAATTTGAGATGTCCATGATGGGAATTGAATTATTTTCTTGGCTTTGAAATCCATCAATTCGAGAAGGAACATTCTTATGTCAAGCCAAGTACATTAAGGACATGCTCAAGAAATTTGATATGAACAATGCCAAGCCATATAAGTTTCCCATGGACTCCAAGGCGGATCTTCACTTAGATCCGGATGGTAAGGAAGTTGATCAAAAGCTTTATCGTTCTATGATTGGATCTTTGCTTTACCTTTGTGCATCTAGACCGGATATTATGTTTAGTGTGGGTATGTGTGCAAGATTCCAATCAAGTCCTAGGGAAAGTCATGAAACCGCGGTCAAAAGGATTCTAAGATATTTGTTGGATACTCCCAACTATGGTCTTTGGTATCCCCATGGTACAAGCTTTGATCTTGTTGGTTATTCGGATGCGGATTGGGCGGGTTGCAAAATGGATAGAAAATCAACTTCGGGTACATGCCAATTCCTTGGTAGGTCCCTTGTGAGTTGGTCTTCCAAGAAGCAAAATTGTGTGGCCTCGTCATCCACCGAAGCCGAATACATCGCCGCCGGTAGTTGTTGTGCACAATTATTATGGATGAGGCAAACTTTAAAGGATTATGGTGTCATTTGTGACAAAGTGCCTCTTTTATGTGACAATGAAAGTGCTATTAAAATTGCACACAACCCGGTTCTTCATGGCAAGACCAAGCACATTGAGATTCGGTATCATTTTATTCGAGACCATGTTGAGAAGGGTGATATTGCAATCAAGTATGTCAACACCAAGCATCAACTCGCCGATATGTTCACAAAGCCTCTTGGTGAAGCAAGATTCAAGGAGTTGAGAGGAGAACTAAATGTGGTGGACATATCCAATTGGATTTAGTGGATTTCTTGCATACCTACCCATATTAGACGATACTTATTTGGTTTAGATGTAGGCATGGACATAGGGGGAGTGCGGTCCTAATCATTGGACCATCCCTCCCCCCATTATGCCGATAGTAAGAATTCATTTGCATCTCTATATTCGTTCTATGAATTGTGAGCTTAAATGACGAGTAGTGGCCGTGAACTCAAGATATATCTTCGCGGTATCACACCACATACTCATACATGGTGGCCTCGGCCACCACCCTCTTCCTTATGAAGAGTTGGTTTCATTTGGATTTTATTGGTTTTCTAGTGCTCCTATGGAAAACATGCTCAATTTGGTGTTTTTGTGTGTATTTGATTCTTGCAAATTGAGTATGAAGTACCATCTCCAGTGTGTTGATCTAATCCTATGCCTTTCATCTATCTCAAAACAACTTCCATCTTGCACAAGTTCAAATTCCTTACACAAAAAGAGAAATCTGGGGTTTCTTAGGAGGCCCCGGTAGTACCGCCGGTGGGATCCGGTAGTACCGGGCTCTGAATCTAAGCAGTTCTGCTGCTCGCAAAGATTCAGGCCCCGGTAGTACCGGATGCTCCGCCCCGGTACTACCGGGAATCGCGGGTTCTAGATATTTCACCGTGCGGGCAGGGTGGGGGTTATTCCCCATTTTCCCCACCCGCACGAAGCCACACCGCCGCCTCCTCTGCTCCTCACCTCCGGCCGCCGCCCTTGGCCGCCGGAATCCGCCATCTCCGGCCAGATCTGCTCCGTGGGAGCGATCCCCTCGTCGATCTCCTCCATGGCCTCCGGTATTTCCCCGTTCTTTGCATTCTTTGTTTCTAGATCTTGAAACCTAGATGTATGGAGAGGAAATGTTGGTAGCTCCGTTGGCAACGGTTAAAGTTGGATGGATGATCACCTAGGCCTTGTTAGCTAGCATATATGTGTAATGTATGGTTGAATCTCTCGATTTGTGCCATTTCAGTCTTGAATCGGCTCAGCCGGTACTACCGGGTTCACCCCGGTACTACCGGGTTTTCAAATTTGCTCGATTCAACCATTCTTTACATCTACTGGCTAGTTTTTGTTTCCTTATCCGTGAACTTGTGCACTCATCTATTCCCTGCCCTACCTATATGCTGTTTCACAGGTAGCCGCCGTGGTACCAAGAAGCCACGTCTTGTGGAGGATGAGATTGAAGAAGAAGAAGAGGAAGTATTGCCTGCTCGCACCACAGCCAGAACTCAAGCAAGGGGAAGAACATCAGCTGCTGCTCGTACCACCACTGCTCCCCCCACGAGAGCCCGCAAAGCACTTCACTTATGGAAGAATGAGGACTATCAGAAGCTCAGAGAAGAGAATCCCTATGCTGAGGAGAGGTCACCTCTTGTGCGGAATCCGCACTTTTACACAAATGATCAAGAAGCCATCTACAAGGAAATCTATCTCCACAAGGATTACTCCGTGGTTGTCCAACACACTCTTGATATTCCTTACATGAGAAACTCGAAGCACAAGGGCTATTTTGATGAGACACTTGCTATGTGTGAAGAGTTTGGGCTGATTGACATCATGAAGGAGAACCATCCCTACATTGAGTACTACATCATTCAGTTCTTTGCCACCGTCTACCTTGACCATGATGAAGCCCGGACCCTATATTGGATGACTAAGGACACCTTGCTTTCTGCCACCATGGCGGAGTTTGGAGAGCTTCTAGGCTATGAAGACAAGGGTGAAAGTGTTGCTAGTGGATGGAGATGCCATGACAATGATCGATCAAGCTCCAAGGATGTTCTTGGACCAATCACTATGGCAAGGGCACCACCGGTAAAACTGCTCATCTTGTGCGTCCATTTGAGATTCTCCACCGTGTCTATAGGAAACATTGCTCCCGTGTGGGAAATTGGGATGAGGTTCATGGCTTCATGTTTGACCTTCTCAAGCTCTCATATGAAAATCAAGGCAAAGGCAAGAAGCTTGATGTGATGGATTGGATGTGGAATGACTTGTGGTCCACAATCATTGATAGAAGGGCCCCCATCTATGGCCCATACATTATGAAGCTCATTCGCCGCAAGTGGGCTCTCAAGAAGAATGGAGAAGATATCATGAAGGATGGCAGCCCCGTTGTGGCTCATCTGGTGAAGGAACTGCGTATCAAGTCTCATGCTCCTCCCAAAACCAAGCCCTTTGATCCTGAGGCTGCTGCTGAAGCTGAGAGAGCTAGTGGGAGTGCACCTCCTCTTGAGGAACCTTCATGGTTCAAGAAGCTGCAGATTAAGGCCAAGAGGGCCTTTTGCCTCAAACTGGATTTGGAAGACCGCCTGTATGAAGCTCATGTGTATCACAAGAAGGCAGCTCAGCGACACAAAGCAATGATGAGGCATATGAACATTCCAGTCTCCGATGGTTCTGAAGAAGAAATCACTCCAAAGGAGGAATGGGTGTCCAAGCATGGTTTCTGGAGTGATGAAGATGCTCCTCCACATGGTGATCGCTTTCAGGCCTCCTCTTCGACCCACCACGGCGCGGGTGGAGCTTGATGCTCCTAGGGACGTACTAGCATCGCGCTTCTCCCTTTTTGGCATTTCGATGACAAAGGGGGAGAATGTGTTCTATTTAGGATGAGCCGTGGGATTTGCATGGGTGGAAACACAAGCTTGCACTTCGTTTGATCTTTATGCTTGTGTTTCATCTTTTATCTTTATTTGGATATTTGCTTTGAACTTCCTATGCATGTGTAAGACATGCCTTGAACTTATGGTATTGTAATAAGACCTATCTAGTATGTTACTTGCGTATTGTTGCTTATATTGTGCAAGTTGTTAATTGTTATCCATATGAACTTGCTTGGTTCGTAAAATATAGGGGGAGCTCCGCCCATTTTATATGGTGTGTTTTGCATTCAAAAGCAAATTCCTAATAAACACACAATTTGGAGAGCCCCGTCTATCTTTTGCAAATCATTTGTTTCTCCTAAGTATGTTGTCATCAAACACCAAAAAGGGGGAGATTGAAAGGACATATCCTTCCCCACAGTGTTTTGATGTTTGTTGACAACACACTTAGATGTCTAATGTGTGTGCTAAAAGTGTGCAGGATTGTATCAATTAATATTGCACAGGTTTTGTCTCAAGAAAAGGAAGAAAAGCAGTCTTCATAGCTTCAGCCGGTACTACCGGGTTCACCCCGGTACTACCGGGTGTTCTGCCATGCGGAACTACCGGGCCCAGTACCGGGCCCAGTACCGGATCTCCAAAAGCTCTCTGGACTCGCTCGATTTAATCCGGTAGTAGCCCCGGTAGTAGCGCGGTACTACCGGGTGGGGAGCACTACCGGACCAGGACGTCCGGTACTACCGATGCGCGCGTGGAGTGAGCGTTGACCAGTCTGACGCCAGGCCTTCAGTTCCCTCAGCCGGTACTACCGGGCGAGGCCCGGTACTACCGCTGCGGGCTGTTTACAGTTCAACGGCAGATTTCTGGGAGGGGTATTTATACCCCTCCACCTACCTCCGGTTGACAAGCTTGATTCCTCACTCTCTCTCCACCATTGTTGCAAGCTTCAATCTACTAGAGCTCCCACTCCAACCACTCAAACACGTTGATACTTTGAGGAGTGAAGGAGGAGCCCTAGATCCGCATCTCCACCGAGCCGATTTGTCTACATCGACCTAGTCACTTGTAGATCTTGTGTAACTTGATATTTTGGATACCTAGAAGATACTTGTGATTCTTGTGGCTTTGGTAGCCACAAGGATTAGCCGGGAGCCTCCAATTGAGTTGTGGAGACGCGACCCGGCCTTGTGATTCTTGTGGCTTTGGGAGCCGCGGGAATTTGGTGAGAGCCTCCAATTCGGTTGTGGAGTGTGCCTCATCCTTGTAAAGGTTTGTTGCCGACCTCGAGGGCATCATATAGTGGCTCGTGGATCTCCTCATCGGAGGATAACACGAGGGAGATACGGTGTGCCATATCAAGGCTATTCGGAGTTCACTTTGTGACTCCGCACCGCTCCAACGGAGACGTAGCTTCCATTGGGAAGTGAACTTCGGTAGAACATCTCCGCGTCACCGTGTGGTTATCTCTTAACCTTCCTTTACTCGTATTGCTAGCTTATCTTGTGTAGAATATCTTGCTAGCTTGTTTATTGCTCATCATATAGGATTGTTCATCTAGTTGCATATCTAGAGAACTTATATTTGAGCAATTCCTTAACTTGTTGAAAAGAAAATTAAAATTGGTAGTTGCCTATTCACCCCCTCCCCCTCTAGTCAACCTACTCGATCCTTTCAGGTCCATTCCATCTTTTTTGACCAGGAAGCCAAAGATCTGAAATCTTAGCAGGGTAAGAGAAACCTGGAGGCTGGATAATAAGATCATCGTAAATTGTACTCCAATTAGAAAACCAAGGCTGATTCCAAATTGACACATTCCCATTTGCCACTTGATAAAAAGAATTTGCTTGTAAGATGGGAATAACTTTTAGAACAGAGGACTAGAAAGCTGATTTTGGCACATTGGGCTTGGGCCTCCAAATGGAGGAGTCATAAAAGTACTTAGACTAAAGAACTTTGGAGAGAAAGCTCGCCGGCTGTTGAGCTATTCTCCAGGCCGCCATTAAGATCAACCCATAACTAACAGCTTGCAAATTTCGAATACCAATACCCCCTTCCCTTTTAGGAGTACAAATATCTTTCCACGCTCTGAGACATAGAGATTTTTTAGTAGGCTCAGAAGAAACACCAGACCACCAAAACGATCTAATAACATCATTCAACTTTGCTACAAATTTTCTAGAGAACATAATGTTCGACATGTAGTAGACCAGAATGGAGGCAAAAACAGAGTTGATCAGCTCCAGTATAGCTGCATGAGAAAGAGCATTCGCTTTAAAAGTTGCAAGTTTGGCTTTAAATTTATCCAGAGTAAAACTGTAGGCGTCAGATCTGTTTTTGGCTGGCAAAATTAAAGGGTGTCCCAGGTGGATAAAAGAATCGTCAATAAGAGGGACTGAAAAAACAGAGAGAATATCCTGACGATTTGAAGGAGGAACCCACTTGCTGAAAATAATGCCCGATTTGGCCCAATTAGGAAGCTGACCAGAAGAGTGACAAAAAGATAACAAAAGCCGGTGCATTTTTTAAGCCTCCTCTAATGATGCCTTCCCACAAATAAGTAAGTCATCAGCAAAAAGGAGCGAATGAATGAGAGGGCAGTTTGGTCCCAGGACAATTCTAGATAGCGAAGAGGCAGACAGAGCATCTTGCAAGACAAGAGACAACTCATTAATTGCAAGTACAAAAAGGTAAGGCGATAAAGGGCAACCTTGTCTTATTCCCCTGTCACTAACAAATCTTGCAAAAGGCTGACCGTTAATAATCACAGAAAAAGTCGGCGAGGAGATGCATGCATGAATGAGATTGATAAAATGACCATGCAACCCTTTACGAGAGAGAGCAGCAACTATAAAAGGCCATTCCAAGCGATCAAAAGCCTTGGCAAGATCAATTTTAAGCATGAAAGCTTGACGTTTCCAGGAAGAAAGAGCAAAAGAGTGTGTGATCTCTTGAGCAATAATGATGTTGTCACTAATTCTGCGACCTTTGATAAAAGCTTGTTGAGAAGGATGAATATAATCCGGCAAATGAGCTTTTAGTCTGTTGGCAAGACATTTTGCAATAAGTTTATAAATAACATTGCAAAGACTAATAGGACGATAATCAGCCGGAACTAGAGGAACAACCTTTTTTGGAATTAGTGCAATATGAGTTTCATTTATGTGCTGAGGAAGGAGACCAGAAATGAAAAAATCATGAACCAAACGAAAAACATCCTCTCCTATCCAATCCCAAGTTGCCAAGTAAAATTCTACATTGAAACCATCAGGTCCTGGAGAGGCATTGGTTTTCATTTCAGAAAGAGTATCAAAAAGCTCTTTTTTATCCGGGATGGAGTAAGTAGGATCATCAAGCTCCGCTGGCATGGATGCCTCAAATGGTTTGTCCCTGCAAGTATTAGTTGTTGCAAAAATAGACCTGAAATACGAGACAAAGGTGTTTGCAATCCGGTCAGGCATGAAATGGAGAACATTGTTTTCATCTTGAACTGATAAAATTGTGGTTTTCCTTCTTCTTTTTGCCACTGATCTATGAAAGTAAGAAGTATTCCTATCACCATCTTTTATCCAGTGTTGTTTAGCTCTTTGGATGTAAAAATCATTGAGCTTGGTCATAGTTTGTTCATACCTTGTCACAAGATTCTGCTCTTGCCCGTGATCTTGAAGATGGATCGGCTGTTTCTGAATTTGCTGAATTTTTCCTTCAAGTTCCTTAAGCTCCTCCTGCAAGGGTTTTTTCTTCCTGCACCAGACTTTTAGATTTGCTGAAAGCTTTTTAGTTCGATCAGAGAATCTTTCTGAAGAATTTTGAGTCCAAACATTTTTAGACACAGAAAGGAAATCTTCCTCCTTCAGCCACCAATTTTCAAACTTGAAAGAGGGTTTTACTTTCCTACTAGTACCATCTGTGGAGAGCAGAATAGGTGCATGATCACTATAGCAATGCATCAAAGGCATGTTAAACACATTAGAGATCGGATAAATCACACACCATTCCTGATTGACCAAGCATCTATCTAGTCTTTGGAACAGAGGCTTCGAGGAAAAGCGCTTGTTGGTCCAAGTGAAAGCAGAACCACTAAAACCCAGATCAAAGAAACCACAGGATTTAATACAAGAATGGAAAGAAGAAAGACGAGCATAATTTACATTAGGAGTACTTTTGTCCGAGGCATACAACAGGTCATTCATATCGCCTAAACAGAGAAAAGGCAAGTCACTGTTATCATGCACAAAATTTGCGACTTGCTCCCAGATAGCAGCAGTTTGGCGATGATAAGGGTCCCCATAAATACACACTAAACCAAACTTTTGATTAAGAGACCTATCAGTACCTATAGCTAGGATAAGGTGGAACGAGGCGGAATGAACAGAGAGCTGGATGTCGTCCGACCACATGAGCCAGAGCCCTCCCGAACGCTTCCGAGAAGGTACTACAACACTATCCGACATGCTAAAACGAGTGGCAATATCAGCAGATGAAAATTTGGAAGATTTGATTTCTGAAACGAAAATTACCTGAGCTTTAGTGGCGATGATCATCCTGGCAAGGTGAAGCATTTTAGGATTGCCAAGAGCCTTGCCGATCCCTTGACAATTCCATCCCAGGGCTTTCATGGCGACCGGGGCGCCCTTGAGGCTGACGCCGGATAAGTCACAACCATGATTGGGGATCGGAAGTGTTGGGATTGGAGAGTCAGGGCAGGAATAGCCACGACGGGACAGGATCACCGGAAAGGGGAAAGCAGCGGAGCACAAACAAGGATGCGTAACAGAGCTTCTTTCTATTTTGGGGATTTCTGGAGTCGTGGGGGAAGCAGCAGATGAACTAGAAATTGATTGACTGGGAGAGATAGATCAAGGGGCAGAGAGAAAGATTTGGAGCTGAATCAGAGAGGGGATCTAGATTGGGGAGAGATCGGAAGGGAGCGTCAGCAGGAAGAAGACGGCATGTCGCCAGAGCCGTCCTAGCTAACCTAACTACCGCCGGTGCATGCATCTTGCGCATGTGCATGTGAGTGAGTTTGAACTTTGTAGCCGCATACAACGACAAATGTTCAGATTCTCTTTAATACAACGAATATTAGACTTATTTCGAAGAGTTCATTGCGATGAAGTTAAATATGTATATGAAATTAAACTCGCATGTGCTATTCAAAAGTTGTCCCCTCTTTTTAGTTAGTACTTGTTTGGTGAAGAGAATCTAATTTGGTGGGGAAAGTATGTCTCCACCCACCAAACCCGAAAAAAAAGCAACGAACGGGATAAGCGTTGTGCGTGCAATGCATTCGTTAGATGAGTTTTCCCTCCATGGCAATGTCAACCAAGTTGAATAAGAAAATCCCCGCCCAAGGTGCTCCGAAAACGCCACCTAGTTACCCTTCCGGTATACCGTGCCCGGCCGTGACATATCACCGGCTTGGATGCCGACATGTGCAGCTCTGGACTGCCAGCTCGTGACCACCAACATCTCCACCGAGCTCCCTAGCTCCCCGGGTCTAGTCTGATAGGCTCCGCTCCCCGCTGCCTCCGCATGCAGCTCCCTAGCCCGGACTCATCATTGTGCCTCTACTCCCTCCGTCGGTGTGTGGTGAGGCGTTCCTTCTAAAGTTCAAAGAAACGGACCGCAAGTTGGAAGAAATGAAACCTAGAAGCCATTTTGCAAATTGCAGTCGACTTGGCACTGGTCAATATGGTCATACCAATTTAGGACCTCCGATGAACAATTTAAAATAGATATGAAATTCATATGTGCATTTTCAAAAATTTAGGAGTCAAGTTACATTTCGCCAAAATAATTAGTACCGCCCATGCATTTATTATTCAGACCAGACAGATAAAGTTGGGCGGCGAGCCCAATAATGCTCGGCCGGATAGTATGAGGTCTTAGTGCAGTTGGCTTGAGTGGAGGCCCGACAGTATCAGGTATGGAGTGGAGGCCCGAGGGTATCAGTCCTGGATGCATCATCACTAGGCCATTCAGGCAAAGCCAGCCTTCTTCCGTCTCCCTACCTTCGCGGCGACATACATGGCCCGTCACGGCGACACCGGAGACGAAGAAGGAGGCGACGTCGGCGGCGATCGTGCGAGGGAGGGACAGGTCGCCTTCGAGGACCTGCCGCCAGATCTGGTAAGCCTTGAGTCCAATCAATTTGGCTCGATGGTAAACTTGAGCTCTCCCCTATTTTCAGGTTTCAAATCTAGTTTTGTTAGGGTTTTTTATTCGCGTACCCGTCGTGTTCTCGGTCTTCTCGCGCAAATGCTGTAGTACAGCCACGGCATTCTTGGTTCCTCGGATGGTATGCTTAATTCGTACTTCGAGGTGGCATAGTCTGTCCTGCTCGCCTGGTGATGATGCATCGTGGATTGACCGAAGCTGTTTTCGATTCCTTTGTTATGTATACTGCTCCAGTTTGCTACATAAAATTCAACCATCGTAGTGTCAGTCACCGCAGCTGGGTTGGCTTCATTCCAGCACCGTTGTGTACTGCTGTATTGGCTTCATCCTGAGGGTAATTCCAAAAAGGGCATCTTTCACTCTTCTACAGAACAGAGGGTTCGTTCACTGACTAAGCTACAATTAATGTAAATACGACCAATGTTTATGTTGGATCTTTTTATTCGTGAGTGGAAGCACATAATGTAATCTGGTAGCCACTCTTGCGTGAGACAATGGTGATGGCTTTCTGTAGGCATCTACCAACTGTTTGAAGCATTTAAATCTCGTTCTAATTCAAGCCATTGCAGGGTGTCAGAAATTGCTTTTAGCTCCGAAGCTCAGTGTTCAAAAGAATATAAAAATCATTTACAAGCCTCAAGTTTCCTAAATGATAATCGGACTTGTAGGTGTAGGAACTTGGAACACACTGCTAATCTCCAAAATTTCATGTAAAAGAGATCTCATTCGAGAGCTGCACGGAAAATACAAGATGATTATCTGTAATGGCAAATAGCCAAATAGAGCTGCAGCTGCTTGTTATTTTGGTTTACCGTATTTGTAAATTTTGTGCAGGCCACGATTGGAGAAGAGATTTCATGAAAAAATTGTAGACGGAAACGGATAGTTTATCCTTGCATGCACATGTTATCTATTTTATTATGACTATTTTGGAACTTGTAAATGCACTTCTGAAAGTTATAAAGTTCTAAGTGAAGCTCAGGAGCCAAAAATCTGCAATTGTATTATGTATAGTATCTGCCTCAACTATGCAAGAGTATAGGCGGCATATCTGTCCTTGACATGAGTTCCTTTTCTTCTTGTAGGAGATGCCACTGAGCAATACGAAAGAGATACGCTACCCACAAACATGGTCAGACCTGCCACCAGAGCTTGCTGGTCTGGTCCTTTGCCGCCTCCCTTCCCACATGGACCGTGTCCGCTTTGCTGCGGCATGCAGCCATTGGCGCTTCACCAGGAAACAGCACAGCCTGCCCCAGCCTTTGCCATGGCTTGCATTCCCTGATGGCACCTTCTTTGGCTTGCCCCACACAAAACGAATACATGAGTCCTTCAATCTCCCAAACAGTGGTAGCTATCACATCTCCTGCGGCGACTGGCTTGTCTTTTCGAGCGAAGGCACCTGCTTACTGATGGATCCCTTCTCTAAGGTCACCTTGACACTTCCTAACCTGTCCTTTTTCTGTCCCATGGATGAGCCTGCTGAAATCATTAATGGTCGTGTCATCCTAGAGGACGAGATGCCTGGTGCAGTGTTGAACAAGGGAACTGAGATATCACTATGCAAGATAACTGTGTGCTCGGACCTCCTTGTTGCGGCAATTGTTGACATTGGGCCTCTTCATACTGTTGCCTGGTGCCGGCCAGGTTCTGCCTCATGGTTTGTAAGTGAACTGGGCCTCAAAAGGTCAATCAGCGACATGATCTTCTACAAAGGTAAGTTGTATGTCATTGATGATGAAAAGGACCTTTTGACTATCGAGGTCGGAGAGGACCATGATAGTGGCAAGCTAAGGGTTTCTCGGATCGAGTGCGTACTTGAGTGTTCCTCCCATATCATACGGGTGATCAAGGGTGGCGTTTCGTACATTGATGAATACCTGGTTGAATCCCATGGTGCACTACTGCGTGTTCGAAGAACATTCCTTGGTGAATTCTTTGATAATGACATGGGATCTTCGATGGTCAAGCCAGTAGGAGCTCATTTCGAGGTATCTGCGGCAGACTTCCAGCTGCGGAGGTGGGTGGAGGTTATGGATGTGGGGGATGACCAGGCTCTGTTCTTGGGAAAAAGTTGCTCCCGATCTCTCTCCGTGTCTGAGTACAAACTGAAGGGGAATTATATCTTTTTCCTGGACGATGGCACTTGTGACTGGTTCTGGAAGGGTGCACCAAGTCGTTGTGCTCGTTATGACATAAGGGATGAAAGTGTGGCCTTCATACCACTGGTGACTGGATCATCCAAGGATTTGAATACGACAACCGCATGGATTTTCCCTAGGTGCTGAGATGGACAATAGTCAATATCTTGCGATATGGGCGTGCAGGCTTTTCAGGCTTTTCGCTACTGCAGTAATTAGGGACAAGTGATGTTTTGCTGATTGTGGTATTTGACATGAAGAATGGGAAGGTGGTCTACATACCACTGTTGTAGTCAGGAAATTACATGTGTTGCTCTGGCTGTATCGTCGGTCGTGTTATGGGCGTACATGCTTTTGATCAAACATTATTAAACATGGATGTTTGCTCTCCCTATTACGCTGTAGGATTTCATTAAGATTTGGAATGTGTTTGTCTTTATGTCTTATATCGGGTTTTTCATGTTGTTGCTCTCCTGAGATGCATAGTACAAGAGTTCGTAGAATGATAATGCTTGTGTTTTGCAACACTTTGACTCCATTATAGTTAAACGAATGCAGCTTCACTTCTACATTTTATTTTCCTTTTTGTATATTATATTTTTGCACTGTTCACCATATTGAAAGTTTCATGTATTCCAAAGTGTGCTTATTTGGCGGGCATGGTGGCTATGTTCCGACAGCATCCCAGGATGACTGAAGCTGCCTTGTCAGACTACTTATTTTTTTTATATAATTCTCTTTGTTCTGCTCCCTCTGTTCGGAAATAGTCTACATCCTAGCAAATTCTGACAAATTAGCCAAGCATTTAGCAGTGCTACTTTGCCACACACCAAGCATGCAGTGCAGTAATTGATCACAGGAAACAAAGCATTATTCCAATTACCCATAGCTTAAAGTTAATGTTAACCATGCAATTCGCAGGAAACAAAGCATTATTCCAATTACCCATAGCTTAAAGTTAATGTTAACCATGCAATTCACAGGAAACAAAGCATGCAGTTGGGCACGAGAACGAAGATAAGCATGCAGTTGGGCACGAGAACGAAGATAGGTGGGAATGGAGATGAGTTGTCGCCACTGGCGGATCCAAGTGCAACCAAGGGGTGCACAGGACACCGGGTAAATCTTGTTTTCTTCGTAAAATAGCAAATTTTCACCACATGTGCCACCCCTAAAAAATGAATTTTGTCAGTTTTTGACACCACCGTGCACCCCGATCCCCACTTCTCTAGCTCCACCACTGTTGTCGCCATGCACATGCGTGATTGCTTAGCCTTTCTCTCTCGTCTTAATTGTGTATGTGGGGCCCAGCCAAGATGTAGAGTATTTCGGAACTTAATATATAGAGCCAGAATGTAGACTATTTTGAATGGAGGGAGTATATGGGATTCACTTTCATATAAGTTTTGTGAAGCTTTCATCTATGTTTTTTGTAGACTTCAAACTATATTCTTAAACAAAAATGCTAGAGTTACGGGGAAAATGCTACGAAAACGATGCTATGGGGTTACGCCCTCCCCCCCTTCCCCGAATTTCGCAGTGGGCTCCCAACCCCTCCAACCAAATATCGCCACGTCATTCCGTAAGTTGGGTTCTTATAAGATCTGCCCCGTAGGTGTAGCATTGCGCATTCTAAGATGTTCAACCCACATGTCTTTATGTAGTGTTATGATCATGCGTGTAGTGTTATGATTTTTGAGTGGTTCGCTAAAGTCGATACGAGTCTTTACATAGACTTTTTCCTGGAAACTACAGTTCCACCAAAAAATAAATAAAAGACTGGTCTCTTGATTTGGACATGTACGGGTCCGATAGACACCCATAATCGGCATAGCCTATAACTGACAGGTCTTGATTTGTTAAAACTGACCAAAATGTTTGGTCCCTTAAGCTATCTGAAGATGTTCTTAATTTTCAATGTTTCTTGCTAGGCTTAAAACTGTACCTAGCACAAAAAAATGATGCCGAGTGCAATGTCCGGCTAGGACCATCGTCGTGCACCATGTCAAAGTAGGAGCGTTGAGAAGAAACACCCTCTGATGTGGTCTCCTCATCAACGATGTTGGAACAACGCCCGGATTCTCACCCGCCACAGTAGCCATGGGGAGGGAGAGGAGCTGCAGGGTCGGCGGTCGCCGGTGCCAGAGTATAGCAGCCACCGAGAAAGGGTGGCCGGCGGTAGTGTGGGCAGGTCATGAAGACCTAGTTCACGCTCTCACTCACGCTTCACTTCATCACTCAAATCATCGTTGTCATCTGAGATCCGTGATAATGATACCAGCTAGTCAGAGAAACAGACATATACTAATATGCACGTGCGAATGAAAGTTATCGTATACTCCCTCCGTTCCAAAATACTTGTCTTTCATTTGTCCAAATTTGGATGTACCTATACACAAAAACATGTCTAGGTACATCCGAATTTGGACAAATGGAAGACAAGTATTTTAGAATGGAAGGAGTACATGTGGAAGCGAATCCTTCATTCCTGCTACAGTTACATTTCTACGGTACCTGGACTGCAGGCCCGAGCACGTCTTAGAAAATCAACACGTCTAATTTCTTTGCATCCAATATAATCCTTATAAAGAACAAAATATATTCCAAACGGTCATATTCCAGTACTGTACCAATCCGAATCGGGAGCTGATTAGTGTACCAAACACTTTTTTCTACTCTAGAGCTTGTCCGGTGGAGTGGAGTTTAGAGGGGAAGTGGAATTATGTGGAGTAGAGCTGTCCCAAACACCGCCTAAAGCTAGTGATTGTCATGCCGACCGTTAGCCACGACCAATCTAGCTGATGTGAATCATCGATTCCAGGGCGATCTGAGGGCGCCCTAGATGGTTCGGCCTCGCCGGACCACCATGGCGCCGCCGGCGTGGGGGAAGGAGAGTCCTGGTTCGAGGTTTGCCTGTCTCGGCGAGCTGGAGGCGTGCCCGTCGGGTGAAGATGGTCTCCTGGCGGCGGAGGATGCGAGCCACGTTTCCGTCCAAGTCGCGCTAGACGCCTTGAATGAGGAGGCGCCGGCGCGGTGTAGTTCGCCGCCGGTTGGCCGGCCGACCCGATCGGATGCGGAGCTCTGTCAGGAATTCTGGGAGGACGCGGGCTTCCCGTCGTCTTCGAGCCGTTACTGGGAGCATGGGACGTCGTCGGGTTCAGAGTTTGTGCCCTACTTCTGGCGTCGCAAGGGGGACGACGCCGATGATGATAATGATGGTCTCGAGGAAGGTTTGGACGGTAGTTCGGACTCTACAGGCTTGCTTGGGTCGCAAATTACCAACATGGATGTGGATGCCAGTCTCTCTTCTGCTGGGGTTGGAAAGACTGTGGCTTCTTCGCACCCTCCTACTCAGCAATCTTTTGTGGCAATAACCCCATACAACCCAAATCCGCAAACTTCTCGCGGGAACGAGATAGTGTCGAGGATTCGACGTGTCTCGCCGGGGCTGCTGCGTGGCGCCGCTTCTGGAGTTACTGATTCTGTGCTGTTAGCTGGGAATACTACGGATTATTCGGTGGAGTCCCCAGTTGGGCCGGAAGTTCAGCCGGCTCCTGGACTGGGCACTGCTTCGCGAGTGATCAGCCCACGTGGGCCGCTTTCGGCCCAAGCTGGACTACAGGCTACAGCCGCAGCTGCGGAGGTGGCGATGGGCCGGCCCGCCTCACCGTCCCGCGCCATGGATGGGCCGCCAGCTAGGGTCGGCCTTGCTCACCTGGACACTGCGCAGCTTGGGCTGGCCTGTGGCGTGGTCCATGGACCGGTGGTCTTCGACAAGCAGGCCAGCCAGGAGGGCTTGTCCACTGGGCCGATCCGGGGGAGGGCTTCTACTCCAGCCCAGCCTTCCCTGGATGGCACGGTGGTGGCAGCAGGTGCGACGGGGGTGGTCTCGACTACGACTCCGACCACTCCGTTGCGCGCTGGTGCGTGCGTGGCTGCTATGTCCGCTGGGTTGGCTGCTACTTCGTCTATGCCGACCCGGGGAGGAGGCTCCGCCACGCCTTGCACACCTCCTCCTACGGCGTCAGCTATTGCTGATGGGGTCACTCCTTCCCGGCGTAGCGGGAGGTTTGGATCGGCGGTAGATGGGGCTTCAGCGACCGATGAGGACTCTCTTCAGAAGGCCATGCGTCGCCAAGCGACACGCAACTTGGACTTCTCTGGTACGGATTTAAATTCAAAGTCATTTCTGTCTTTTTCTTCTAAGTCTATTTGTTCTAAATTGAGTAGTGTAGGAGTTAATCTTGGTAATTCTAAAATAGATATTCTTGTGTCAACTAATGTCTTGAGGCATATGGAGTTTGACCGTCTCACGGTTAATCCTAAAGCTTCGTCTGTGTTGACCTCCACCTATTTGGATGAAGAAGAAGCGATTGCCACATCAGATGGTCAGCTTCTTCCTCATCTAATTGGTGAAGTGTTGGAGGGTGGATTGGATGACGACGGATTGAGCTCATTGTATGAGTTAAAAGCATCCGGTCGGAAATCAAAATCTACCACTAACAAGTCGTCCCGGAAAAGGACCAAGTTATCCAAATCCCCCACTGTTTCCCAATGAATGGCATGTTTGCAAATAGCAGAGGTCTTGATGACTTGGCTAAACATTTGCATTTTGCTGGTAGTGTTCGGGACCATAATTTGGATTTCTTAGCTATTTCTGAGACGGGTAGACGTGAGTTCTCGCAATCTCTATTGAACCGACTTTCGGGCGGTATAGAATTTGATTGGTACTCACGTCCCCCTCACGGTCGCTCCGGTGGCATTTTACTAGGCATCAGGATTGATACCATGGAAGTTTTGGAGGTTACGGATGGTGATTTTCATATCAAAATGCACATCCGTAATAAATCCGATAATTTCATTTGGAGTCTTGTTGCCGTGTATGGGCCGGCCCAGGAGGTGGCTAAGACCGCTTTTCTCTGTGAAATGGTAAACTTGGCAAAAGATAACCCGCATCCATTCATCATTGGTGGGGATTTCAATCTGCTACGTTTTCCGTTTGAGAAAAGCAAGGGACGTTTCGACAACCGTTGGCCTCTTTTGTTCAATGCAGTCATTGACAGCTTGAACTTACGAGAGATAACAATGGTCGGGAGACAGTTCACTTGGGCTAATTCTCTTCCTGAACCCACTTACGAGAAACTAGACCGTGTCCTGATGGATACTGAGTGGGAAGCTAAGTTCCCACTAGTGTCGGTGCGGGCTCTAGAACGTATTGAGGGTTTGTCTGATCATGCTCCAATTCTTTTGACCACCGGAATACCTAGACCGCAGTGCAAACCACGGTTCAAATTTGAGCTTGGGTGGCTACATCGCGAGGGCTTCCATGAGATGGTTAAACGAATTTGGGAAAGACCAGTGGCGGGTGATTCGCCTATCCAGCGGTGGAACAATAAGATACGTGCTTTACGCACTTACCTCGTTGGTTGGGCTCGTCATACGACTGGTTTACTTAAGAAAGAAAAAGAACGACTATCCTCGATAATTGATGCCCTTGAAGCATTAGCAGAAGTGCGACTGCTATCCGTGCAAGAGGTTGAGCTCAAGAGCCAATCCAATGCTCAGATAGCGAAGCTACTGCGTGAGGAGGAGTTAAAATGGTATCAACGTTCAAAAGCTCAATTCATTCTCGAAGGAGATTCGAACACTCGCTATTTCCATTGTATTGCCAATGGCAGACATAGGAAAAAGCGTATTCACTCTCTTGTTCAGGATGAAGGAACGATTGAGGGCCATGAACAACTAAAGTCGTACATTACAAATTATTATAAAGGCCTGTTCGGTGATCCAGAGGAAGGCGACTTCACTTTGGATGAATCTCGAACAGAGGATATACCCCAGGTTTCAGCCGAGGAAAATAGTCTACTCACTAAACCTTACTCAGAGGAGGAAGTGAGAATGGCGGTTTTCCAAATGAAACATAATACGGCTCCTGGACCTGATGGTTTCCCGGCTGAGTTCTACCAGAACTTTTGGGATGTTATCAAGTCTGATTTACTTCCACTGTTCGCTTGTCTTCACAATGGACAACTTGAGCTGTTTCGTCTCAATTTTGGGGAGATAATTTTATTACCTAAGGTTAACGAGGCAGAAAGGATTCAACAATTTAGACCTATATGCCTCCTTAACATTAGTTTTAAATTTTTTACCAAAGTGGCTACGATTCGCTTGAACAGTGTGGCAGATCATGTGGTTCGTCCGTCTCAGACGGCATTCATGCAAGGCCGCAACATCCTTGATGGTGTGGCGATTTTGCACGAAACAGTTCATGAACTACATAGGAAAAAGCTAAATGGGGTAATTCTTAAAATTGACTTTGAGAAAGCTTATGATAAAGTCAAATGGTCTTTCCTCCAGCAGACACTCAGAATGAAAGGTTTTTCTCCTGAGTGGTGCGCGCTAGTAAATAGCTTTGTTTCGGGGGAAGTGTAGCCATTAAGGTCAATGATGACACTGGCAAATACTTTCAAACGAAAAAAGGTCTCAGACAAGGTGACCCATTATCGCCAGTACTATTTAATATAGTGGCGGATATGTTGGCTATCTTGATTGAACGCGCTAAATCTGAGGGCCAGTTTGAAGGAGTGATTCCACATCTTGTAGATGGTGGTTTATCAATTCTTCAATACGCGGATGATACGATTCTTTTTATGAACATGACATCGAAAAAGCTCGTAACCTTAAGCTGATTCTATCAGCCTTCGAGCAACTTTCGGGTCTGAAGATAAATTTCCATAAAAGTGAATTGTTTTGCTTCGGCGAGGCTCAAGAAGACGCCGCCTTGTACGCAGAACTTTTTGGCTGCGAGCAAGGTCAATTTCCTATCAACTATTTGGGTATTCCGATTCATTATCGGAGACTCACAATGCTGAATGGAAAAAGGTGGAGGAAAACTTCAAATACGCTTAAATAGTTGGAAAGGCAAACTCTTATCCCTGGGTGGAAGATTGGTTCTCATAAACGCGGTACTAACGAACATGGTACTGTACATGATTTCTTTCTTCCAATTACCCAAAGGAGTCTTGAAACGATTGGATTACTTCCGGTCTAGATTCTTTTGGCAAGGGGATTGTGAGAAGAAAAAATATCGACTGACTAAATGGAGTGTGGTTTGCTGCCCTAAGGACCAAGGTGGGCTCGGAATTCCTGACCTTGAGGTCAAGAATAGAGCTTTGCTTGGTAAATGGCTCTTCAAACTCCTATCTGAAGATGGAGTTTGGCAAACCCTCCTTAGGAGAAAGTATGTGGGAGATCAAGATGTTTCCCAGGTGCAATGGAAGCCTGGTGATTCACACTTCTGGGCTGGCCTCATGGCTACAAAGAAGTTCTTTTTCCACATGGATCTTTCTCAATTAGGGATGGATCGGAAATTCGTTTCTGGGAGGATAAATGGCTAGGCCAATCGACTCTCCGTGAACAATATCCGGCTCTATATTCTATTGTACGAAACAAAAGCGACACGCTCGCGAAGGTGTTGGGTTCCTACCCACCGGATGTTTCGTTCAGAAGAAGTTTATTTGGAGCAAGACAAGCATCCTGGAATGCTTTGCTCATTCGACTGGACTCAATCCAATTGTCGGAAGGCCCAGATAAATTTCAATGGAATCTTACTAAGAATAATAAATTCTCGGTTGATTCGATGTATAGAGCTTTAATTCTTCCTGAAGTTCCGGTCGATAGTAGGGCTAATAACAAAATTTGGAAGATGAAGATACCACTAAAAATTAAGGTATTTGCGTGGTATCTTCGTCGAGGAGTAATTCTTACAAAAGATAACCTTGTCAAGCGCAATTGGCACGGAAGTACAAAGTGCGTCTTCTGTCAGCATGACGAGACTATCACTCACTTATTCTTCCAATGCGAGTTTGCCAGGTCTATATGGTCAGCCATTCAGATAGGTTCTACCTTACATCCTCCGCGGTCCGTTGCAAATATTTTTGGCAACTGGTTAAATGGAGTGGATCCTAGGTTCAAACTATTCAGTAGGATGGGCGCGATTGCCATTATTTGGTCGCTGTGGCTATGTAGAAATGACAAGGTGTTTAACGATAAAAATGCTTCTCTTATGCAGGTTATCTATCGGTGTACAGCTACGCTTCGAGCATGGTCCGCACTGCAGCGTGTGGAACACCGAGATTTATTTTTGGAGGTGGCGTCGAGGCTGGAGGCTGTTGCCAGGGAGTTATTCTCCCGGCATGGATGGCAACATAGTCTCCGGATTGATCTACCAACACCATAGGCGGATCTACAATTTCTCATTTTGATATGTAATTCGCCTATTTATTTTTATGCTGTTCTGGATCCTAGTGAACTTGTGGCTGTGTGCATCTTAGCTATGCAGAGGCCGGGTGTAATGCTTAAAACTTTTAAGTAATAAAATCACTTTATCAAAAAATCTAGCTGATGTACTCTCTCTGTTCATTTTTATAGGACACCTTATCTATCTTGTCGATTCACTCATTTTGGTATGCATGTGGCCAAATGGAAAAGATAGATAGTGTGCCTTATAAAAGTGAACAGAGGGAGTACTACTTCTATAGAAGTAGAACTATAGAAGTAGAGATGCTGAATTATGTTACAAACTAGCTGAGCCATGTCTTGCCAACGCTATCCATAGTATCCTCGTATATATAATACAGAGAAAACTCGTAGGACCCAAAATTACATTTTGGTATATTGCATTCATGCCATGCCATATTTATTGCCTCAAAGAAATTTCACGATTGTTGTCATGTGGAAATATCTTGATTGCCAAAAGATATATAACCTAGAACGAGGGGTGGGCATGCGTTCTTTATCTCCAAAACACCTCCACTCACGCAGTTACACACAGAGACACTCGCTCAGTACTATCCAAAGAAACAATATTGGTGGCATATTGGAGCAATGGATGAGAGGGTACCGAGACTTCGGGTGAGTAATAAAGTTAGGGTCTCTTTGGATTCAAGGAAAAAATAGCGCTTATGTAGAAAAACACATGATCTTGATAGGAATGTAGGCACAAATAGAGAATTGCAACATATAAGAAAATTGCATACATGAAAACACGAGACAAAGCCTCTATTCTATGCACATCAATAGTGTAAATAAGACACTATAGAAAATAAGAAAGAAAGTTATAAAATGTCTGTAGCACCATTCCTTTGATCCGACGGGCATCGTGGAATTTTTCAATGGATTGGATTCCTGCAAAAAAAATTGAAAAAACTAAAGGTCACTTTGCTAAGAAGGATTCTTAAAACTGAACAATTGGAAATACAAATGAATACAATAAGAATGCATGTGTGAAGCAGATGATCAGTAAACACGAGAAATTTGTAAACCTAGCTAGTTTTTTGTTCAAATGAAAAAGAGAAATATAGGAATTTTAATAACCATGATCAAATTAAAGTCAAAACATAACGCCGTTTGCATACTTCTTGCATTAAAATTGTAAAAAGAGGTCCAAATGAATTATAAAATTAATGCATTTCTTAGAAATTCTGATAATAGATCCAAGGGAAATACAAAATTATCGTGTTCTCCATTAAAACTGAGATCAAAGGAAAGTTTCCTCTGTTATCCCTTTGACAATAAATGGTAAGCGCAACATGCTGAACAGTAAACATAAGAAAAATGCATATATAGTCTTTTGGACTTAACATAGGGAAAACACAAGAAAAGGCCTGGATTCTGCACAAATGAGTAGTGTAAACAAGATGCTGTATGAAAAAGAGGAAGTTGTTCATACCAAGTTAAGTTCCTTTGATCCAAAGGGTATATATATGAAAATGTTAATCATTAGAATCCTAAACAATGATTATCCTATAAAACATAAAGAGTTAATTATTATACAAATATCCGCCTTCAATTCACGAATTGTTTTGAATTACCCTGCATGTTGTGTTGGTTGTTCAAAACATGGGCTAACGCTTGTCATATATCAATGCGTGAAGGCGGACCAATCGGTGAGCCGGTGACAATGTTTTGACTCCATAGATGGACAATAAAATTATTAAAATATGAAAATTCGTATTTGGTAAAGATTTTTTTTTTGTTTTTATGGAAAGCACGGTGTATCCGAGAAAAAAATGAAACGCTGTGTCCGAGTAAAAATGTACTCCCTCCGTCCCAAAATAAGTGTCTCAGTTTTGCACAAAAGTGAATGTATCTATACATATTTCATGTCTAGATACATCTACCTTTTGATAAATCCAAGACTGTTATTTGGACTTGAGGGAGTACTAAATAAAACCATTAAAAATGCATTTCTTAACCATCGTTTTTTGTACACAGGCCACGAGAACAGTTTTTTTTTTTAATGAAAAGTTTTATACTATACGTGCTATTGGGTATGGACGGAGGAAGCCTTGTCGAGCCTAGGTTTCACGTCGGCCCTTTAACAGCATCCTCATCCGGCGTTCCATTTTCACCACCAGCAGGCAATAGAGGCGGCGACGGCGGCAGCCCTACGGTTCGCCGCTCGATCACCACATCGGCCGTCGTCCCGACAACAGAACTGATATCTGGTACACCTGCCGCCTTTCTCAGTTCCTCTCCTGCTTACTGTTCTCCCTGCTCCTATTATGTGTACTGACCCATGCACGCAAGATGCTCGACATATTGCCTCTAGGTGCTGGGTCGAGGTGAGCGCGGTTGCTCGGCACTAATCGAGTGTGTGAGAGCGGACGACTCAATCCAATTGAGTCTTTTATGCTCAGATCCTAGTACGTACAAATGGTTGATTTGCCTTACCGCTCGTCTCACCTTGGCAGCATTTTCCAAATATCCGTTGCCATTGGACAGTAGTTCTTAATTTTGTCCAGTATTTTAGTAGTTCTGTTCTGATGTGATCATTTAACTGGATGGATCTGTGACGCGTGCCTTGGTCGAAACTCAGTTATCTGGTTGCCAGTTTGCCATGAACACTCCACACAATTAAACGACCCAATTGGTGGGGTCGCATGGCAAATTGGCAATGCACAACAATTTTACATGGTATTTGTGACCACAGAATCACGCCTATGTGCTTGCAAGTGCCCGATGCCCGAGGACTTGTACTACCAAAGATATCTGCAAGAAAATACCAGTACTCTAACTCTCATAGTCTGCCTTCTTTTGCTTGTATTCAGTGCTAAGAAACTAGGGACAGTTACCAACTGATCCTCGGGGCGCGCTGTTGTTCGCGCTTGCTGATGATGTTGCCTCCATTTTCCTGTTTGCAGAGGTCTGACTTGGGACGATGGCGGAGAAGCTACCGTGCCCGATGCCATTGGTCAGATATCCCACTGGAGCTGGCCGGCCTGGTGCTCCGCCTCCTGCCCGCGTACGCTGACCGTGCTCGCTTCGCCGCGGTCTGCCCCCAGTGGCGCGCTGCTACGCAGCAGATCACAGTGCCACCGCCGGTGCCACTGCTCGCTCTTCCGGACGGCACTTTCTACAGCCTCCCCTGCATGGAGCCCTTTCGCTTTGCCGGCTGCGGCTTCGCAGGGTTTAAGAGCGCCTGTGGTAGCTGGCTTGTCTTTCCGCGTGATGATGGATGCTTCCTGGTCAACCCCTTCTCCAGGGCCACTGTGACGCTCCCTGCTCTGTCTAGCGTTCGGCTCTATCCCCTTGATGCTGATATCAGCCATGTACCTGCGGACCCCCCTAGGTTCACATGGTTGCATATCAAGGACAATAATCCCCAGTTGAGTAAGCTAATGTTGTGCTCGCCGAACCTCGTCGCTGCATTCGTCAACCATGAAGGCCTTGGTCAAATTCTAGTGTGTCAGCCAGGGGCTTCCTCATGGTCAGTTCGAGCCTACGATACGTGTAAGGGATATGAAGATATGGTGTTTTACCAGGGCAAGCTCTACATCCTTTCTCACCACGAGCATCTCTCTGTCGTGGACATCAGCCAGGACCAAGCCACCGGCGATCCGCATGTTTCTCGGATTGTACGGATCATCAAGGGTAATCCCTTCCCTTTGTTTCCGTCGGAGAACAACACTAGGATCGATAAGAAGCTCTACCTGGTTGAATCATGTGGCGCATTGCTGATGGTGCGCAGGAAGGTTTTCTCCACACGGATACTTGATAAATTTGTGTTTGCACGGAACAAGTTCGAGGTGTTCCAGGCTGACCTCAAGCAGCCAGGGTGGATCAATAAGACAACCATAGGGGATGACCAGGTTCTTTTTCTAGGCAGAAGGTGCTCCCAGATTGTTCCTGTCTCTCAGTACGGGTTGCTGGGAGACCGCATCTGCTTCTTGGATGATGATGAAGAGTATTTTAAAGGCTCCTGTTACGAGGAGGAGAACGCTTCCATCGGTGTCTATGATGTGATTGGCCAGGTGGTCTCCTCTCCTCTGCCAACAGTCTCTTGGAAGCGCGACGGGATGCGTCTAGCGACGTGGCTACTTCCTCAAAGCTGAACTTTAAGTGTTTCTGTGCAATCTCTTCAATGCGTGACTACATATCTGACTATGGCATAGTGTTATCTGGCTACTACGTTATTTGATGCAAATGTAGTTTGTGAACTTGGCATGGTGGTTAGTCTGCAAACGGCATTAGTATCTACCATGCGTTATTTTGGTGGTTGCCCCATGCACGAACGGTTGATGCATTGGCACTTTATTATCTGAACGTATGGTTTTATATGTGGTGACAAATCAGTAAGGGGTTAATGATTCTGGACTTGTGTGTCGAGCTGCGAACCTGTGATGCTTCAGAGTGATGAAGCATTGTGCTTGTCTGTTTGTTTAGATGTGGATTTAGTTTTGCTACCATCCTGTCATTTTTGTGAAACTGCTGCATCTTTGAACAGGTAAAAAACACTGTTGCAAAAGTTGGTATGGTATCTTTGTAGGCCTAGATGAAGATACAATCTATTAAATCCATTATTGCTCATGTACTAGCGAATTTCTGGTGCTGTGCTATGGATTTTTTTTTTTTGCATTGTTTGAGTTTTTCAAACCCTTGTGTCGTCATAGTTTTTAACTTTATGCTAAATAATAAAAATATCCAAAATGATGCATTCATATAAACAAAAGTCAACTGTACATGTGTCTGATACACAAATGTATGGTAATTATGGTAATTAATTTCTTAGCAACTTAAGTAGTAATCTGGCAAGAGTGAACGGCCGCTACCAGCTGAGATCTTTGTAAGAGTAAAAATTTAGGCTTATCATTGTGATTGCACTGTCTGCAAGCTGTTGATCAGCATTTAATTTTCTGAATTATGGTTGTACATGTAATGACTAATGAATAAGTTCTCGATGACCCTGAGTTTTGTTCTGCTCAAGTTGTGAACCTGTGAAACTTCCTAGCGATGAACCGCGTGCTAGTCTGGTTTATTTTGGATTTTTGGTGCAGAATTTAGTTTTGCTGCAATATCTTCTTCCTTGGGAATCTGTTGTCATCTTGTTTCTGAAGAGGCGAATAAAACTCTCCACGTATATTATCTGCATCGGCTCTTTGCTCTTAATGTTCAGGTATACTTGCCCTAATTCTTAGTTCATGTTTATGTGCTTGGATGTGATCAATACGAAGGAAAGATGTAAGCTTTTGCAAAAGTCCACTCTAAATTGTGTCCCAACTTGTGGCTTGTATACCTCAAAAAAAAAGTTTGTGGTTTCTATCTGTAGCGAGTTGATCGCTTTGCAGTGATTGCTTTATGTCCAAGTTTCAAACTTCTGATAGAACCATACACTAGCTTGGTTTTTCCGACTGAAGATTTTCTTTTATGAAATTCTGATTTAAGAGGAGACAGTGAAAGCCCTCCGGTCTAATTCTGATTTACGAGAGGATGGTTTCAAACCATGCATCCGGTCTAATTAAACTACGTTCAGATGTCTTAAAATGCTATGGTGATGGTGAAAGCCCTCCGGGGACTGGGACAACCACGCCTAGCAGCTATTCTCAAATAAGCAAACAACTGATATATGAAGAAAGAACCGAGTTCAAATATCTGGATGCAACCAGTGCAACTCCAGTAACTTGTGCAGGGGAAAGGAGTCAGGAGTGCTGTAGAAATTGAAATGGTGATGACTGAAAGCTCTGACTGCAGTTAGGGCTGGGTTACTTGTACAGGTTTCTTTGATTTGTTGACTGGTATAATTTCTGGTTCCTCCAACTCCTATAGTGTTGTATGTTTATGAAGTTTGTCGACATGACACACTACACGCACCATCGCCAACACTCTGAGCAAAGAGGAGAGCTTGCTTCAACACATGAAGTAATATAAGGATTGTGCAATTATTTCCAACAACTTTGTAGGGTCATATGGTCTCCAATTTATTGGCTCAGAAGTTAGATCAATTTCATGATATCCTATTTGTACTACTCCTTATTCAATTTTCTCATATAGTTACGTCTTTTTTTTTTGCATTTTTCACCACGTATATTCAAACCGAAAACCACGTACAAAGTACACAGCAGAAATATAGAACCAAATACGTAGGGGAAAGGAATCCAGAAGCTTCGAGAACTTCACCGCCGCCGTCGCCGGAGACGAGGATGACCAGCCGCCGTCTTGCCGCTGTCAGGGAAAACTTTGCCCTATGAGAGACGCCGCCGTGCCCGTCCGCCGCGCCGCGGCGGAGCTTCTGTCGGTGAACGACCAGGGCGAGCGCCCCCTTGTCCCAGCCAAACCTCCAAACCTCGGCCGCCATCGACGCCGTCGCCGGAAGGGGAAGAAGAACTCGACGAACTCCTGGATCCGGCGGCAAAACGAAGAACTCGAGCGCCGCGCCGGGCCCCGAGCTCCCGCAAGCCGCGCGCGGGGACGCTGCGCCCGAAGGAGCAGCCTCGCCGGAGAAGCCCACGCCGGCACCAAACCCCACACCAGCCGCCCCTCCTCCTGAGCGTCGCCGGCGAACACTCCCCCCTACCCTACCTATATACAGACCGGAGCCGGGATCCACCACCCACCGCCGCCGAAGCGGCCGGCGGTGGAGGCGAATCCCGCGGCTCAGCGGCCGCACGGTGGATCTGGCGGAGTCGCTTCCAAAAATCGCCTCCTCTCTCTCCACGGATCATATAGTTACGTCTATGGATCCCTAAAAGTGTTGAATGCCATCGGTGGAAAGCGCAGAGTTAAAGTACGTCACGTTTACACTAGGGAAAAAAATATATATACGCATTTATAGAGTTTTGTTTGAAATGAGGCAAAAGACTTGCCATTTTCATTAATAAATAAAGTACTAAGAAAATCTTATAACGTAAAAAGGCTGAATGCACTGCGGGATAGAATCACAGAACCGTACGACCTCGCTGCGCCGCCAAACCTCAAAGCGCCACCGCTGCCGCCGCCACAAGCTGAGGGAAACAATTACTGGACTCTCTCAATTCGGGCGCGGAAAATGGGCGCGAAATCTCAAATATATTGACTTTTGGCTAAACAATGTTTTATCATACGTTTCTAAACATAAACCGTATGAGAAGCTGCAATACATCACAAACGATTTGCCTAACACAAGGGTCGCGAATATATGCACACACTTACCGGAGAGCGAAACGTGTGCGAAACCTACAACCTATACAGACGCCTGACTTTTAGTAAGCGTGTGCGAAAGTTTGCACACGCTTTAGGAAAGCAAAGCGTGTGCGATTGCTCGCCGTTGAAATGCCGCTCCAACCATCGCACACGGTTTTAAACTCGAAGGGTAAGCGATAGGTCCTAACGCACACGGGTGCCTGCTTCCGTATGCGATCGTGGGGTCTTAAATTGCCCGATCTGTACTAGTGTCACTGACTGTGTATTTCTGGCAATAGAAATATCATGATGCAGTGCAGGCAGTGAACTCTGCCATGTTCCAAACAGAATAAGGACTAGCATGTTTCTCCCAAATCCCCATGCATTCTTCGTAGGTTCATCCATTCTGGTAGCACGTAGCATCAACAAGACTCAAAGGCTTCTTGATTTCTTAGTCGCCAGTGCAACAAAGAACCTGATTCCATGGCCTCACTTTCGGAATATTTAGGAGGACTTAGCGCACACACCAATGGCTGGACAACACCAAACTTTTTCTTTCCAAATGAACTAGCTAGCTGTGCCTATAGAAGGATGAAGTGTCGCCCAATGTTCTAGATGCATGCACGGAGGCCGAATATAAGTACCCTCTAGTTAAAGGTGAAGTGAAATTAATAGAAACATTCTCGTGGTATCACGGAACCAATTATGTTCATAATAAAAAAATACTGAGCGATTTAAAAAGAATACAATGGACCGGAACACGTTTTGGTTACTCCCTCATACCCCAAAAGCATGATTAATCTGACCACTCGTACGTGTCTGGCCTATATATTTACTTAATGAGATAAATAATTATATTATGTAGGAGTATATATATGTTAATTAAGTTATCTTAGAAAATTTGACACGTCTAATTTCTTGTATATAAATAAACCTTACAAAACTAAAAGTGCGTTCCAAACGGTCAGATTCCAGTAAGAATGATAAATGTCTATATGTATCGATAATAAATAGTTTGGAACTTTGAAATCTATAAAATATGATTTTCGTACTCTCACAAAATTCCGGGCTCCTAGGAGGCCGGGAGCCAAAATGAGATGCGCTTGTTGGTGCAATAACAAGCTAGGGTCAGCTGAAGATATAAATTTGCTACTCTTTCAATTAGTCAGCAATTTTTTTTTCGAAATGGGAAGCTTAGCCCCAGCCTCATTATCCCAAATAGGTACATATAGGCCTTAGTGATCAGCAAATAAGTACAGCTTTAAATATGTGTTAAATCCCAAATAAATTTAGTTAGTGAATCAACCAATTACATGCCTATTGTTTATGGAGGAATAAGGAAACGCGTTACTAGTCCCTGCAATTTATACGCCTCATCACTATCCAACCTTCACACCCAAAGCGCCTCTCTCTCTCTCTCTCTCTCTCTCTCTCTCTCCCTCTCTCCATGTAAGAAGCCAAGGAGGCCACTCGGATCGAAAGCATGGCAGAGAAGGTGAGCTCTCTCTCTCTCTCTCTCTCTCTCTCTCTCTCTCTCTCTCTCTCTCTCTCTCTCTCTCTCTCTCTCTCTATTTTCAAATTTGCAAGATAGTATGGACTATGTGTTGTACAATCATGTTTCTGTTTTGCATGGTACTGGAATTGATATGTTTGTAGAAATTACGGGCTATCGTTATTCTTCAGAAAATATAATGAAATAGTCACAAGAACAATGGCAGGCAAGAGCATATATTCTAGTGTCTAGAACATCTCATATATATACCTATAGGAGTATCAAAGAATGAAAACCATGCATGCAAAAAGACCACCTCATAGATATGGTATCGACATATGTGTTTCATTCACCTGCGTAGCAATAGCAAAATCTGAGACTGAACTACTCCTTATCAAATTTTTGCATCTGAATAAATATTGCTACTCCGTACAGTGTGTCGTTTCAGTAAAACTTCAATCTAAATTTTGATTGCTACATGTGTTCATTTTGATAGGCCTCCAAATTTATGCTTCCGATCGAAATAAAGGAATATTTACCTTATTTTTTGTGCTGTCAACACAGATGTCCACGCTAATCCTAAAGGTTGATCTCGATTGCTGCTCGTGTTACAAAAAGATCCGCAAGATCCTCTGCAAACTCCAAGGTAAATTTCAACCTCTTAGAATTACTTTTCCTACATGTTCATCCATCTGACCATCTTCGTCTCAGGAAGTGAACATGCGCCTGTGATTTGAGATTTTTGATCCATCCGTTCATTCGTACGTGCAGATCAGGAGGGGATCCGGACGATCTCCTTCGACGACGGGAGCAAGACGGTCGCGGTGGTCGGGCTGTTCGACCCGCACAGGCTCTCCTGCAAGATTAGGTGCAAGGGGGGCAAGGTGATCAAGGGCATCGAGATCATCCAACACGGCGGGGGCGGGAGCGGCGGCGAGCAGCCGGAGAGAATGGCAGGACCGCCGCCACCACCAGTGAAGAATGGAAAAAAGAAAAAGAAGGGAAAGCCGAAGGAGACGGATATGGAGCCTCATCCGCCGCAAGATCATGAGCAACCGCCACTGCCGCCGCCGCCGCCGGTCGAGAACCCACCGCCGCCCGCGCAGCCCCCTGCACCTGACAGCCACATTTCAACGGTGATGCCGCCGACGACCGAGGGGCAAAACCAATGGGAGAGGTCCGCCCAGCTCGAACCGGTGTACGAACCATTCCCGCCGGCGCCACCAGTGGAAAATGAGAGGCTGCATCGGCCGCCCGCGAGGCCCGTTTGGCCGGTCGACGTCAAGCCGTCGACGGAGGAGATAGAGATCCCGTCGTGGCCGGCGCCGCGGCAGCCAATCAGAACAGCAGGATCATCATACGGCTGCTCGTGCTGCCAGCCGTGCTACCAGGGGTACTACGAGGGGTGCAGGTGCTGCAACTGCGGCAGGGTGTACGGCTACGCCGTCGGCGTCTTGCCGACGCCAGCGGGGTGCTACGCCGGCAGCGCCAGCTACAGGCCGGGCTGCCAGCTCTTCACCGAGGAGGACCCGGCCGGTGCTTGCACCGTCATGTGATTCGTCACTTGTTCTTTTTCCGCGGATCTTTTTGTGTGGACGAAAGTGTGTGTTTGTTTTTCTTCAGTGTTGAACTGTGTTGATGCCTTTCTTTTTCTCTCACTTAATTTTTTTCATTCCTTCTATGAAGAGAATATGATGATTGATTGATGCCTTTATTTTAGTAAAGTAATAATCCATAAATTAATTTCGCATGTAGCCCTTAAAATTGGGCATCTAAGACTAAGAGCAAAATAGGGTCTCACCATTTTCTCTGCCCAAAATAATTTGTTTCAACTCCAGTGGTACCCCATATTTCTCAACCATATTCTTTTTTGCACATATCCTCTATGTTTACACATCATAATTATGCAAACTATTCCAACTCATAGATTTCAACCATACTCCAAAAATGCATGTTATATCTGATATTTGTCAAGAAAAACAACAACTGGTACAAAGGAAATACAAGGCTCCAAGAGTACTCTAGCAGATACCGGAAACACATGTTTCCAGTTTAGAAGTCCATCACTCATAACAGATATGCGTATTAAATAATTTAAAAAATGACTCAGCGCTGGATTTTGATCAGCAAACATAGTTCATACAAGATCAAACCTTCATACTTGACATATGGTTAGATTTAACTACATCCTAAATCTAGCTGAGCACAAACCAAAAGGGCCACCGTCTCGCCCCCGCACTAGTTCTGGGAGGAGCAGCAGAGGTCGCGAAGGATTAGGCGCTGGAGGCGCTCCTCCTTCTCCCAGTGCGATGTGCGCGACGTCCTCGTGGATGCCACACATGAGATGGTCCGTGTTCACCGCTTCAGTCAGTCGGACGCACGAATGGCAGCGCTTCTCCGCGCAAAATCTTAGAGCGCAAGGACTTCCACCGGATATGGGCCATCAGCTCAACGTCGGAGTCAGAGTACAGTCGTCGTCGGAGGACGAGTACTCCATGGCTTGGAACGATGACCCGGCCGCCACATTGTCGAGGCCGACACCACCCGGAGGAGGCACAACGCCTAGGCCACCGAAGTTGTGCTCCATTTCGTGTCGGATTCGCGATGCTGGCGAACGATACACAATAGAGGGGATGAGGGTGGAGGGCTAACCCTAAATCCCTCGGGTATCCGCAGATTTACATCCCATCTTGAAACTTACCGCTTCGCGAGTGACTTTCATGTTGGTCCGTCCATCTGCAGATCGATGGTTGAGGTGAATCGGAAGGTCGCTGTTGGAATTAGCTTTACAGCTGGCACTTTACCCGCGCAATCACTGTGTTGTTTGTCGCTTAGCTTCTTTCTCTTGATATTTATGCCGAGACCGGCTTGTAAGAGGGACATCTTTGGATGAGGGTTTATTCCCCCATCTGCCACTGTTCGTGGTTTGGCAAGACATGTATCTGAATTCCTCCTAAATTGGCTAATATATTCCTCCGAATTCAGTACCATTTTTTTATTTCGTTCTCTGAACTTCACCAGATGAGTGTTGTGAGGTTTTGGCTTATCAATTGGTATCAGAGCAGCAACATTCCTCGGAGGCGAATGGATCTCTACTGGCTTTGGAGTTGGGTTCTCCCGTGAAATCCTTCATCGTCGTTCTTGATTCCGGCGGTGGAGTGTTGTGCCGGAGGCGGTTTGGTTGCGGTGGCTAAGTTTGGGTGCATGTCTGGGGTTTAAGGGAAGTGGTTGCAGCGGATTCCTTCCGAAGGGTAAAATCTCCCACCCTGATCCGTGCATCATTGGAGGCACGACATAGAGGTGTCGGTGTAGGCGACGGTAGGGTCAACGACAAGTGAGTAAGGAGGTAAGTTCGGCTTCCATAAATACCTCTCCTTGCGAGTTGAGCAAGTTCGTAGCTATGAGGTTCTTCTAGTATACTGCTAGATTGTAAAATCCCATGGCTAGCGACTCAGAAAGCACGGGTATGCTTGAACTCAAATCTCTTCAGCTGGATGTGAAAACTATGCAGGCAAATAGGGAAGAGGATAAATAGGAATTTGCGGATTTTCGCAACATAGTTGAAAACAATTTTCAAAGCATCCAAACAAATTTTCTCAGTATCCAAACAAATTTCGAAAGATTGTTTGAGCAAAGAAAGCAGAGTCCTTTACTCCCTCACTAGCAGCACAAGCAAGCAATATGCTAGAAACACCACCTAATGCTGGCAACCATTCCGTGAATTCTGGCAAGCGGCATTTGGCACCAATCAAACTAGTGGGTACACAGGCATTGCATGATGTGAATGGCAGGGAACTTAAATTGGATGGTACTGCTAAATTGCCCTATAGACACACACATTTTGTGCAGGTGAAAACAACAGTGCGTGACAACCAACAAGGAATCCAGCAAGTGCAAGAAGTAGAATATGCTGAAGATGGAGTAAAAAAAACACAATCAGAAACGAACTCTATTTCCCCCCTTTGAACAATAGAAGAACAACACCTGCAGTGAAACTAGCAAAAATATATATACGTGGAATTCGATGGCAAGGATGAGGACACATGGATTCAGACTATTGAACTGTATTTTTATTCAGCTAGAACACTTCTGGAACAAAGGACTGAAGTAGTTGTTACATACCTGAAGGGAGCTGCAGTTCAGTGGTGGAGAGGTACTGGATATGTAGCTCCTAATATGGCTTGGCACATATTCTGTAGTTATCTCACTGAAAGGTTTGCAGAATTTTCAATATGTGACAATGTTAGAGCATTTCATGAGAAGAGATAATCCTAGCCTGCCTCAAGATTATTACTTGAACAACATTATTTCTAGATTCTTAGAGTATATTAAATCACACTTACAATGTCACAAGCCTGAAACAATGCAGAAGGCAATGTGGATGGCCAGGCGAATTGAGCAAGCTGCTCCTCCAGAAAGGCAATATAACCAACAACAATTCCCTGCTAGAAAACCAGTGACTTGGGAAAATAAAGGACCTAGCAATACTACACATGCTGATGTGTAATTGAGCAAGCAAAGCAATTAAATGTCTGCTATAAATGCAAAGTGCCATGGTTCAATATGAGGCCGTCGAGGCCCAAATCTGAACGACGCTAACCGCCAAGTGCAAGAATAATCCCAGGCCCACGTCGGCGCTCATGTCCACAGAAACGAAACTAACACGGCCTCCTCCGAGATAACGCTGCCTCCGCCTCGCGTGGATGATTCCCCACCACCTGACCCTGTAGACCGTCTCGTATGCCCCTGTCGCCCACAGCAAAATGTCTCCACGGTTCACCGACGATGCGGTAGACCGGGCGCACTTAGAACTCCCGCGTTTTTTCTTTTCGCACATACAAGTCGCTGTTGTACCACTAGTACTGCACAGCATCTTCGGTAAGAAATGAGGAATAGTTCGAGGGATAAATCAGCGGGCACCATTGGATTCAACCAGGGCTCCTGCTAGGGATTTTGTTCCAGGCTGGAACAATCCGTGCGGGGCAGATCCTGAATCCGCAGCCTCCGGCCGAAGTCTCGTGCTGCCTCCTGCTCCGGGTAAGGTGGTTCTGTCTTTTTTCTTTTTCCCCTTGTTTTCTTGGCTATGGTTGCCTATCCACTAAACGGAGAGAACCTCAGGATTCGTTTCTGTAAGAGAGCTAGCTGTCGATCTCCGCCGCCTCATGTTTAGTAGATTTCTTGTCTTAGGATTCTCTTTTAGTTTAGCAGTCGTGAAATGTATGTGGTGTTTTGGATCCGCTAGTGTGGTGCAGTGTGATGTGGATTGTGGAAGACCTAGCTGGGTTTTGGGAAGAAGATGGGTGCCGCCGTCAGTGCTTCTGCCCAGCTTGCCGCCAGCGAGAACGGAATAGTTCTTGCCCGCGAGAGGCTTTGCCCCGGAAGACTGGCGGCCTCTTGTTGCGGCGCCCGTGGAAGTGGAATTGAGTTTTGGAGAGGGTGGCTTCTTTCTTTAGCATTATCTGTCCATGGTTGTTAATAAACGAAAGTTGAGATGTTCTTCCTTCATTATGACGCTGTCCCTGAGATCACTAGAATTTATCATTCTTTCATTCTTTGTTGTGTGTGCAGGAGGGAAAGCATACTTGTTTTTCCCTCTCCATCTTTGTGATGTATTGAGCAAGAGTCTCGAATTTTGTTGTAATGGCTGAGTGCTCCTTAGCAACACTGAGAAGCCAGTATCGAGGCGGATGGACCCAATCCAATGGAAAACTCTCCCCACGCAACATATCAATCAGGATGTCGAAGAGGTAGCACTTTTCTTCATTTTCTGTGATATACTATTATGGATCATCTGGAGTTGTTGGGTTATATTTCATCTCTCTATAATCTGTATTTGTAGGAGCTACATTCACCTTCAATGTATGTCCAAATTCCATTCAGCGAAAGAACGGAAAAGCGGCGCATTTAACTCTTTTAGTTTTCGTGGAAGGGGTTACAGGATGGAGACTGGAGTTAGATGTTATTTCTTTCAGTCACTGATGGGTTCGGAGGGTTCGGTCTCACCGAATCTAATGTTGCTTTCCGATGAAGCACTTCTTACTATCAGCATAATTTTCGCGTATTTGGCCGGAGTCACACCCTCTCGACCGACAGTTCCCCGCACCATAAGTCCCAGTGCTAACCAACATCTTGCAGAACCAATCTCCTCTGATTCTGGTAGGTAAGAGTAGCTGCTTTAGTAACACTTCTAGATACCGAAAAACATTTTCTTTGCAGGAACTGATGACTACTATTTCTCTTGCAATTGCTAGGAATGTAAAACATTTGCTCGAGAAGGCTACAGAGTTTGACCCTAACAATACATGGAATGAAGTCAGAGCTAAACTTTCTGAAGCCTTAGAAGCAAATGGGCAAGATGCCAGTTCTGGTAGCAGAGAGGATGGACTCAAGAATGATAGGAAAAACTATCCTTTGAGTATGCTTGCAATTCATGGTGGTCCCAGGTTGCGGCTTCTTCTGATCACATTTCAACTTCTCGAAATGGAGGCAAGAATTATACCGGAATTTTTTTCTGTAAATGTTCTGGGTGTTGTTACTGAATACCAAAGATTTTTTTGTGGAATGAATACTGAAAATTGTCCATGCATGCTTCTGCTAGTTTAGATAATCTAATACGACAGTAGCTGAGCTATCTTATTGCGCTCGGCGGCGGGGCCCTAGGCGCGGTGGGGCGTCGACGACGAGGTCCAGCAAGCGGGCGGAGGGGCGGTCGGCACCAGGCACTCCGGCGGCGGCGCCCTGGAGCTAGGCGGCGCTGGTGGTGGTGCCGCTGCCTCGCGGGAGTAGTGGATCGAGGTGGGGTGGTGCTGCCTCCGTTTGGAGCTGCTGCTGTTTGCTGCTGCTCGCAGCGGAGGTTGGACGCCGGGGCGGCGGCCCCGGGTCCAGGGGCGGCAGAGGTGTGTCGCGGAGCGTCGGTGGCTGGTTCGGCAGCCGGTGTTGGAAGCTTGGCGTGTGGAAGCTGGTGGGCTAATCGGTCCCATGGCGGGCGGGTGCAAGACTGGGCTACGTCGAGCGAAAGCTCTGCTCCGGCTGTTGTCGTGGCAGGCGGCGACGACGCCTCCGGGCGCCGTTTATCTTCTTGAAGACGCCGTCGCGACGTGGTGCTCGTCTTCCACCCGGACCACTCCGGGGGAAACCCTAGATCTTCCGGGATCGGACGATGATGGCGCTCTGTGTCATGCTCCCCCTTGGGGGCATCGTTCTTGGAGTGGTGACCGGATGGAGGGACATGTGGTTGCGGGAGGTGGTGTCGAGGCTGGTGTGGCGGCAGCATCTGTGGCTGTCTTTTAGGCCGGGGCGGCGGCCTCGGAGGTTGGTACGATGTCCGTGGTCTGCGAGCAGTTCTCCCTGGGCAGCTTGGGCTGCGGGTGGCTGGTTCGTGCGGCGTCGTGGCTCGGTTGCGAGCGGTGCTATGTCGGGACGGCGGTCCCGGAAGGGGGTGCTGGCGGCGAGGCTGTCGGGGCTGCTGGGGCAGCGGCAGCAGCGGTTGCCTTTTAGGTCGGGGCGGCGGCCCCGGATGCTGGTACGACGGCCGTGGTCTGCGAGCGGCTTACCTGGTGCAGCTAGGGCTGTGGGTGGCCGAGTCGTGCGGCGTCGTGGCCCGGGTGTGGGCGGTGGCATGTCGGGGCGGCGGCCCCGGAAGGTGGTCCAGGTGGTTCTGCATCATCGAGGGTGTTCCTCCTTGTGTCGTGTGGGCGACAAGGCTGCTCTCGGTGCTGTTCGTCGTCGAAGCTCCCCGGTAGTGGCCGCTTTCATCTACGATGGAGTGTCCCGTACCTGCTCCTCCCATAGCAGTTGCGGTTTCTTCTCTCCGGCAAGGGTGGTTTGCTGGCCGGCTGGCCGTGGAGTGGGTGTTGTGTGGGCTCTGCCCCGTGGTGTTCGCTGTTGTTGGCGTGTGTTGTATGGTTTTCGCCCGGTTTCTTCCACTAATAAACCGGGCACCTTCTGCTTAATTAATATATGGGTCAAAGCTTTTGCCCCACAGTTTCAAATTATACTAAAATAATAAAAGGTTGATACTCTCGTCCTGTAGTTTTTTTATTTGCTAAGTAGCTTAAAACTCCATGGTGTATTATTGTTTTCTTCTTAATACATCGACTATTGGACTGAAATCACTATGTCTGTGCACCCGAATTTCTGGAGTGAATTGCAGTTGATACTCTGATTTCCTTTTTTGCTCAAGTAGCATTTGACCAATTATTTTGGAATATTACATTATGTTTGATATTCATATACTAAGATGCTAATAGGCTGGTCTGACCTCATGCAGGCAAGAAATGTCTCTGGAAGTTTTGAACTTTTAGACGGATCAGGTGGTCACAAGTGTCAATTTTTTTGATAGATAGCTTGATTGAACCAGCATTCATGAAATGGATTGAAGATGAACAAGCCTTGGAAAATGGCAAGATCGATAAAGTATATCATCACTTTGAAGTTTGAACTGCCCTCCATTTTTTCATATTGGATATTGCCCCCCAGCTGTCTGATTTATATTCCTTTTCTGTTCCAGAAGCTTATGTTGGTGATTAGTAGGAAAATAAAGGAGGAGGATGGGATCTTAAAGAGATTCACCAGATTAGGGAAAGCTGAGCTCTATTTGGATCTGCTCTTTTTCATAAGATTTGGTTCTGCAAGGTACTATCTTGCTTGATGCTTAGTCTTCAGTCCAATTTCTTCTAATTTCAGTTTATTATCATATTTAAGAATGTAATAGTCCTCCATAAGGTGCATATAATTACATTATAATTCTCTGTTAAATGGTTGCAGATCTGACAGCTATTTTGATGCTAAATTTCTGGCTGAAAATGGAGGCAGAATTTTGGAGGACCTGGTTATTTTCTTGGCTGATGTGATTGCCAGTATTTATCTAGAGATTATGTCAGTTGATGGTGACATGCCTACTGAGGTTGTTGGCTCCAGCTTAACTCTATGTTCTCTATCAACAAGAGAACTTCAAAAGCAGCGTAATGAGGTAATAATTGCGAAGTGTGCAAGCTGCTTCTTTTCTTTGTACTTCTTTCTTGCTTATATTCCCATTATCATATTTTTGACCTCATATGCATTTGTATTGCATTGAAGGAAGCACCAAGAAATATTTGAGTGAACATTGAAGGATACACATGAATTATCTAAATCTTGGATAATCCTTTGCACTTTTTCTCCTGTTACGTTTTTTTGTGTAAAAGTTCAGTACTCTGGAGCTTCCAACGTGTATTTAGGTTCAAATATTCATGCACTTCAAGGTCTTGATGATTGCGTGCTAATCTATTCATCTCTTTGAAGGTGGCAATTAACGGGTGGCTTCATCAGTATTTCGAGTCGGTTGTTTCAATGTACGAGGACAGATTTGAGTTATATGTTCTACGGAGAAGACCATGTGATAACCAAGTGGATACTCAGTCTGAGAAAACAAATTGGTTCAGGCTTGCATTTCAAAAGCCTTCCACGTCTACTTCCCTGGATTATGTTTGCATAAGCCCATTTTCTCTTCCTGTGAGAAGGACGAAGGAGCTAAGAGCTTTGACTGGATGGTATCCCCTGCCCCTTGCCCGCTCTCTCCTTTCACACGCATTGTGTGGATTAAGAGATGTCAGAATTTTATATCTTACCATTGTTTCCCTGTCATTCTGTTGCAGGAGGTATTACTACAGCCTGGTCTTGGAGTTGTCAGATATCGCAATGCCTTTCGCAAGGGCAGTCGTCGCTAGAGTCAGTGCTGCTGTGTCCTACTTCTGGTGTCCATGATTGGGAGATCTCTGGGACTGATTTTTTCTGGGATAAGACAATCCCTCGGCTGGAGATGAAATTGTGCCTCCTCAGTTTTCATTCTGACTCCTCCAATCTCTATATTCAGTTTTGTCAACTGCTAGGCTGTGCATTCAATTCCTCAAAGATGACTGTCTTGTGCTCTTTGTTGGAGAGTTTCATTTTTGGTTATGTATAAGGAGACTAATCAATTTGTTGCCACCCTAACCTTGCCAGCTTAAAGGACCAGTGTTGCTTAGTTTCGGAAAGAACAATCTTGTCGATGAACTCAGCACGAAACCTTAGGTTTGTCTCGATTATTTCAATCTTTGGAATGTTCCCAAGATCAAGATGCAAATAATCTTTACAAACTTAGGGGAAATGTCATGCCCAGAATAATGGAGCCATGGATCTGAATGTAATGCACATTCAAAAGAAAAAAGCTACTCATCTTCCTTTAGAACAACAATCAAGTTACTCGTAATGCGCAGATTTTGTACAAGCAACAAATGCAACGCAAAGTGGACAAACAACATCACAAAATGATTTACCGCAAAAAACATAGGCATTCGATTGGGTCACCTCGTCAGTTCCTTGGGCCGACGTGTTTTCTCTCTGTTGATCTAATGGACGGCTGGGATTCTTTCTAGCGCACCAGATAGACGGTCCCAGATGCATCATAGGTCCCATACCCAGTGCAGTAGAAGCCAACGGAAGCCAGCCCATCGAACTGTTTCTCACCTGAAGCCCGACCCGACAGTTGACGGACAGCTGCAACAAGCCCGCCCGTCCGAGGCGCCGGCGATCTCCCCTTCCGGCGAAGGCGACCTTCCTCGGCCACCTCCTCCGCGTCGCCCCCCCATCCACCTTGTTTCCTGCTCCGACGCCACCATGGTAACAACCGCGATCACGTCCGATCTTGACCACCTCGCTAGTACTTTCCTTATTCGTTCCCCTCCGAATTGGCATCTCTTCCACCTGAGATCGCACTAGATCCCACTCTGATTCCCGCTGTTTCGGTACAGAATTACATCATCGGCGCCTTCAAGCCTCCCTGCGACATCTTCGTCACCTTCTCCGATGAGAAGAACCGGAAGCAGGTGCGGCGGTCCCTTCAGCTGCGCGCTTTTCGTGTTGTGTCCCGTTACAGGGGAGGTCGTTGGGTTCCAGGACTCATTGTGCGCGTTGTGGTTCTTGATTGCAGGTACCGTTCAAGAAGGATAATGGAAGACCTCGATGGTGCCGGCGTTCCAGAGCCTGGAGACGATAGCCGGAGAGGTAGTGCCAGTGGTGTTCCTTGCCTCCTGTGTGTTTGTTCTTCTTTGTGAGGTCGATTGTTGATATGGATTAAATGGTTTGCAGGTATCGATAGCACCTGTTCCGGGTAAAAGGATTGAGCACATGGGTGTTAAGATTGAGCTGCTTGGTCAGATAGGTACAGGCTATGCTACTTCCTCCAATGCTTCCTTGCTGTGATTAGTTGTGACTTATGAACATGAGTGCCGAAGTGCCGATTGTAATTTTATCTGTAGGATTCTGTAGTACCACATTACTCTCCTTGCAAATTATTTTAATGTTTATTTGTAAGTGCTGCGAATGTTATTCGTAAATTTCATTGGCATGTCGAAGTATAGGATTTCATTGCTGGATAGAAACTGCAAAAAAAAAACCACTCCTGAGCACTGATCAACTACTAGTCTCCTTTGAATACTATAGTTCTATCTAAGTATTGAGTATTGACATTGTTTTCTCTGATCATTTTTATTGCAGAGTTGTATTTCGACAGAGGCAACTTCTACGACTTCACTTCATTGGGTAGGTTCTCGCTTGAACATATTACATGATCCATTGGCCAATAACCTTTTTGCTGAGATACCCACGTGCTTTACAAATTTTCTGGTGTCTGTTACTTTTTTCTCTTTTGCTAGCACACTTCTGATTTTGCTAAACCATTAGAGTCACATTGTTAACTACTCCTTAAAACATTGTTGCGGAAGTTACTCTGATCGTGCGCCTTCTGAAGAAAATCTGTAATTGTTGTGTTACTTTTTTATATGTAATCTGCACATCATACCATAAATGAGTGACCAATGTGTCTTCAATTGATCCTCAGATGACTTATAGCTTACCACCATTTACTTAAGTTAGCTTATTGTTTACATGTAAAACCATTTCATCATCTGAAGTGCCGTTTTATTTATATGCAGTGCGTGAGTTAGATGTTCCTGGTGAAATATATGAACGAAAGACATATCCATTTGAGTTTTCTACTATTGAAATGCCATATGAGTCATACAATGGAACAAATGTCAGACTGAGGTAAGAAAGAACTACAAAAAACTTGCATTATGCTTTGCGCTGTTCATAAAAAAGAACAGCTTGCGTGCTGCGCAGCATCAAAAACTAAATTAACACTATCTATGAAGACTGAACTGCATACTTGTTATTCTCTTATGCTCGCAGGTACATCCTGAAAGTGACGATTGGTAGAAACTATGTTGGCAATATTGTTGAAAGTCGGATTTCTGTGTAAGTCTAAACTTCGTCCCATTGATCTTCCATGTGTGTCCATCAGATTAAGTTGTAGATCAACTTGGACCATCATATTCTAATTATCTAACTATGGTTATCATAGGAAAATTGAAAATGACAATTTCACATGATCTGTACATAATTAGATTTATTCTACGCTTTTCCTGTGTGTTCTTCAATGTTTCCAAGCAAATGCATTTCAGTTTGTAGTACTTCATGTGTTCTGTGGATTATTTTAGTTATGTTTCTTTTGGTTTCAGGTAAGAAACTATTCTCCTCTTCCTTCAATCAACAACAGTATCAAGGTTAGTCCTAATAACTGGATGTCTTAACTTGTTCTAAAAGATTATGATTGTAATTATGTTTGTAAGATTTGTTGGACTAAGTGATACTTTTGAAATATCAATTACGGTTTGGCCATGGTCTACTTACCAATTCACAGTATGATGGTGTTGCCTGTTCAATTTATTTCGAGTTGCCATTTAGAACTTCTAAAATAAAATTAGTAATATTAATTGCTGAAAGAGAGGAAAGGGGTCACATCTTTCTAGCTTTGCATGATGAAATACTGCAAATGATGATAGCACCAGTTCAACATCATTCTTGGAGTCACAGTGATCACTGGAGTTTAAGTTGAAATTGATCTTCTTGAAAACAAAGTGCTGGGAGGTAGCACTCTACCTTAACCTTAACCTTAACAAAGCCTTTTGTCCCAAACAAGTTGGGGTAGGCTAGATATGAAACCCTTTCACGAGGACTTCTCAGGAGGTCACCCATCCTGGTACTACTCTCGCCCAAATGGGTTTCATACCCATAGGACTGGCTAGTTTTTACGTTGGCTCGCCAAGCCTATCACAACCCTTAGATATGAAACCTTTCACGAGGACTTCCCAGGAGGTCACCCACCCTAGTACTACTCTCGTGGGTTTCATATCCATGGGACTGAAGGGGGAAATGGTTCTAGTAGTGTGCAAACAGAAGGAACCATCCCCCCCACCCGCCCACCCAAGTAAATTTATGTGTTTGCGCTTGTGAAGTCCAGTATTTTGTGTGAGGCCTTCACTCTGCCCAGCCCAGAGACCCCCATGCCCACATTTCTGGCCTGTTCCAAATAAATAGAAGTCTCAAGGCCCATTGCCATGCCCCAGTCGTAGCAAGATAGCGCAAAGCACAAAGAGGTTACATGTCGTTGGATTCCTGTCTTCTCACGCCCCATCTTCTTGTTGGCTTCTTTCCAAAATATCCTAATTATTGTTATTTTCCATACTAAAAGTAACAATGCCACTTGTGTATATTTTATCACTTGTCTTGTAATCCAAATTACTGTCTTGGAGATTTTTCAGTGCAAACCCTAGCTGCTAGTACTAGTCTGGATTCCCACACAGTTCCATTACATCCTTATAAATTGTTCTTTCATCCAGGTAGGTATGCATATATTGTCTTGGGTTCATTAATAACCTGGAGTATATCTTGTGATTTTTGGTTCATTAATAACTTGATCAATTGTCAAGTCAATCTGTCTTTATAGAGAAAATACAGTACTAGCTATACTTGTTTTTCTACTAAAAACCGTAACACTAGCTATTTTAAGAAGCCACCTCCTGGACTAAATGTGCATACTCATGGAGTTTCATTATTTATGCTCCATATATAGTGTTTATCTAAGATTAATTTTCTAGTGGTGCTAGACTACTTACTCTTGGAGCTATATCTACTATTCACAATTTTATTGAATTCAAGTACGATTAATTGTGCATATGTAAAAATGTCGTGGTCTGTCAATTTTTCGTTGTACTCTCTCAAGTGCCAGTTCTAGCATATGTTTGTTTGTGAATGTACGGGCACGAAGACGGTGCTGGCGAGGGCTTGTGCAGCCCACACCCTATGTCGGTGCTTGTCCTGGATCCGCCCCTGATTCTGATGTTCATGTTCCTCATTTTTGATTAAAAAAATTATCTACTAAAAGCTTTACCTGTGTTTTCAATTCAACATCTAATAGTGGCTATGGTAGTCACTTCTCGACATCCTTGTTGGCTTCTTGCATAACTTCTGTTGCTCATTATGCATTTATGCTGGAGTTACATGTACCAGACCTTTGTCTGTGGTTGTTGAAAATAAAAGTGATAATTGCTTTTCAGATGGAAGTTGGAATTGAAGATTGCTTGCATATTGAGTTCGAGTACAGCAAAAGCAAGTAAGTTCAGTACCATATGGCAGTGTTGTAGTATGTTCTGACTGTCGCCCCATTTTGCATGCTCAGAGTACTGAGCATCTTGCTTGTGAATCATTGCCGTATCCAGGTACCATCTCAAGGATGTGATTGTTGGAAAGATTTACTTTCTTCTAGTCAGGATAAAGATAAAAAACATGGAGCTTGAGATTCGTCGTCGGGAATCAACAGGATCAGGTCCCAACACATATGTTGAGACTGAGACACTTGCGAAATTTGAGCTGATGGATGGTGCCCCAGTTAGAGGTATATTACACAATTTTTCTGCTCTTTTCAGTTTCGCTAAGTGCCCAGTCAAAGGTCAAAACTACCTGCTGACCACTTGGTTAGTCCAAATCATTAAAGTGGTGACATACATAGAGGTTCCTACTAGTGTACATTGAGGTGCCTAGCCTATCATGAACTCATATTTATTACTCCCTCCGTCCCACAATGTAAGATGTTATTACCTATATTGGTTGTAATAACAACTTATATTATGGGATGGAGGGAGTATTAGTTAAGAGGTTCCCCTTACTGGGTGCTGAGGCTACTGAAACTTCTATTACAGGTGAATCTATTCCGGTAAGGCTATTCTTGACGCCATACGAGCTTACCCCGACTTACCGCAACATAAACAACAAATTCAGTGTCAAGTACTACCTCAACCTGGTCCTCGTTGATGAGGAAGACCGGAGGTACTTCAAGCAGCAAGAGATCAACATGTTCCGCCTTGATGAAACTCCACAATCTTCATAGTCTCCCACTGCTGAGATCTAGGACTGGCCTGAGTTGTTTCGCGCAAGAGTTGGTAACTTGGCATGATGTGCCTTCCTGTATATAACTCTCCAGGAGAGCAAGCACTGCAGTTCCTGTGTGCCATGCGCTGTCATCTTTGTTTACTCCTTACTCCAATCTGGTTAGGATACAACCATCGAAATGTTGGTATTGCTGACTTTGCGCCATGTTCTTTTCGCGTTCTTCTGAAACGTTTGTTTTTTCGTATGCCAAATATATGTTGATGATATTATCTTTGGTTCCACTAACCATGAATTTAGTGATCAATTTGGCAAGCTAATGACCAAGGAATTTGAGATGTCCATGATGGGAAAATTGAATTATTTTCTTGGCTTTGAAATCCACCAATTTCGAGAAGGAACATTCTTATGTCAAGCCAAGTATATTAAGGACATGCTCAAGAAATTTGATATGAACAATGCCAAGCCATATAAGTTTCCCATGGACTCCAAGGCGGATCTTCACTTAGATCCGGATGGTAAGGAAGTTGATCAAAAGCTTTATCGTTCTATGATTGGATCTTTGCTTTACCTTTGTGCATCTAGACCGGATATTATGTTTAGTGTGGGTATGTGTGCAAGATTCCAATCAAGTCCTAGGGAAAGTCATGAAACCGCGGTCAAAAGGATTCTAAGATATTTGTTGGATACTCCCAACTATGGTCTTTGGTATCCCCATGGTACAAGCTTTGATCTTGTTGGTTATTCGGATGCGGATTGGGCGGGTTGTAAAATGGATAGAAAATCAACTTCGGGTACATGCCAATTCCTTGGTAGGTCCCTTGTGAGTTGGTCTTCCAAGAAGCAAAATTGTGTGGCCTCGTCATCCACCGAAGCCGAATACATCGCCGCCGGTAGTTGTTGTGCACAATTATTATGGATGAGGCAAACTTTAAAGGATTATGGTGTCATTTGTGACAAAGTGCCTCTTTTATGTGACAATGAAAGTGCTATTAAAATTGCACACAACCCGGTTCTTCATGGCAAGACCAAGCACATTGAGATTCGGTATCATTTTATTCGAGACCATGTTGAGAAGGGTGATATTGCAATCAAGTATGTCAACACCAAGCATCAACTCGCCGATATGTTCACGAAGCCTCTTGGTGAAGCAAGATTCAAGGAGTTGAGAGGAGAACTCAATGTGGTGGACATATCCAATTGGATTTAGTGGATTTCTTGCATACCTACCCATATTAGACGATACTTATTTGGTTTAGGTGTAGGCATGGACATAGGGGGAGTGCGGTCCTAATCCATTGGGCTATCCCTCCCCCATTATGCCGATAGTAAGAACTCATTTTGTCTCTATATTTTCATTTCATGAATTGTGAGCTTAAATGACGAGTAGTGGCCGTGAACCCGAGATACATCTTCGCGGTGTCACACCACAAACTCATACATGGTGGCCTTGGCCACCGCCCTCTTCTTTATGAAGAGTTGGTTCTTTTCGGTCTTAATTGAAAATCATTTGGAATTTTGGTCCTATTGTTGGTTTTATGGGAAACCCACTCATCTTGGCATTTCCGTGTTCGATTTTTGCAAGTTTGAGTGTGGAGTACCAATGTCAGTTTGACAATCTTATCCCAAGCCTATCTTCCCTAAAAACACTTCATCTTATGCACACAAGTCCTATTTTGAAACTGGGAGAAGGGTGTAGCAGGCCAGAATTTCTAACGAAATCCTGGAAATCGGATTATCCGATTCTCTCTTGCTCGGATTATCCGACTATCGGAATATCCGATCCAAGTCAAAATCGGATTATCCGATTTGGCGGTTTGTCTCCAAATAGAACAGGGGTCGGGGTGAAGGGCTCATTCGAGCATCTTTCTCCACCCCGACCCCTCTCTCCACCACCGCCGCCCCCTACTCTCCCGGCTCCTCCCCAGCATCTCCGGCCGCCCCAACTCCTGCATTTGGCCGGATTTGGTGCTCCTCCTCCCCGGGAACACATTCACCGAAGCTTTTTCCTCAATGGACGAGGGTAACTTCTTCTCTCTCATCTCCTAGGTGTTCCTCACCTAAATCTTTGGAAGAAGTTGTTTTGGCTGGTGTTTGTGGTTCCCCTTGGTACTTAGAACACTAGGCTAGCCCCCCTTATTGTCGATCTACTGCTAGACCTAGGACTTGAATCACTTTGTTGCTGCCAGATCCAGATCGGATTTTCCGATTCAGTCTGAACCGGATATTCCGACCCGTCGGATTATCCGATTCATACTGAATCGGATTATCCGAAATTGTTCAGTGCTATTTTTCAGCCACATCTTGATTTGTCCAGGACTTAGTAGACTCAACTTAGGGATGCTCTTCTAGTGTACATTGTACCATTCCTTGCTCTGTGACTTGTGTGTACTCATCTATGCTATCCATCTATTATTCTATCTCACAGGTGGTTCCGGCAGTCGTGATTCAGGTAGTCCTCCACAAAACATGCTAGAAAAGGCAAGCAACCCATGAAGAAGAAGCAAGTTGCTCATAGAACCAAGAAGCTCAAGGAAACTCGCCCCAACTATTTGACCATGCCCCAAATTGACTATGCCCGAATCCGTCAGTCCAACTGGTATACGAGTATGCCAAGAGATGATGATATTGAAGATCCCAACTTCTGGTGCATGGAGCAGATATATATACAAGACATCTAAAGCACTATAACCATCCTATTCGCCCGATGCAGCCCTACAAAATGCGAGATATCAAGGCCAAGGCCAGTTATGCTCAAGCTGCAGATGTGATTGAACAGATGGGCTTGGTTTCACTCATTGAGAAGCAATGCCCCTACAATGTGGAAATGATTCTGCAGTTTTTCTCCACCTTGGTGATCGAGAATGACCACATAAAGACCATGAAGTGGATGACGGGTCGCACTCAGTGCACATCCTCCTTTGCTCGGTTGTCAAATCTTGGTTATGCACCCTACCAGAGCAACCTTCCTCCCAATGGTTACACTATGCACACTGTTGAGAAGTTCAACAAAAACATAATGAAGGATATGTATGGGGCTGGTGCAATTATTGGTGAAAAAAAGGGCCTCCTGCCCCTCTATGACCAGCTTGCGATCATCTTCCGCTCAACTATTGCTCCCAGTGGAGGTAACAATGACAATATAGTTGCTCCTCTTGCAAATCTGCTTTGCCTTGCTAAGAAAATTGTTGAGAATGAAAACCCTGAAGAGGATTTTACAGTGGATGTGATGCATTTTATCTTTCACGAGTTTGGGACTCTTTTGTCAGTGGGCTCACTATTCCCTATGCTCCTTACATCATGATGCTCATCAAGGACACTCTGAAGAACCACAACTTCAACCGGTATGATTTGGAGCCTCATACGTACAAGAAGGTTTATCAGAAGAGGAAAGAGGTCATTCCATCTTCTGAAGCTGCAGCTCCTGCCCGTGGTTCCTTCATGGGTGATGCTCGTCGTGGTGCCACCGGTCCGTCTTTGGTCCTTCCTTTGCTCCGCCCAAGAAACTCAACTGGTTCCAGAGGAACATTCTGTGCATGAATGCTGACATCAGGAGGGGACAATATGACACTTATCTGCGGCAGGAGAACATTCTCAAGCACCTTCCTCGCCTCCCAAATGATCCTCCAGAGTCTGCTCCTCTCTCTTTTGCTCAGTGGAACGAGGGCTCTCAGTTTCCATGGACTCAGCTTGAGTCTCATCTGCTAGAGACAGCATCTGCCGACCCTTCCCGTCCATCCTACACTCGTGCCCGTACTTATGAGACTTCAGACGGGGATGGTGATGACTCTGATGATGATGATGACCTCTGCCACGGAGTGATCTACTTGGGTCGTAGCATCGCTCTTTTCCCTTTTTGGCGTTTCGATGTCAAAGGGGGAGAAGTAGTTTCTATTAGGTCTCCGTGTGGGATTTGCATGGGTTTCGGGCACAAGCATATGCTTTTACCATTCTTGTTGCGCTTGTGTCCATTTATGTCGAACTTATTCGTGAACTTATTTGTGTTGTGTTTTCATGTGGAACTTATGTGTGTGAATCTTTAAGTTATGAGACATATGGATTTCTAATGTGGTTATGAGTTGTATTCTTGTGCTAAGGTTCATTTCTACTCTATTATGCACAAGGTATAGTCTCTATCGCAACTCAACCTATTTTGATATGTCTCCATCTAGTTTCCTCAATATTTGGAAGTGTCCTCCTCCCATATGTATTGCATTTGTATTCCAATGCAATTTAATTATATGCACACATTCAGGGGGAGCTTCTCATGACTTAAGCTCGGGAATCTAGATAATATATAACTATGCTTTCCTTGCAAATCCTAGTGTTGTCATCTAACACCAAAAAGGGGGAGATTGAAAGGACATTTATTAATCCCTTGTGTTTTGTGTGTTAGGCAACAACACTAGTGACAATTTAACATGTGAATCAAGTGATGCAGGTTTTAAGTGTGGAAAACATCTTTGCATTGAAACCAAAAAGGTAGTTGAAAAGAGCCAGTTTTGTTGCTGAAGTAAACCGGATTATCCGATGTTGAAAATATCGGATTATCCGATCTGCAGTTGTCGCTGGAATTCTGCTAAGGACTAGAAGAAATCTCACACTGAAGTTGTTCGGATTATCCGAGTTGCAAATATCGGATTATCCGATGATCAAGATTTCGCTGGAATTCTGCTAAGGACTAGAAGAAATGTCACACTGAAGATGTTCGGATTATCCGAGTTGGAAATAATCGGATTATCCGATTCTCAAGATTTCGCTGGAATTCTGCTAAGGACTAGAAGAAATGTCACACTGAAGATGTTCGGATTATCCGAGTTGGAAATAATCGGATTATCCGATTCTCAAGATTTCGTCGGAATTCTGCTAAGGACTGAAAGATATCTTCACTGACGCTGTTCGGATTATCCGATGATTGTCTGATCGGATTATCCGATTCCATTGGATAATCCGATGTTGACTTAGATCGGATTATCCGATTCTCCTGTCTGCAACGGCTAGAATCTGGGGGCAGTATATAAAGACCTTCTCCTACATTGGAAAGGTCACCACGACCAGAAATATTTCCCCCACCATTGTTGCAAGCTTAAGCTCGGTAGATCTCTCTCCCTAGCCACTCAAACACCTTGTCCTTCTAGGACTTGGGAGAGTTGACCTAGATCTACCCTTCCACCAAAGCGATTTGATTTCCATATCCATTCCTTAGAGGAACTTGTGCATCTTGGGTTCATTGGAACCCGAGACGGTCGGTGGTCGTTCTTGTGGCTTTGGGAGCCGCGGGGACTAGCCGGGAGCCTCCAATTCGGTTGTGGAGACGTGCCTCGGCCTTGTGATTCTTGCGGCTTTGGAAGCCGTGGGAATTGGTGAGAGCCTCCAATTCGGTTGTGGAGTGTGCCTCATCCTTGTAAAGGTTTGTTGCCGACCTCGAGGGCATCATATAGTGGAGGAGATACGGTGTGCCATATCACGGCTATTCGGGGATCATTTGACCCCGCACCGCTCCAACAAAGACGTAGCTTCCATTGGGAAGTGAACTTCGGGAATCATCTCCGTGTCACCGTGTGCTTATCCTTTTTATATATACCTTTACTTGTATTGCTAGCTTACCTTGTTTAGTATATCTTGTTAGCTAGCTTCTTGCTCATCATATAGGGTTGTTCACCTAGTTGCATATCTAGAGAACTTATATTTGAGCAATTCCTTAACTTGTTGAAAAGAAAATTAAAATTGGTAGTTGTCTATTCACCCCCCTCTAGTCAACCTATTCGATCCTTTCAATTGGTATCAGAGCAAGGTCTCTTTATTAAGGGCTTAATCGCCTAAAGAGGAGGATGGCTAGTGCGGAGGAAGTACAACGTGCTAAAGATGAGGAGTTAAAACTTGCTAAGGAACAACAAAAACGTGATAGAGAACAACTTGACAAAGAACTAATAGAAGCGGGAATAATCCCTCCCGAGGGTGATGCCCCAATCACCATGAAGTCCATGATTGAACTTTTTGGGTACATGAAAGGCAAAATGGTGGATGAGGTGTATACTCGGGTATCTAATCAAAATGGCTCCTCATCAACCGCTAGTCCTATTAAGGGAGCTAGTGACAAGGATAAAAATGATAAACCTATTGAGAATCCCTCTCTTAACTTTGCTCCACCTAGCTCTTATCTCACTCAAGTTGCACCCACTCAACCTCATGTAACCAACCTTGGTAGACCCCCTCCTAAGCTTGATAATACTCGTTATTTCACTTGGAAGAAATCTATGGAGTCTTATTTTCGCAGCTCATCAGTGCATCTTTGGAGGGTGGTCCTACATGGTTTCAACCCGGTTGATCCCAACAATTTGACCAAGCAAGAAGAGATTTGAAAGTGCATGTATTGCCCCATGCGTGGTTTTGGTAATTAATGACAATCCTTAAGGACTAATGTTTGCATTGAGATATCTTTATAGATCTTGTCCATGAAGAAGATTTGAGTTCATGTGTTGGACTCTAGAAGATTTCATGATGACCAAGGTTCCATTCAAGGGTTTATATGAAGAATGGTCATGTGAAGAGTTGAGCTTATTGCAAGCATGGCTTGGAAAAGAAGATTGAGTGAACTTCTTGTTTATCTCCAAGCCATCATCTATATGAAGATAAGAAGATGAAGTGCAAGTGGATTCATGAAGACGGAGTTTAGCAAGGCTCTCCCATAATGGTGTATGGGGGAGTATTTGGAGAAGTCTTCATCAAGCATGTGCTAGCAAGCACAATCAAGAAAGGTGTTCCAACTTGAGAGAGTCAAGATCGTCATCATCTAGCTCAAGTGGAATGCGCAAGGCAAAGGTATGATCTTGATAGGGTTTCTATTTTACCGGTCTCTTGGTGTAGTGGGAGACCGGGTTATAGGATAGACGGCGTACTATCAAGAGGGGCTCTCAAGTGAGTAACTTGATCGCATCTTTGTGGAGAGCTCAAACCTTTGCATACTTGCCATATCATCTTTCTTGGTTCTTATTTGGCTTTTATCCATGTGAGAATTTAGAGCTTGTGTTCATCTCCATACCAAGCTCTAGTTCACCGAAAACGGATTTCGTATTGAAAACTTGTTGCGTTTTCAGTTTTGAGGCTTTGCCGGTTCATCTTCTTTAGAGAGGTTTTACCTTTCTACATTTGGTCTTCTCCTCACATGATGGACTATGATGTTTCTCTGCATAATCTTGAAGTGCTCTTCGTTGCGATTCCGACGAGCCCAAGATCATCGAAATCGGAGTCCGGATGAAAAAGTTATTGCAGTTTTCTTTTTGCTGTTTTCGGGTTCTGGCAAGCCGGCCCACAGGCCGGCCCAGGCCGGCTCCCAGGCCGGCTGCCTCGGGTGGCTGGCCGGCCCCCAGCCCGGCCAAGCCGGCTCCCAGGCCGGCCTCACAGTTTTCTCCAACGGTCAGTTTTTTGAGGGGACCTATTTAAGGGGTTTCTTCCCCAACGGTTCCCTAAGCTCTTGAGCACGAAAAAGCCCCCATTGTTGACCTTCTTGAGCTTGGATTTCTCTCTATTCCTCCATGATTCTTGCCTCAAATTAGAGGGAAAGAGAGAGGAGATCTAGATCCACCCTTCCACCAATCAATCTCTCCTCTAAGTGAGGGGAAGCCTTTTGATCTAGATTTTGGAGGGATTTGGTGTTCTTCTTTTGTTCTTCCTCTCTTCTCCCCCCATAAGCATTAGTTGCTTGTGGTGGGATTTGAGAGTGAAAGATTTGAGCACTTGTGCTCTTGCCTTTTGCATTTGGTGCATCGGTGTGCTCTCCACGAAGATTCGTGGAAGTGAAAGTTCGTGAGCTTGTTACTCTTGGGTCCTTGGGCCCTAGACGCCTTTTGTGGCGAGTGGCGCCTTTTGTGGCGGTGCAAGGCCTTTTGTGGCCGCTTGGGAGCTCCCGATCCTTTTGTGGGTTGTGCCTCAAGTTTGTTGTAAGGGACTCGATTTCCGCCCAAAAGGAAATCAATAGTGGAAGGTGAACCGAGCTTTTGGGCAATGTTCATCGGAGAATAGGGTGAGGCCATTTGTGGCGTCTTGAGTTTGATACTCACACCCCTCCAACGAGACGTACTCCCCTAAAAAGGAGGAACTCGGGAATACATCGTCGTCACCGCGTGCCTCGGTTATTTCTATACCCGAGCTCTTTACTTATGCAATTTATATTGTGATAGCCTTCGTGCTTGAAAATATATATCTTGCTATCACTTTGTTGTTTACCTTGCTTAGCATAAGTTGTTGGTGCACATAGGTGATCTAGTTTATTTAGGTTGTTGGCTTGTTAATTTAAACAACTAGTTTTATTCCGCAATTAGCAAGCCTAAACCGCGAAAAGTTTTAAACGCCTATTCACCCCCCCCTCTAGGCGACATCCTTGTCCTTTCAAGATTGATGAGCAACTTGATGCAAATGCCAAGTACATTCTTGAGAGTGCTATGACCGCAAATGATGAAGATCATGTGCGGAATCTCAAAACTTGCAATGAGGCTTGGCTCTATCTTGAAACCGTGTATGAAGGAAATGAGGGCATTCAACGCTCCAATGCGGCCGTCCTTCAACATCAAGTTGACAACTTCATCATGCTAGACGAAGAGACTCCGACCGAACTTTACCGAAGACTCTACAAGCTTGTGGTGACATGTAGGGAAAATGGAAAGAAGGATATGGATGATGAATGGGTCAAGGCCAAGTTCCTTCAAGCAATTATGCCATATAGTGAAACTATGGTGATGAACCTCCATGCAAGAGCGGATTACACAACAATGACTCCCAATGACATCTTGGCTCAATTTGTCACCTATGATACATTGAAGTCCACATCCAAGTCTTTCAACCAAGTCCGTGGCCCAAAGACTCTTGCTTTGAAGGCTCGTGTGGTAGACCATCCAAGATATGAAGAAAGCCCGGTCTATGAAGGTGAAGAAGACTTGGAGGGTGAGCTCAATGAAGTTCTTGCACTTGCCGCCACCCGGTTTTGGAACAAGAAGAACAAGAGCGTCAACCCTCCACCAATAAAAAGAATGTGCTTCAATTGTGGAAAGGACACTCATCTTGTGAAGGATTGCCCCTATGAAAGAAGAGAGGATAATGGTGGTCAACTCATTCTAAAGAAGAACAAGTACCACCCCAAGCCTACCTACATGAAGAGATCACCTCAAAAGGCTCTTGTGGCATCCCATCAAGAGGAATACGAGTCCGGAGGTGAGGAGGATAAAGAACCAAGTGAAGAAGTAGGAATGGCGGCTCTTGCAATGGGCACCCTTCCTCCATCATTGGCCAACCTCTTCTCATCTCCAAACGACGACAAGATCTCCAAGCCTATGTGCCTCATGGCCAAGGAAACAAAGGTGAATTCCCCACCAAAAATTACTATCTCCTCTAACCCATCACTATTGGATTGTGTTGAGGATGTAGGGAAAATTGAAGAAGAGGATAAAATTTCTATCTTCATTAGCAAGCTCCAAGGTCCAACCAAGAAAATGGTTGAGGCCCTCATGTATCAATATGGAGAAGCCAAGCATCTTCTTAATGAGAAGGATGTTAGGATTTGTGAGCTCGAAGGGCATGCATGTGATCATGCCGACAAAATTGGTGAGCTAGAAGATCAACTTGTTGAGGAACAATTGCTCCGTGAGCAACTTGAGGAGACACATGCCATGGATCTTTCCAAGGCAAAAGAAACTCGTGAAACCTCTATTCAAATTGCTATTGATCTAAAAAGTAAAAATGAGGAACTTGTAGAGAGTCATAACAAGCTCTTTGAGGGTTTTGAGCAACTTAGGGAAACCCACAAGGTGACCTCAAGTGAGCTCACTACACTCAAGGAGTCATATGCCAAACTACAAGCTCAATTTATCTATGCTAGCTTCACCACTTCTCATAATGATAAAGATGCAAATGCTTGTTCCACTAACCCTTTATGTGTCAAGGCATCTCTTATTGAGGAAAACACTAGTTGAAGGCCCAACTTGAGAAGGGCCTAGCCACTTGTATCCAAGGGGAAAAGAACCTCAATGATCTTTTGAGCAATCAAAAGGGAGTGGTTGGCAAAGAAGGAATTGGGTTCACACCCAACTCTAAGAAGGTCAACAACAAGAAGAAGAAGGCGACTCCCCCTTCCAAAGATATTGTTTTTGTGAAGGAGGGGGAGTTAGCCAAAGCAAATGACAACTCTATTGGGAGTGGTAATGTCACTAGGGGCAATGCCACTCACAATAACTTTGCGGGAAAATACAACCCCTCATATGTTCTTTTGAAATCTACAAATGGTTGTGTTTTTGCTAAATATGTTGGCTCTTCATATGGAGATGATTATCACTATGCTATTTGGGTTCCAAAGACCCTTGTGACTAACAAAAGAGGACCCATTCCAAAATGGGTACCTAAATCAAAGACTTGATTATTGTAGGGTTTCTCTTCCGGTGGATCTTCATGGCTCATTGATAGTGGATGCTCATCCCATATGACCGGAAGCAAAGAACTAGTAAAGGACTTATTGAAACAACTACTCTCATTCTCTCATGTCACCGTTGGCAACAATGCAAGACTCAAGGTAGTGGGAGTTGGTAAGTGGTGATCACTCCGGAGTTATCCATTGAGAAGGTCCTCTTGTTGAATCTCTTTCATACAATTTACTTTCCGTTGGTCAATTATGCAATGCCGGTTACACCGTTATTTTTAATAAATACCACGTGACCATCCTTTTCACTCAAACACTCAATGTCGCCTTTGTTGGATTTCGTGAAAACGGTTTGTATGTGGTTGATTTCTCAAAAGAGACCACTCAAATCGCTACATGTTTAATGGCTAAAGGCGACAAGGGGTGGCTTTGGCATCGCCGACTTGGCCATGTCGGTATGAGAAATTTACAAACTCTTGTAAAGGGTGGACACGTGGTAGGACTAACCGATGTTAATTTTTCCAAAGATCGTCCTTGTAGTGCTTGCATAGCCGGAAAGATGCATGAGAAGAATCACCCCAAGAAGACCATTATCTCCACTAAGAGGCCTTTGGAGCTCCTTCATATGGATCTTTTTGGGCCTCCCACATATGATAGTCTTGGTGGCAAGAAATATTGTTTGGTGATTGTGGATGATTATTCAAGATATTGTTGGACTTTCTACATCAAGAAGAAGAGTGAAACTCAAAAGATATTCATTGACTTTGCAACCCTAGTTCAACGCCAATATGACTCCAAGATTTTGGCAATTAGAAGTGACAATGGTACGGAGTTCAAGAATTACACTATGGATGATTTCCTAAGTGGGGAGGGCATTCAACACCAATATTCCGCTGCATATACTCCCCAACAAAATGGTGTTGCCGAAAGGAAGAACCGCACTCTTATTGATATGGCAAGAACTATGATGGCCGAATTTAATTCCCCATACAACTTTTGGGCCGAAGCCATCAACACCGCTTGTCATTACTCAAACCGGCTCTTCTTCCGTCCTCTCAAGGACATGACACCATATGAACTCCTCACCGGTAAAAAGCCAAATGTATCTTACTTTCGAGTCTTTGGATGCAAATGCCATGTTTACATTAAAGGTTGCAAAATTGCTAAATTTGAATCTAGATCTTTTGATGGTATATTTGTTGGATATGCCGCAAAGTCTCATGCTTATAGGGTCTACAACATATCCACCGGGTGTGTTGAAGAATCTATGAACGTGGAGTTTGTCGAGGATAATGGCTCCCAAGCGGAGCATATTGATCATGATGATGTAGGTGATGATCCCATCTCAAGCCATAAGAACTATGGGGATTGGAGAACTAATTCCTATTGAAGGACCATTGATGATACTCAAGAAGAAGGAACAAGTTCTACTCAAGTTGAGCCATCCACCTCAAATATTGATCAAGAAGATGGTCAAGACCCACCCAACTCTAGTGGTGAACAAGAACATAATGAACCCACAACTCCAAGAACTCCACTTCGGTTGACCATGAGCAAGATAAAGGCAATGATGAAGATATTTGTGTTGGTGAAACAATTGGTCAAGCCTGGAACGCCGGGTCATCCGGCGTGCATCAAAATTGGATTACCAACAACACTTCAAAGAAAATATCCTTGGGAGTATCCGTAGAGGTGTGTCCACACGCAATCAATTATCTAACTTTTGTGGTCATGTCTCTTGTTTGTCTAGCTTAGAACCTCTCAAGGTATATGATGCTCTTGAAGACATGGATTGGGTTGCGGCTATGCATGAAGAGTTGAACAACTTCGAGCGCAACAAAGTATGGTCATTAGTGGAAAGACCCAATGACTCCTCCCATAATGTCATTGGAACCAAGTGGATATTTAAGAACAAGCAAGACTCACATGGTCAAGTCATTCGCAACAAAGCAAGATTGGTTGCACAAGGCTACACCCAAATCGAAGGAGTCGACTACGGTGAAACCTATGCCCCCGTTGCTAGACTTGAATCCATTCGCTTACTAATTGCTTATGCATCTACTCATAATATTGTCTTATATCAAATGGATGTTAAAAGTGCTTTCTTAAATGGTCCACTAAATGAATTGGTGTATGTTAAACAACCACCGGGTTTCGAAGACCCTAAATTTCCTAACCACGTCTACTTACTACATAAGGCTCTTTATGGGCTCAAGCAAGCTCCACGTGCTTGGTATGATCATCTCAAGGAGTTCTTAGTAGACCGTGGCTTTGAAATTGGGGTAATAGATCCCACTCTTTTTACAAAAAGGGTAAATGGAGATTTTTTCGTATGCCAAATATATGTTGATGATATTATCTTTGGTTCCACTAACCGTGAATTTAGTGATCAATTTGGCAAGCTAATGACCAAGGAATTTGAGATGTCCATGATGGGAAAATTGAATTATTTTCTTGGCTTTGAAATCCACCAATTTCGAGAAGGAACATTCTTATGTCAAGCCAAGTATATTAAGGACATGCTCAAGAAATTTGATATGAACAATGCCAAGCCATATAAGTTTCCCATGGACTCCAAGGCGGATCTTCACTTAGATCCGGATGGTAAGGAAGTTGATCAAAAGCTTTATCGTTCTATGATTGGATCTTTGCTTTACCTTTGTGCATCTAGACCGGATATTATGTTTAGTGTGGGTATGTGTGCAAGATTCCAATCAAGTCCTAGGGAAAGTCATGAAACCGCGGTCAAAAGGATTCTAAGATATTTGTTGGATACTCCCAACTATGGTCTTTGGTATCCCCATGGTACAAGCTTTGATCTTGTTGGTTATTCGGATGCGGATTGGGCGGGTTGCAAAATGGATAGAAAATCAACTTCGGGTACATGCCAATTCCTTGGTAGGTCCCTTGTGAGTTGGTCTTCCAAGAAGCAAAATTGTGTGGCCTCGTCATCCACCGAAGCCGAATACATCGCCGCCGGTAGTTGTTGTGCACAATTATTATGGATGAGGCAAACTTTAAAGGATTATGGTGTCATTTGTGACAAAGTGCCTCTTTTATGTGACAATGAAAGTGCTATTAAAATTGCACACAACCCGGTTCTTCATGGCAAGACCAAGCACATTGAGATTCGGTATCATTTTATTCGAGACCATGTTGAGAAGGGTGATATTGCAATCAAGTATGTCAACACCAAGCATCAACTCGCCGATATGTTCACGAAGCCTCTTGGTGAAGCAAGATTCAAGGAGTTGAGAGGAGAACTCAATGTGGTGGACATATCCAATTGGATTTAGTGGATTTCTTGCATACCTACCCATATTAGACGATACTTATTTGGTTTAGGTGTAGGCATGGACATAGGGGGAGTGCGGTCCTAATCCATTGGGCTATCCCTCCCCCCATTATGCCGATAGTAAGAACTCATTTTGTCTCTATATTTTCATTTCATGAATTGTGAGCTTAAATGACGAGTAGTGGCCGTGAACCCGAGATACATCTTCGCGGTGTCACACCACAAACTCATACATGGTGGCCTTGGCCACCGCCCTCTTCTTTATGAAGAGTTGGTTCTTTTCGGTCTTAATTGAAAATCATTTGGAATTTTGGTCCTATTGTTGGTTTTATGGGAAACCCACTCATCTTGGCATTTCCGTGTTCGATTTTTGCAAGTTTGAGTGTGGAGTACCAATGTCAGTTTGACAATCTTATCCCAAGCCTATCTTCCCTAAAAACACTTCATCTTATGCACACAAGTCCTATTTTGAAACTGAGGAGAAAGGGTGTAGCAGGCCAGAATTTCTAACGAAATCCTGAAATCGGATTATCCGATTCTGACTTGCTCGGATTATCCGACTATCGGAATATCCGATCCAAGTCAAAATCGGATTATCCGATTTGGCGGTTTGTCTCCAAATAGAACAGGGGTCGGGGTGAAGGGCTCATTCGAGCATCTTTCTCCACCCCCGACCCCCTCTCTCCACCACGCCGCCCCTACTCTCCCGGCTCCTCCCCGCATCTCCGGCCGCCCCAACTCCGGCATTTGGCCGGATTTGGTGCTCCTCCTCCCCGGGAACCATTCACCGAAGCTTTTTCCTCAATGGACGAGGGTAACTTCTTCTCTCTCATCTCCTAGGTGTTCCTCACCTAAATCTTTGGAAGAAGTTGTTTTGGCTGGTGTTGTGGTTCCCCTTGGTACTTAGAACACTAGGCTAGCCCCCCTTATTGTCGATCTACTGCTAGACCTAGGACTTGAATCACTTTGTTGCTGCCAGATCCAGATCGGATTTTCCGATTCAGTCTGAACCGGATATTCCGACCGTCGGATTATCCGATTCATACTGAATCGGATTATCCGAAATTGCTCAGTGCTATTTTTCAGCCACATCTTGATTTGTCCAGGACTTAGTAGACTCAACTTAGGGATGCTCTTCTAGTGTACATTGTACCATTCCTTGCTCTGTGACTTGTGTGTACTCATCTATGCTATCCATCTATTATTCTATCTCACAGGTGGTTCCGGCAGTCGTGATTCGGGTAGTCCTCCACAGAAACATGCTAGAAAAGGCAAGCAACCCATGAAGAAGAAGCAAGTTGCTCATAGAACCAAGAAGCTCAAGGAAACTCGCCCCAACTATTTGACCATGAACCCAATTGACTATGCCCGAGTCCGTCAGTCCAACTGGTATACGAGTATGCCAAGAGATGATGATATTGAAGATCCCAACTTCTGGTGCATGGAGCAGATATATATATACAATGACATCTACAAGCACTATAACCATCCTATTCGCCCGATGCAGCCCTACAGAATGCGAGATATCAAGGCCAAGGCCAGTTATGCTCAAGCTGCAGATGTGATTGAACAGATGGGCTTGGTTTCACTCATTGAGAAGCAATGCCCCTACAATGTGGAAATGATTCTGCAGTTTTTCTCCACCTTGGTGATCGAGACTGACCACATAAAGACCATGAAGTGGATGACGGGTCGCACTCAGTGCACATCCTCCTTTGCTCGGTTGTCTACTCTTCTTGGCTATGCACCCTACCAGAGCAACCTTCCTCCCAATGGTTACACTATGCACACTGTTGAGAAGTTCAACAAAAACATAATGAAGGATATGTATGGGGCTGGTGCAATTATTGGTGAAAAAAGGGCCTCCTGCCCCTCTATGACCAGCTTGCGATCATCTTCCGCTCAACTATTGCTCCCAGTGGAGGTAACAATGACAATATAGTTGCTCCTCTTGCAAATCTGCTTTGCCTTGCTAAGAAAATTGTTGAGAATGAAAACCCTGAAGAGGATTTTACAGTGGATGTGATGCATTTTATCTTTCGAGTTGGACTCTTTGGTCAGTGGGCTCACTATTCCGTATGCTCCTTACATCATGATGCTCATCAAGGACACTCTGAAGAACCACAACTTCAACCGGTATGATTGGAGCCCATACGTACAAGAAGGTTTATCAGAAGAGGAAAGAGGTCATTCCATCTTCTGCTGCTGCAGCTCCTGCCCGTGGTTCCTTCATGGGTGATGCTCGTCGTGGTGCCACTCGTCCGTCTTGGTTCCTTCCTTTGCTCCGCCCAAGAAACTCAACTGGTTCCAGAGGAACATCTGTGCATGAATGCTGACATCCGGAGGGGACAATATGACACTTATCTGGCAGGAGAACATTCTCAAGCACCTTCCTCGCCTCCCAAATGATCCTCCAGAGTCTGCTCCTCTCTCTTTTGCTCAGTGGAACGAGGGCTCTCAGTTTCCATGGACTCAGCTTGAGTCTCATCTGCTAGAGACAGCGTCTGCCGGCCCTTCCCGTCCATCCTACACTCGTGCCCGTACTTATGAGTCTTCAGAAGGGATGGTGATGACACTGATGATGATGATGCCTCTGCGACGGAGTGATCTACTTGGGTCGTAGCATCGCTCTTTTCCCTTTTTGGCGTTTCGATGCCAAAGGGGGAGAAGTAGTTCTATTAGGTCTCCGTGTGGGATTTGCATGGGTTTCGGGCACAAGCATATGCTTTTACCATTCTTGTTGCGCTTGTGTCCATTTATGTCGAACTTATTCGTGAACTTATTTGTGTTGTGTTTTCATGTGGAACTTATGTGTGTGAACCTTTAAGTTATGAGACATATGGATTTCTAATATGGTTATGAGTTGTATTCTTGTGCTAAGGTTCATTTCTACTCTATTATGCACAAGGTATAGTCCACTATCGAAACTCAACCTATTTTGATATGTCTCCATCTAGTTTCCTCAATATTTGGAAGTGTCCTCCTCCTATATGTATTGCATTTGTATTCCAATGCAATTTAATTATATGCACACATTCAGGGGGAGCTTCTCATGACTTAAGCTCGGGAATCTAGATAATATATAACTATGCTTTCCTTGCAAATCCTAGTGTTGTCATCTAACACCAAAAAGGGGGAGATTGAAAGGACATTTATTAATCCCTTGTGTTTTGTGTGTTAGGCAACAACACTAGTGACAATTTAACATGTGAATCAAGTGATGCAGGTTTTAAGTGTGTAAAACATCTTTGCATCGAAACCAAAAAGGGAGTTGAAAAGAGCCAGTTTTGTTGCTGAAGTAAACGGATTATCCGATGTTGAAATATCGGATTATCCGATTGCAGTTTCGCTGGAATTCTGCTAAGGACTAGAAGAAATCTCACACTGAAGTTGTTCGGATTATCCGAGTTGCAAATATCGGATTATCCGATGATCAAGATTTCGCTGGAATTCTGCTAAGGACTAGAAGAAATGTCACACTGAAGATGTTCGGATTATCCGAGTTGGAAATATCGGATTATCCGATTCAAGATTTCGCTGGAATTCTGCTAAGGACTAGAAGAAATGTCACACTGAAGATGTTCGGATTATCCGAGTTGGAAATAATCGGATTATCCGATTCTCAAGATTTCGCTGGAATTCTGCTAAGGACTGAAAGATATCTTCACTGACGCTGTTCGGATTATCGATGATTGTCTGATCGGATTATCCGATTCCATCGGATAATCCGATGTTGACTTGATCGGATTATCCGATTCTCCTGTCTGCAACGGCTAGAATCTGGGGGCAGTATATAAAGGCCTTCTCCTATTGGAAGGTCACCACGACCAGAAATATTTCCCCCACCATTGTTGCAAGCTTAAACTTGGTAGATCTCTCTCCCTAGCCACTCAAACACCTTGTCCTTCTAGGACTTGGGAGAGTTGACCTAGATCTACCCTTCCACCAAAGCGATTTGATTTCCATATCCATTCCTTAGAGGAACTTGTGCATCTTGGGTTCATTGGAACCCGAGACGGTCGTTGGTCGTTCTTGTGGCTTTGGGAGCCGCGGGGACTAGCCGGGAGCCTCCAATTCGGTTGTGGAGACGTGCCCCGGCCTTGTGATTCTTGCGGCTTTGGAAGCCGTGGGAATTGGTGAGAGCCTCCAATTCGGTTGTGGAGTGTGCCTCATCCTTGTAAAGGTTTGTTGCCGACCTCGAGGGCATCATATAGTGGAGGAGATACGGTGTGCCATATCACGGCTATTCGGGGATCACTTGTGACCCCGCACCGCTCCAACGAAGACGTAGCTTCCATTGGGAAGTGAACTTCGGGAATCATCTCCGTGTCACCGTGTGCTTATCCTTTTTATATATACCTTTACTTGTATTGCTAGCTTACCTTGTTTAGTATATCTTGTTAGCTAGCTTCTTGCTCATCATATAGGATTGTTCACCTAGTTGCATATCTAGAGAACTTATATTTGAGCAATTCCTTAACTTGTTGAAAAGAAAATTAAAATTGGTAGTTGCCTATTCACCCCCCCTCTAGTCAACCTACTCGATCCTTTCACTCCTCTCCTGAGCTATATGCTTTTTATCAAATCTTTATTGCTGTAAAACACATCCACATTGATCTCAGCATAATATCTTGGATTTTCTTTTATTGTGAAATCTTTGTACATTAATATAGCTTCAAACTGATTGCTATGGAAGAAGCTTTAATCTGATTCCATTTGGTAACTGTTATTACAGATCTCCAAATGATTGCTAATGTTTAAATTTGACAAATTTGTATTAATAAGGCCTTTCGGTAATTTGGTAATTGTTATTGCAGATCTCCAAATGATCTCCAGAATGGTAACTCTGGCTTGAACAACTATAAATTGTTTTCAATGGATCGGATGCAATCTAAATGAGTAATTTGCTAAATAATTGAATAGTAGACAATTATGGTAGCTAAAGCTTCAATCATGCAGTGTGGTAGACTACTTTGAAGTTATTGTGTTCAAAACATGTTGAATTGAGTTCGCCACTTAGGTCAGTTCTCATCTTTAACACATCAAGACTTTGAAGCTGCACCACTACTTTGAAGCTTGTATGTAAAGACTTTGCATTGTTATTTTAAATGTTGTGCAGCCGAATCGTATAAGCAAAGTGGTTTTATGGTGAGGGGCAACATGCTCGACTACGTTTGCAAAACTACATAGATAATATATTTTCCTTAAGTATCCAAATACTATAATAGTAACATTATGACTACGTCAAAATAAGAAACTAACATCATTATCATCATCTAACAAGGATTCTAAATAAAATTTTACATAATGTCATATTTATTGTCCAAAATAAATAATTAAACTTCAATATGTTTGCCTTTTCTCTTTTGATAAAATTACCTGTGTCTTTTTGATTGACATGCATGCCTCGAGTATCACGGGATGAACTTAAAACGGAAAGTTCTTTAACATGTGATAAATGGTTCTTTGTAACATCCCAAATTTTCAAAATTTCATTAGCATGCATTCATCCATCGTATCATTGCTGCCTTTTTATCACAGGAATTCAGTTTTAATTCAAAACTTGGGGCTTATGTTTTATTGAGACACACAAAGGGCTGCAAAGTAACCCAAGTCAATATTTCAGATATTTTGATTTTAGTTGATGGCAAGAAAATTTCAAATAGTTTAAAGGGGTGCAAAGTAACCCTAGTAACATATTCTATTTCTCACAAGCTTTTCAAAACATAATTTATCATGAGTTTCTGATTCATTCGGGTCATTTTTGAATTTCGAATAAGAGTTAACAGTAAAATAGAAAAAGATTTTTCTTCAAAAAAAAATAGGCAGGCCAACCGAAACAAGCTGGGACAAAACCCAGCCCAATAGCAGCAGCGCAGCCAGCCCAACAGCAGCCCGTGCATCCTCTCTCTTCCTTTCTCCCTGATAGATGGGACCAACGGGATGAAGACAACGATAACATCAGCCTTCAATCCCCCGTCCAAGTAAACCGTGTGCTTCACGATCCGAGTCCGGATAAAATTCGTTCGTTTTAAACGTCTTCGGTAGGATTTAATCACCGCTATATATTGCCCGCGACCCCCTCTTCTTTTCCCCTAGCTCGCGTGTATCTATATGCCGCTAGGCCGCCGCCTCGAGCTCGCAATCCCGCCATTGCTCGAACCCTCTTGGTTGCTCTAACCTTCCTATTTTTGCTTCACGCAACTCTTTGTGACGATTCGGTAATTTTTCTATGCCCTAGATCGACTAGTTCTTCCTCGTCCGAAAAAACTAATCGCTACCCGCAACTTCGGCGAGCAATTAGAGGAGGAGCAGGACACGCCAGACGAGCCCCTCTCGCCACCAGACCTGCCTCAACCACCTGCGTCATGAGCCGTTATTCCCCGCACCCCATAGATCGACGGCAATACACGTTGCCGAGCGTGTCTCCGTCGCTCACACGTTTTTCGGCAAGCTTTCCACGACCTAACGCTACTCGGTTCAGGTCATTAGATCTGGACTGTTAGATCTGATCCAAACACCCTAAATTAGATCACTTAAACTAACCAATATCTCTAGATCCGGCGTTGGTTCGATTGAGTTAGATCGGAGGGCCTCGGTTTTATTTCGTTCTGAATTGGTATCAACCAATCAGAGCACGCCACTTGTCCTTGTTTTGTTTTGTGTATGTTAATTAGAAAATAGACAGAAAAAGGTTTAAACTTTGAAAATTCATATCTTTCAAACCGTGTGTCCAACATTTACAAATAGGATGTCCCCACATTTAGAAAACATGTTTGCATTTTGCATCATCATAGATATTACATAATCTTTTAATCAATGTTTTGGACATACAAGTTTTTCTTCGTTTAAAGGCTTTTATGTGTCTCAAAAATATTCAAAATGATTTATAACACCTTAAAATTGACATGAAACATCATGCAAAATGAAATATTTTATTTTGAGTGTGACACTTTGCATTCATTTCCCTCATTTCATTTTTATGTATTGTCATATTTTTGAATGGGGTGTTTATGTATTGTTTTGTGTTATATTATTGATTGTTCGGAGTGCCACTCTTGCTACTGTGATAGTTACGCTTACTCCCAAATACCAAGGAAGACACACTTTGGTCATAAACTTCATATTATTTTTTATGACCAAAGTGTCACTTGCCTTGGTATCCAAGAGAGTAAGCGTAACTATCACAGCAGCAAGAGTGGCACTCAGAACAATCTATAATATAACACAAAACAATACATAAAACACAATTCAATCATATGGCAATACATAAACACAAATGATTGAATGCAAAGCGTCACACACACAAAATAAAATATTTCATTTTATTTTTCTTTCAGTAATGCATGGATGATGCTTCATGTCAATTTTTAATGTGTTATAAATCATTCTAAATATTTTGAGACACATAAAATCCTTTAAAACAGGAAAAGACTCTAGTCATCAAAATATTTGATACAATTTTAGTTCTGGTTCTACCAGACAGAGGGTTCCAAAATTTGCCTACTGCAAAACGATGCACCCAAAATTAATTTACAGAAAAACTTTTAAGTCCAAAACGTTGATTAAAAGGTTTTGTAATTTCTATGATATGTAGGATGCAAAACACGTGACTTTATATTTCATTAAGTTCTTCTCATTTTTCTCAATCCAGCGATATTCGTAAATTTTGGACACATGATTTGAAAGATATTAATTTTTGAAGTTTAAACCTTTTTCGTGACGAAAAACAAAACGTGGACAGTGGTGCGCTCTAATCAATCTCTAAAGATGCCGGTTGGTTATTATATCTAACGGTCCGTATATAATGATCTAAATTGAGCGGCGCTAGGTCGTGAGAAGCTTGTCGGAGAGCACGTGCGTGACCGCGACACGCTCGGCAATTCGTGTTCCCGGCTATCTACAGGTTGCGGGGAAGAACGGCTCATACCAGGCGACGCAGGTGGTCAAGGCGGGTCTGTTGGTGAGAGGGGTGGTTCGACGTGCCCTGCTCCTCCAATTCCTTGCCTGAGTTGCGGGTGATGGCGGTTGTTTCGGTCGCGGAAGAACTCGTCGATCTACAGGAAAAAAAACGAACCTTGTCAAAGAGTTGCATGAGGCAAAAATAGAAAGGTTAGAGTAACCGAGAGGTTTTCGAGGTTGCCGGTGTTCACCGGAATCAAAGAGGTTCGTCGACTGTGGCGACCCGGCGTATAGATGCGCGCGAGCTAGGGGAAAAGAAGAGGTATCCTGGGGAATATATATGGGCTCACGTCTGATTAGCTAGTCGGTGAGTCAATAGCTTACCAAGGCGATGATCAGTAGTTGGTCCGAGAGGATGATCAACCACACTAGGACTAAGACACGGCCCAGACTCCTATGGGAGGCAGCAGCGGGGTAGTTTCCGCAATGAGCGAAAGCCGACACGGCAATGCCTCGTGGAGGAACACGTTTAAAACGAATGAATTTCATACGGACACCGGATCGTGACTTGTACGGGTTGCTTGGGCTGGGGGTTGAAGGCGACCGATGTCGTCGCTCATGTCATCCCGTGGGTCCCACCTTGCAGGGAGAGAAAAGAAGACAGAGGGCATGCGGGCTGTTGTTGGGCTGGGTTTCGGCCCAGCTCCCTTCGGCTGTCCTGCCTATTTTTTAAAAACAAAACCTTTTCTATTTTCCTGTTTTAAGATTTGAACTCTCATTTGAAATTCTAAAACGACCCAAATCAAAGCAGAAAATTAAGATAAAATATGTTTTGAAGAGCGTATAAGAAATATATTCTGTTGGCATTATTCTTGCCATCAAATAAAATCAAAATATTTGAAATATTGACTAGGGTTACTTTGCACCCCTTTTTGTCTCTTAATAAAACATAAACCCTCAATTCCTTTGATAAAAATGCAGCAATGATCTGATGATGATGATGAATGCATGCATGCTTATGAAATTTTGAAAATTTGGGATGTTACATTCTGGCTTATATCAAGCTTAGAATTGTAAGGTGCAGAAGTGTTGCTACTTGCTATATCAGTTGCAGAATGTTGTGGCCACCTGCTATGACTCCAAAGTTATGCGCGAAAACTTGACATCATTGTTTTTGTTTAACAAACTGGGCAGATGGTTCTCTTGTTCGCTTGTTGGTTCACTAGTATAATTTTTTGTCATCTTCTTAGTGGTACATCAGAGAAACAATAGGTAAGTGGACATGCAACCCTCAGGTGATATCGAATCAGCTCGGCTGCTTACCAGCATGTAGCCCCTCACGTGCAAGCCTGAAGGTCGTTGGACCGAACATCGGTTTATAGAGAAACCAGTTTGTTGAACCAAGTTTCCTCTTGTTTCCACCGGCTCAGATGTGCAGACAGTGTTCTGGCTGGACCAGACCGGTGAAGGCGCCGGTGTCGGACCAGTTTATTAAGGCTTAAGATGCCTAGTGCCAGACATGTTGTTGGCTGTGGTTATTTTGGGATGACCACACTAAAACTTTGGTATGGCGCTTGTGTTTCACGCTGAGTTGAACCCTCTACCAGCCTCATATTTGTAGTCATAACTCATAAACAAACCCGATGTGAATGGAACCTAAACACTTACTCTAGCAACTAAACTTCTCTATTTTATCCATTGAGATCTCGTGTAACTGTAGGAAGATTGAAGACTACAGTGTACCTCATATTTGTATTCATACCGAAATTGATTGAATCGAACTGAAATGCCAAGTCTAAGAATAATTTTTTTACAGTTATTTATAAGAGCTAGCAAATAAGGTGAATCAAGAATACCAAGTGTACTCCTTCCTAGGTATATATTTGTTGATATAAAAAATGCCAAGTCTTGTTTCTTTGGCTGTAATTACAGTTCTCTGTATACCTTAAGATGGCTTCCTGAAGCATTGTTTTGGTTCAGTTCAAGTGCTCACTAATGTGGCATTTTGCACATCTAAGCCATGAAGGTTCTTGCGGTGCTGTGTTTTTATAACAAATTTTCTAGAAACTTACAGATATCATTTTAGTAATGTTAAGGGTACCGATGATAGTATACTATGTGGTAAGGGTTCTTCTGGTATTATTGTGGTAGTCCACCGGTTAGTCACCTGTAATCCTATAGGTCATTTGCACCTATATTTAGTCTTTGGACTTAATTATCAAGCTGAACCAAAAGAAGGAGATCTGATAACCTTTGTTAATGGATTTATAAATCTAAATGCAACCAGTTGTGATTGTTGTATGTTCAAAACTGTTGTGTGCTTTTATGTCTCCTTCGCAAATTTCTATTGTCGCGTTGCTCGCTTTTATTGAACAAATCAAAAAATGTCATGCAGGTGTCTCAACAGGATGTAATTGGAAGTGTTTCGTCAATTCTCAAGGATCATGGGTTTGCTCTTCCCGGTGGCATTGGAGAGTTTGTCTGGTTTGATTTTTTTCCTTGCATTTTGCTTCGACCATTGCCATTTCTTATGGATATATATGATTAACATGACGTTATATTTTTTATGTGTTCCATATGCTTATGAAGCCACCCGTATGACTGCGAGGTTCCTGATGGTATGTTACCTGAAGAACATGGTGCGTGTAAACATTCTTACTGGTCAGAATTTCAGCACTTCTTGCCATCTCTTGTTTTAGATTATTGACTATAATAACTGGAAACAGGGACGCAGATATGCCCAATGCAGCTATTGTATTAACTCATCTTGATGCTGAAGCTAAAGATGTAAGGATGTTAAAACTGAAGGCCCATCTTTTTTGTCAGATTGTTTTTTTTTTTTGCGGGGATTTTTGTCTGATTGTTAGCTTGGGCGAAGTTGATTTCCTATGTTTTCGTTTGCATCTGATGGTTTGCATGCGAAGACTGAAGCATGTTTCATACTGGTTTGGATGATAAGTTGTTGAACAATGCAGTCCAAGTGCTACAACTTAGGAGCCTTCTTATGTGGTATGAAGGGTTCGAGTTACTGAAGATACATTCATTGTGTTTACCTGAGTGTATCATCCCAAAATTTAACATTGCATGAAATAAGTTTGGTGAAGAAAACATCTTGGTTTAGTTTTTCTTATGACAAATGATTCAAGAATTTCCAGTCACATGACTGACGGCTAGGGTGCCGCCTGAATACGGGGTAGCTCGCTGTCCTTGTGGACTAGTCTACCATCCATATATAACAGTGGTTAGATTAGGCCTACGAGAGAGTTCTTTGTTGTCTAGCCATGTTAAAATATGTATGTTTGCGGTTTCTACCATTTGGTGGTTTTGATTGCTCTATGTATAACCAGGATGCAAGTAACGAACTACGTAGAAGACAGGTTCTTGAACACGAAAGGAACATGTACTTCCCATCTTGGAGATCAGCATTGAGACGCAAGTCTATGGTGAAGATCATCCCGTCTTACGCATCGTTCAAGAGATTGCCAAGTTTTCCACAGCTTGATACTGCTAGTGGTTCTCAAAAAGTACTGAAGAAGGGGTATTCTACACTTGTTCTTGGTTTAATGGGTAGAAGAGTTCCACAACTATCTAGTGGTCATCAATGTGAAAGGCTGTTTGGCACTGCTGCCTCTGCGCTGCTGAAGATGTTAAAGCGTGTATGAGTAGAAAAGTATGTCGTACATCTCACAAACATTTCCATCGTCACCCACCAACGTACGTTTCATTTTCTGGTTGTGTTCTGCCCTGCTCGATCCTGCATTGAGCCAAAACGGTGTAACTGTGCTTTGATGTTGTTTGTGCAGGTGTCCTGAACATTTGAGCTGTAGGAAAGGTGGGCAATACAGTAAACAAACATTGGCATGCTAATTAGTACGATCATTAGGTTTTGACCAGAGTAGGTGGATTGTGGACTTGTGACAGTGTTGAATATGTGTGCAGGGAGATGATGATTAGGTATTATAAGGGTGATGGTGGTTAAGTTGGCGTGTTGACATAATCAATTTGGTTGAAACGTTCTTCGATCGGCTCTTATCACGTTTAAAACAATAATCCAATTGATAAATAAACAGGTGTTTCACCTCTAGGCTCTAGCTACTTCCAAGTTCCAACAATATAAATCAGTGAGAATCTCGCAAAGAGAGATACCGATACCATAATAAAGCAGCAAAGAGCAGAGAATATCACAATATTGTATCGACACCAGTGTAGAAAGTGTCAAAGCATCATCTGTTTTTCCTTCATCACCTTTAAGTAGTCGATCAGAAGAATCTCCCAGTCTATGACAGAGTCAACACTCAACATGACATGGTTCGTTCATCCGTGGCGCTGTCGGCGTGGCGGGCCCGCCAATCTGCAATACACTATGGGCGCGTCTGGTAGCCTGCAGGCCATCTCGCGCCCCGCCAGACCAGGCTGTGGAGGGCCAGGTCGGGCTAATGCAGGCTCTAAACCATGTTCTGCATGCCGTTTGGTTGCTCGATGGTCCATTCCTTGCACGAGGAATAAAACACTAACCCTGTTGTTTGATTGTATGCAAACATAAGCACGGTGCAAATACTCATTGTTTGGTTCCATGCAATGATATGATATGGTTACCTCTTACCATTAGTGGTGAGGTTACCCATCATGAAATGAACAAGCAATAGAGATAATCTAACTAGACTGAAGCGTCATGCTTCATCTGAAGTTCATCAGTTCAGGGGTTAACATAAAACACCTCCCAAAATATTACAAACCAGGAACGATATGCAGTAATGTTCTAATAAGGGGCAATGGCGGACTGCCGGTGGCAGTAGGCACACAACCAGGACCTTCCTCTCCGTGTCTGTAATGTCGACGTAGAGGCAATGCTCATCTTCGTGATCAGCAAGGTAGTTCAAAGCCTGGATCACAATCGTCGGGCTGTAGACAGAAGGAGCTGGCATGTTCGTCATTGAGTAGATAGTCTTCATCTGCTCATAGTTGGTGATGGGCTTATTCAACAGCTCCTCGTCTTTCGGATGAACCTAAAACTGAAGAGTCACACTGTTAGTTCCTGAAGGTTGCTGAATAGATGCAATAGAAATGAAAGAGTTCGAGATGATCAACCATGGTGTGCGCAATCAACTTATCCTCCTCCATCAGCAAGCCCGTTGAATGCTCACACCATTTAACCCCCTCAACTTTGGCCAGGCGAGTGATCCTAATCCACCTTGCTCTCCACTTACGCAGATGGTTGTTGATCTGCGAAGAGCTTACAGTAATCCCAGTGAAGTCAAGAACATCAATGCTCAATCTGTTAATGTACTGCTCTTTAAACCCTCTATCAAAACAGATCCCCTTGCGGACGAGCTCACAAACCCTATTCAGAACGAAGAGGGACAGTGAAGCTGACCACACCATTTGAGGTCGGGGAACAAAACGAAGAGGGTCTTCGTTCTCATGGGAGTCAGGCAGTGGCTTGGCAGCTTCATCCTTTGGAAGAGCATAACTAGTAGGACTTCGTTCATGTCCGGTAGAATGGGATGGCGTACTGACGGAGCATACAGATCAGGATCCGGAGAGCAAATACCAAAGATGTCCTACAGTTATGATGAACACGACGATATCATACAACTAGTAACTATGTCCCAAAAGAAGATGATACTAGGCCGGAGTCATGCAAAGAAGTAACCCATAAACCAAATTTGTACTAAATCTACCGCAAATCAGAATGAAGAAGGAGTAGAGGGTCTTACAGTCGAAGTCCTAGGAGTCGACTTGCCGCCGCCGAGATCCAGCTTCATCTTTTTTGCACCCCCAGGTGTTGCCTATGAGATCCATCACCTCCTTGCGCCCACCATCCTTGCCGCCGTCGACATGTGCCGCCATCTTGCACGGAGATGAGTTGCTGAGGACGAGCTCTAGCGAAGGGATTCCTCCCACCTTGGAAGAAGAAGACCCCGTCGTGGCCGTCGCCGTCGCCATGGATCTCGAAAGGGGGGAAATGGTGTTTTGGATTTGGTTCCCGGCGCGGAGGAACTAAATAGGGAGGCGAAATAGCGCGCCGGTGAGGGGAAAATTTCGCGGCGGTGACCGAATTTCTCCGCCGCAATTTTGCCCCGCGCGCCATCTCCACCACTGCGGCGGCTGCAGCAGCGGAGACGTGGCGTTCCTCAAGGTCGCATCCCCGGAGCCTGACTCCAGAGGCACGGTCGATTTGAGCGTGCCTCTCGGGCCTGGCCCAAGACTGCTTTGAGAAGCGCGTAGACCTGGCCCAGACGCTCGTGCAGGCATCCAATATTCATGCGCTCGCAGCTGCGGAGCCAGGCCGGGCCCTTCGCAGGCTACCAAACGCGCCCTAGCTGCCACCGTCCTCGGCGGTAGTTCTTTCTCGTTGGTGTCTGGTGCTGGTTGCTTCTTGACACAGCAGTGTAAGCTTCTTCGTCGGCTGATTTCGTCAACACAAGTGGATATTTTGTCGAGTATGTTTGCCATCTTATGAAGCTTGGAAGAAAGCGGTATTTTTTTTCTCTAGCAGCTAGTAGAACGTACTGAGCTAGGTGCAGGATATGGCATCCCACATCTTACACTGAAATAGACAGACATCAAAGAATAATTATTTTTAATTAATAAGTCTCACAGTTTAGGTAAATGTATTCAACTTTTACGTTCGTACATTATAGAGATCGCTAATCGACGCACGAATGTTTCCTTCAGGGTGTCAAAATATGTTTACTTGTTGCTCAATCGAAAATGGTGCCACAATGATTTGAGGCATGGCGGTATGAGACGTTAGCAACTTAAATTTTCTCCTCCAACGACATCGGTTGATATATGTGTTATTGGCCCGATAGATTATGATGGTAGAAGCGTCTATATCAATTTTGCATATTTCGGTGAACACATTTATGAACAATGTTGACCGCTTTGCGTCATGTCCTTGCTCAATGTGCTGACTCCAGAACTTCTCTTTGGAGATGAAATCCTGAGCTCGATCCTTAGATGGACATGGTATCATCGGCGCATGTGTGATTTTTCTTTCTTCAAGACTTTGCCTAAAAACTCGTTTTTTGTCTTTTACCATAGAGTTAGTGATAGTCTGGTGGAATATTATCGCGAGGCATGTGGCCTCATGATTGTTTAATTCGAATCTTTCTAAACTTCACAATAAAAATGTTGTATGCATCGGTTCGAAGCAGAGACTGGGTTTCGTTGCCCTTTTCCGAAAAATACTATATGCATTATCTTTGGATTTTTTTTGTCCAGTATGAAAATAGTCCCATTTGAGAATCAATTGTTTACAAATTATAACTTGACAAGTCCAAGAAGATGACTGGCTAGATCAACCCGACCGAAGATGACCCAGAACCCTGGCGCGTAGGGGTGCCAGTAAGAAGAGACAAGGGTGAATGAGAGGATTGGGCTCGGTCCCGAGTTTGTGAGCCGCTCGGGGGATAGCAAAAATTCAACCGACCATACTAAAATGGATGCATGGTCTAGATCGTTTGAAAGAAAAATTAGATGTGCTGAGAGGGCGAAAGTCCATATGATGTCCTCCTTATGGATTTTGGGTGACCAAGAACAACATGATTAAAAGGTTAATGTGCTTTATCTCGTTGACACATGAAATTACTATCTACAGTCGGTTTGGCTCAACCACCGACATCTTAATGCACTGTTTTGAAGCAAAGCTACGCTGGATCAAGCAAAGAATTGAAGCAGAGGTATTTTAAGGATCCCTGAAGAATAAGAACCACATCAGCACTCATGCATCCTCGTAAACTATGAGGAGTACTTCCCACATGTATATGAATCAAGAAGAAGCCATGTCCAATACAAGAACTGGATGAACCATCTCAACCAATGGACTGATTCATAGAAGAACCGGTTCATCTTCAACACCAGCTCTGCTCATCCATATGAACATCTCCTGAGATGGCTCAACAACCTTGAAGACAACCCCTCAAAGGATATAAGTAACATCATAGAAATCAACATATCATGCATGCTTGAGGACTTCAAGATGACGGGGAGCGGAGCGAAGCGGCCGATTGCGGCGGTACTGGTTGGAGAGAGGAAAAACGTGGCTTCTGACGATGAGAGGCGACAGGGCGGCGGCGGGCGAGCAAGAGGGTGGCGACGGCGGCGGAGTGGAGATGGAGAGGGAGAGCGAAGGGGCCAGAGGAGTGTGTGGTGTACGTGTTGCGTGAGTGCATATAGGAATTTTCATCAGCGGATGTTTGAATCATAGGAAAAACAATTAAATTGTAACATGAGATTTGATTGGATAAAATTTTCCATCAAAACATAGTATTACCTTTATTATTCTTAAATGTAGGCATTTCTAGGATTTTTCTACACACATGTATCTAGACATATTTTAGTGCAAAAATGCTAGAAAGGCTTACATTTAGTAACGAAGGAGTACACTGTAATCTGTGGGAAAATTTTCTAAGTATGACGCACATAAGAAGATTCTTAAGGATCAAAATCCTTTATGATTCCTATGGTAGGAGCCCTAAAGAGCAACCCTAAACCGACCCTAAGAAAATCATGTTCCGCCAATTTTTCAATCCTCTGTTTGTCTCTCTAAAATTAGCATGTGTTTTAATGCGTGATTGAATTATTATTTCTTACCAAGTTTACCATGTGTATATGTAGCCATGGAATGCTCTACATTTACCATGTGTATATGTAGCCAGGTGGTGACGCGACGCGAGATCGTCCCCCACCTCCCGACGCGTGCCATCCCCGACCTCCTCCCCCCCCCCCCCCCCCTCGATTCCGTCCCACAAGTCTCTCCCCTCCCCTTCTTCAATCCCCTTCTCCCCGCCTCGCCGAAACCCCGCCCTCCGAGCCAAGGACCTCCTCCTCTTCCGATCCCTCCCCCATCTCTGCCGGCCGGCCGGATGCGATTCCTTCCTTTGGCGGCAAGGAATCCCTAGCCTGCTCCGATTTTTTCTCGCTTCGCTGTGGACAATCCAATTCCGCCGGATATCTCTTCTCCGATATCAGTCAACCGGCAGGACTACTCTATCCAAGGTACCCCGAGTTAATGCTATTCCTCTTACCAGCTTTGTTTCCGACGAATAATAGTTCGGGGGAGCCCTGTTCAATCATCGGACTGAACGACATTTCTTCGGTGATAGGATCGATTTTCTCTGCTACGGCCTGAATTACTTCCATTGGCAGGTATCATTTCCAGGAGCCCGGCCGCCGTACTAGCCAAGAAACCCGGTTGGCTACTGGTTTTTGCTCCCACCTGTGAGGAGTTGGTACCCTGTCGGTGGCTGTTGGCTGCCGCGTCTTGGTTCGAGGAGCACTTTTCAGGCAAGAATTTGGTGGGGGGTCATGGGCTTTATGCTCGTTTGCAAGCCGATTACTCGGACCACCATGGCAACCAGGCTCCCGGTGTGTATAGGAACTGCATGTGTCTCAGGTGTTTTACCCAGCAGCTCATCAATGCCGTAAGTCTCGACCCTGTTTCTTGATTGCTGCAGGGTTAGTCATGAAAAAATGATTTAGCATCTGTATAGGATATAGTTATACAGATTTCGATGGTTACAATGTGCTTTCCGTCGGATTAACTCAAGTCTTGGACAAGATATTGTACTGTACTAAGACAAGAAAGAAGGGATCAACAAGATACTATCTAATTCACTACTATCGCCTTGTTTATACATAACTATAGTTCTCCACTGTAACTAGCCTTTTGTGGTGAGCAAACCAAAACCATGCTGCAAATTGTTTCTTGTTTCACCTACCCACTGAAAAATTTGTATTCTTATCTCTCTTGTAATAAATCACTTGCTTCAACATAAATTGAGCTTATACATGTAGGATATAATTACATCTTTTTATCTCATTTTTTCACAGTACACTGTTTTATTCCGAGTTGGAACGGTCCACCCAGTTTCTCAAGCTATAGAAGCCACCCCTATTGATTCATCTGAAAGTTCGTTCGATACATATCGTTCACCTCCAAGACCACTGCCATATGATGATCCTAGATTCTCCCCTCCTCTGCGCGACTGGTTTGCGTCAAGGCATGATGCTTCAAGCCATTCACCAGAGGAATCAGAACCACTCAGAGCAGATTTTGACGAGGAAATGGAAACAATGAGTTCAGTAGACAAGCCTAGTAAAACAAACTATGACACAAAAATGAAAAGAGGCAGCTCCGCTTACGGAGATAAGCTGTCCCGAAAGGAATCTGGAAATTACTTCACCTACTTTTCTCCCTCTGCTGAAGATGAAGATGTCTGCCCTACATGTCTTGAAGGTAATGCTCACCAAGGTTTAGTACATTAGCCTATTAGGAAGATCTCTGCACTAAATTTTCCAGAATACATTAGTTTCAGAGTCTCAAGCAAGAGTAGCATATGTATATGAAACTATAAGCATTAGTTATGTCAATTACACGACAAAAAATGATACCAAATCAATTCACCTTATTCCATGTTTAACTTCTGTTGCACTAATTTAATTTCTTGGGTAACCCAATCTTAAGTTCTATACATGTTGCATTGCTACATTGTGAAAACACAATGGATGATGAACAGATTCACAAGAACTCTCATAAATTTATGTTCTATGTGGGTAAATCGAAATGATGAAAGTGTACTATCATATCAAATAACCTAATAGATCCTTACGTATCTAATTTGCAGATTATACTTCGGAGAATCCTAGGATAATAATGCAGTGCTCACATCATTTCCACCTTGGCTGTATTTATGAGTGGATGGAAAGAAGTGAGGCATGCCCAGTTGTGGAAAGGTAACTTGGTTTTACCATTTTATCTCTATGATCTGTTGATACCATTTCCATCTGCTGCTACTCTTTGTTCTATGATGAGATCAGTAGCCCGTTTTTACTGTGGAACAGTGTTGACATTGCAGGACATGTTTTTGCATTTTAATTATTTTGGGTGCACCTTTTTTGTGTTTCGATAGTATAGGACTTCAGTTACATTATACTATAACTGTTATGCAGCATTTCTTGTTCCTTGCACTTTGTTCAATAGTGCAGAACTTGATTAATTAGCACCATTGTAGTTTGGTGCTAACTCTGTTCTACTATGTCATTTGTAGTCCAAATTTACTTTGGAACAGTGTAGGCATTTTAGAAAGCATCTTTGCAATTCACTTCTCTTAAGCGCTATATTGTGTGTTTAAATAGGGTGGGCCTTAATTGCACTATGCAATTGATTGCAATGCAACATTTTTACTTGTGTTACTTTCAACTCAAGCAGTCGCATATAATGCGCATGTGCAGAGACATTTGGATGCCCTTTTGGTAACCCTATTTTATTTTCTCAACGCATGATATGATACTAGTGTAGTGTATATATCACATTCACCACAAACATGTAGTTGAGACTCAAAGGAACATAGGGTTATACGTACAGCCCTGATTACAAATTTCACACTTGGAGCCTGAAAGCAGCTGTATCGCTGTGACATCGATTGTGGAAAATGCCATATCGCCACTACCAGTAAAGCTTTGAGATTATTCCTCCTTGTCGTTAGATAAGTGAATAATCTTCTCATGCATCGGAATACCTGAAAACATGGCAGCTGTTAGTCTGAGACTCCTCAGTTCGTTGATTTCCTCTTAGCATAATGATACAGTGACTATTAAGCCTGTTCTTGTAGGATGACTGGTAATGCCATAATTATTTACTAGCATACATATTTTTTTGCGAATGGAACTGCACATGTACACTGTACAGAATCAGACACAAATAACAGTGAGAATGTTGCTTGGGGCTGAAGAATGTCTACCTAATTCTGATGCTAGACTATTTAAATTTTAAAAACTAGGCAGGACAGTTGGTCATCAGACGGGAAGCCTACATTGTTTGTTACCAAAATTTTGTGGTTCAGTAATCTAGCTTTGCCAAACTTTTGATAAATGTGTATTGCTGTCATCGGTATTTATTTCATTTCTATCGTTTCACAGTATGTTTCCCGTGTACTGAATCTCAACTGATCTCTTGCTTCACCGTGATCCTCTGCAGAAAATGGAGTTCAACGAGACAACTTAGACCTCAGGCTGGACTCAGTGTCTTGGATTAACATCCGGTATGATAACCTGAAAAATACAGGTATCCAGTCCCGCAAATACTCTGTAAATAGACCCTGTAAGTATTGAATCAGCAACATGCTCTATTTAGGGATTCTGCAATCCTCAATATGTCGGAACGGTGCATATAAACATTCTTTTTTCTCTTTGAAATGGCCGGCAGGGGAAGCTTTTTCCTCTTAGTTTGTCTGTGCCTTTGCGCTTTTGCAATATGCTTTCATCTTCCAGTGACAGTGTCACTGGAAGGCTGTAAATTGATGGTATTTGCTAATATATGTGTCATATGAAATCCCATGTCTCTGGGGGAACTTCTGTTTCTTGTAGTAGATGTTATTTCCGTATCATGTTCCATTGGCTTTGCATCTCTGACGACATGCTAGCTATGCTCAAGATAACAAGAGAGGAGAGATTATACTGGCAGTACTATCATTTTTCATCACTAAGAATGTCCTGTAATGGTAGATAACTTCAGACCAATGTCCTGTAACGGTAGATGACTTCAGACCAATATCACATTTTTTACGTCACTCTGAAACTCGTTAAGAAATTTGTTGGCTAATTGACTGCAAAGTATTATAACCAAGTTAGTGCAGATCAATTTGACCATCAAGTCAATGAATCTCTTATAATAAACCCAAAAGTAACAGGTGTCACGAAGCTTTATATTGACAAAGTAGAGAATCGAGTTATTCTTGACACTCTCAAATGCAAAGGCCTTGGGACCAAATGTATCAACCGTGCAATGTTTGGTTTTCCACCGGTTGTAAGACCTACACTACAACTGCAGGCAAGGATAAGAGACCATAGATTTTTGAATTTTCTTATATCAGGGTTAATTTTTGTCTTATATCTTCATCATGATCGCGGTCAAATACATGCTGGACAATAAGCAACCTTGTTCTTAGACTTTATGTAATCAACACATTGCATAGTCACTTCTAAGAATACAAATAGCAGAAATATTATAAATCTCCTGATTTTCCCTTTCAACTGGAAGAAGTTCACGAGCAAGCTTGGTGAGCAGCTCTTCTATAACAGAGGGGCAGCTGCTTCTCAGGTGCTGGTAGCCGTCAGATGCCATTACAGCCTTCAAGTTGCCCGGAGAAGTGATGAACTTGAAGCATGCCTTCTTGAGCGCGTCGCAGCCATGCTGCTCAGCCAGCGTCAAAGTAGTCGCAGCCGTTTTCTTGCAGATGTGGTTGCACAGCTTCTCCTCGCATATCAGCTTTAGCCTTTCCATGTTATATCTGTCCGCCGCTACAAGCAGATGCTGGCACATTGCTGCCCTGTCATCATCGGCCACCTCAGGTAGGGAGTCGGTGTAGATAAAGTTGAGAAGAGCCTTGAACACTTTGGGCTCCATGTCCTCAATCCGTACACGTGATGCGGTCTTCTCCTTCATCGGACCGAGGAACTCCGCCTTGAAGACCGATGACCGAGCAGCGAGTATGCACCTGTGTGCACTGAATGTGTCCGCCCCGACCTTGAAAGTAACATCGGCTGCCTCGTCGGACAAGAGTAGCTGGCCAAGATGTCGGTGCATGTCGGATGGTGGCACCACCAAAGGTGGGGGGATAGGCTTGGTGAAAATCGCCTTCATCACCATGACATCGCACCTGATCCTGAAAACATCATCTCTCAGGCCAAGGGATGTCTCCAAGCTTTCCTTTCGATGAATTTAGGGTAGCCCCAGATAGTTCCTTTGTCGGAGAAGATGCATATCTGGCTGCTGCATCTGCTGTACGATGGCACTGGTTGGCCATCTTGGTCAAGTAAATGAAAATTGAATCCTGCCCTGACTTTGTTGGCGTTGATGTGGTCGAGACACATAAAAATAGATATGTAATCCACGCTATCTGGATTTTTACCGTCGGGGTAGTACCGGAGGCCAAGGACTGCGAGGACGTGACCCGCCAAGGCGAAAGAGTGCAAGTTGAGCGCCTGCTCACACTTGCCCACGCTGTAGGAGGTAACGCATCCTTGTTTGCCATGTGCTTCAAGTCTTGGTCTCCCAATTCAGCCGAATTGGTACTTAGTTTATGAGATATGCAGGTGCATTTGGTGCGACTCCTCCTTCGGAGCTGACGGATGAGGACGTCCCGCTGGAGCGTGCCGTCAGCATCTTCGACTCCATGTGCGCGTACGCCAAGGAGGCATTCTCCAAGTCGACCGGCGCTCTTGCTGTGGTGCACAAGAATGTCTTTCCACAGCGCGCACCACCCGTCAGCGTTGATGGGTTGGTTGCGGTTCTTGGCCCCGAGTCCTCCACCATGGCGAACTTCACGTGCGCGCAAATGGTACGTGGCTCAGAGCTTACCTTCAAGCTGTTGCTGGGCCACGGTGTTGCGGGCGACTTCAAGAAGGTTGTCACGGACTTCCCGCGAAAGCCTGATGGAAGGACCATGTCATTGAGCTTGGTGAAAGACGAAGCGGCGCGACTGGCTGAGGACATGGTCTCCATGGTGGAACGCCGCAGTGCCGAAGTCGCCGCCCGCGCTGTTAGGTCTAGGTTGGAGTCGGTGTCATAGGGTGTAGCGCCGACTCCCTTTTGTTGTTTGTTTGTTTGTAATGAACCTTGAAGCAGTTGTAAATTTTATTTCGACTTCGCAGTAGACTTCTGTTCAATTTGCTCTGTCAGGGACCCAGCCCCCGAGTGTGTTGCCTTTTGCTGTGAAATTCTTATGTTGGTCAACCTATATCATTGAACATGCCGAGTCTTCTGGTGCATCCGAAGCTGTTCGTTCCACGAGTACACGGCACCAAACTGTTGTCCTGAGCAGAAACGATAAGGCCGTCATGTCATGGATGAAGCGTAAGATCGCAAATCTGGAGCGGGAGCTGAAGGATGTTCGAGCTGAACTGGACGCCGAGAAGGCAAGACCCGCTCCCACATCCGAGTGAGAAGAATATCTGATTGGGCAGCTGGATCTAATCAACCAGCAGCTGGAATGTGAGCACATTCTACAAAGTTTTCGACTGCCAGTTGCTGATGCTTTACGTGCTGCTAACTTTGCTTGTCTTCGTTGTAGGTGTAAACCCTGACAGAAAGGCTGAGGAAACTGGCATAGTCGAGCGACTGGATAGGATTCTTGATGGGACAGCTTCTGGCGCTCAATACTTCTGGTCTGACATGCCGAAGGCGCGAGTGCTGGCCACCTTGCTGGAACGCGCTTGGCGTGATGTCCTGCTATTGGAGTCGTGTCGAAGTACTCTGGCCAAGGTACACCGTGCGATGTTCCCGCATAACGAGCAGCCGCAAGGCATACCTGCTCTGTTGACAAGGTTCCGTGATGGCAATGCTATCCAGAAGATGCTGCGTGCTGAACTTGTAGGTGGGGCAAATATTGTCTTTGCATACTTGCGAATGCACTGGTCGAACTTCAATTTTGAAGGTGCCACCGAAGGCCTACCTGAGAGGAGTCATTGTACTAGCACCCTTGGCTGGGCACGCAAAGTCATCGCTCAGGTGTAGAAGCAGACTGCAGAGCTTGTAGGTCCGTTGGGCGGCGGCCCCAAGGATGAGCCTGTGGATGAATAGGCAAAAAGTTGTATGCTCGCTGAGCTGAATAGTGTAAATTCCTGGGGACAGCACCCAAGTGTATGTATGTAATGTGTTTGTCGAAGACAATTTATTTGTAACCTGTGCGGCGCAGCCCCCGAGTGTTCGAGTGCGGCCGATGCCTTGTTTGTTTGGGCCTGTGCGGCGCAGCCCCCGAGTGTTCGAGTGCGGCCAAGGCCTTGTTTGTTTGAACCTGTGCGGCGCAGCCCCCGAGTGTTCGGGTGCGGCCAAGGCCTTGTTTGTTTGAACCTGTGCGGGGTGCGGCCAAGGTTTGTTTGCTTTTTGACTGTAAAAAGTAAAGAGAGAGAGCTTTTGTATCTCAATCATTGTATATTAAGCTAGCAAGCCGCCTCATTAAAAACCTTCTAGTCCCCTTAGGTACCCTGGTAAGGAAAAGAGTGCGTGTGAAACTTGCTGCTTATAGTCGTGTAAGCACAATTACATGGATGTGTATGTTATGCGTAAAAACAGCGCAGTTGCGCAACGTTCCACGGATTGAGGGAGAGTTCCCGTGATTTTGCGTCCTTCAGTCGATATGCGCCACCGTCGATAGCTTCTGTGACGATGAAGGGTCCCTCCCATGGGGAGGCGAGCTTGTGCACCTTCTTCTGTTTGAGCCGCAGCACCAAATTGCCAGGGACGAAAGATCTCTCGCGCAGTCGACGACCATGGTAGTTGCGAAGACTCTGTTGATAAATGGCCGTGCGGGAGAGTCCGATGTCCCGTGCCTCATCCAGCGTGTCGACGCCATCTTCTAGTGCTTCTTCGGCATCTGACTCGTCGTATGAGACCACGCGGGGTGCGTCGAATCGCAGGTCGTACGGCAGTACTGCTTCGGCGCCATAAACCTTGAAGAAAGGAGTGTACAGCGTTGATCTGTTGGGCGTGGTTCGGAGACTCCAGAGGACAGAGGGTAGCTCCTCCACCCAGGCACCCGTGGCGCGCTTGAGTGGCACCAGTAGACGTTTCTTGAGGCCGCTACAGACTAGGCCATTTGCTTTTTCGACTGAGGCGTAGTTGATTTTGATATCTTGCTCGGCACAGAAGTCCTTGAATTCGTCGGCTGTGAAGTTTGTGCCGTTGTCCGTAATGATGCTATGGGGTACCCCGAATCTGAAGATAATGGACCTGATGAAGTTGACGACAGATGTAGCAGTCGAGCTTGTTATAGGTACAGCTTGGATCCACTTCGTGAACTTGTCGACTGCCACCAAGAGATGCGTGTGTCCGCCGCGAGATGATTTCTTCAGTGGTCCCACCATATCAAGTCCCCACTGGGCAAAGGGCCGGGCGAGTGGTACTGTTTTTATCTCCGATGCGGGTGCGTGCGGCTTGGTGGCGAATTTCTGGCACCCGTAACATTTTTGACTATCTCTTCAGCTTCCCTCATGGCCGTGGGCCAGTAAAATCCTGCTCGGAAGGCTTTGGCCACCAAGGCTCGACTGCTGGCATGATGTCCGCAAGTTCCTGCATGGATGTCGTAGAGTATTCCTCTGCCATCTTCTGGGTCGATGCAGCGCTGCAGGACTCCAGATATGCTGCGCTTGTATAGCTCTCCATTGATGATCGTGAAGGCTTTGGAGCGTCGAGTGATGCGCCGAGCTTCTGTTGGGTCTTCTGGCAGCTCCTGGCGCAGCATGTATGCGAGGAAAGGCTTCGTCCATGTTGGCTCGATGAGAAAAACTTCAACGCGTGATTCTTCCCGGGTACCGCTGGATCCTTTACCGGTTGATCTGCGGTTGTCGCTGTTGTAGAGGGTGTGATGGGCTGCTTGAGCTTGATGAATCGTTGTTTGATGTACTCGACGAAGACTCTGGGTGGAACTTTCGCCTTAGTCGAGCCGAGGTTGGCTAGCATGTCTGCTTCTTCGTTGCTTTCGCGGCCTATGTGCCGCAATTCGCAGCCATCGAAGCTGCCTTCCCTGATGTTGTAAAGGTCCCGATATGCAATCATGTTCTCTTTCGTAGCGTCGCACTCCTTCATCGTTTGCTGTATGACGAGGTTCGAGTCCCCGTAGATCATGAGGCGAGTGGCTCCGCAGTTCTTGGCCATCCGCATGCCGTGTAGTAGAGCTTCGTACTCAGCTTCATTGTTGAAGGGCTTGGGATTGTCCATCTGTAGCACGTAGCGAAGTTTGTCGCCTTTTGGCGATGTCAAGATGATGCCAGCGCCTACACCATCGAATTTCTTGGACCCATCGAAGTACATGGTCCAAGCGTTGGACAGGTCAGGTAAGTTGGCCAGCTGGGCTTCGATCCACTCGGTTGTGAAGTCCGAAAGTACTTGAGCCTTGATCGCGTTGGGTGCGCATACTTTAGGTCCCACGGGCCTAGCTCGATGACCCACTTGGCGACTCGTCCCGTTGCGTCCGAGTTGGTGAGGATGTCAGATAGGCCCGAGGAACTCACCACTGTGATCGGGTGCTCGGCGAAGTAGTGGACCACCTTACGCGAACTCATGAAGACGCCGTAGGCTAGCTTCTGATAATGCAGGTACCGCTGTTTTATATGGATAACACCTCGCTGAGGTAGTATACGGGCCGTTGCACTCGATGGGCATGGCCTTCTTCTTGGCGTTCGACGACGAGGACGGTACTGACCACCCTGTTGGTGGCTGCCACGTAAAGGTATAGAGGCTCCTTCTCATGTGGTGCGACGAGTACTGGTGGAGTCGCCAGGACCCTCTTAAGTCCGCGAATGCTGCTTGGGCTTCTGGCGTCCACTCGAATTTGTCAGATTTCTTCATCAGTTGGTAGAAAGGGAGTGCCTTTTCACCCAACTTACTAATGAACTGCTGAGTGCTGTGACTCGTCCGGCTAGGCGCTGGACCTCCCGAAGCTTGGTCGGGGCTGGCATTGTGAGAATTGCTTCTATATTTTCGGGGTTTGCCTCGATGCCTCTGGCAGATACGAGGTACCCGAGTAGTTGCCCAGCTGGTACGCCGAAGACGCACTTAGTTGGGTTGAGCTTGATCTTGTACTTGTTGAGCGCGGCGAATGTCTCGCGTAGGTCGTCGAGGAGCGTGTCCTCTTGCTTGGTCTTGATGACTATGTCGTCGACATAAACTTGGACGTTGCGTCCTATTTGGTCCTTGAGGCAGGACTGCATCATGCGCTGGTAGGTGGCTCCAGCGTTCTTGAGCCCGAAGGGCATAGTTTTGTAGCAGTATACACCATGGGGTGTGATGAAGGCTGTCTTCTCCTCATCCTCCTCTCGCATCCGTATCTGGTTGTAGCCTGAGTAGGCATCCAGGAAGGACAGTCGTGCGCAGCCGGCCGTGGAGTCGACGATCTGGTCGATTCGTGGCAATGGGAAGTGATCCTTCGGGCAGCACTTGTTGAGGGGGTGAAGTCGACGCACATACGTAGAATTTTTGTCTTCTTCTTCTCGACGAGGACTGGGTTGGCGACCCAATCGGACTTCTTGATCTCGCGGATGAACTGGGCGTGAAGTAATCTGTCGACTTCTTGCCCTATGGCGACTCGCTTCGGCTCGGAGAAGCGGCGCATTGTTTGCTTGACAGGTTTGCATCTGGATAGATTTGAAGGGCGTGCTCGGCGAATTCCCTGGGTACGCCTGGCATGTCGGCTGGACACCAGGCGAAGATTTCCCAGTTCTCACGGAGGAACTCGACGAGCGCGTCTTCCTATGCGGGAGACAGACTCGAGGACACGAGCACTGTCTTGGAAGCGTCAGTCGGATGGACTTGGTGAGCCCTTGTGTCATCGGTTGTGCTGAACGAGGCGTCGGGTGCCGGCTTCTTGCTTGCAGGGAAGAGGGTCTTATCGTTGCCGAGTGAAAGTTCCTCGAGCTGCTGCTGCATGCCAAAGGACTCGGAGATCCTGCTGAATTCGCGGTCGCAGTTATCTGAGCGCTGGAAGTCACCCCGCATAGTTATGACTCCCTTTGGTCCTGGCATCTTGAGCATGAGATAGGCGCAGTGTGGAACTGCCATGAAGCGGGCGAACGTCGGGCGCCCAAGTATAGCGTGATACTGCGATTTCCAGTCCACCACTTCGAAGTCGATCATCTCCTTTCGGAAGTGGTCGGGTGTGCCGAAGATTACTTCGAGTGCGATTACGCCTTCAGGGTAGACTGCTTTCCCAGGTACGATGCCGTGAAAGGTGTTGTCCGATCTTGCTAGGCTTTCCAGAGACCTGCCCATCTTCCGGAGGGTGTCGGCGAAGATGATGTTGATGCCGCTGCCGCCGTCCATGAAGACCTTGGTCATGTGGAATTGCCCAATTGTGCTTCGAGTACCAGCGCGGCGTGGCCTGTGGAGGGTGGTCCTCCCGAGAGAAGGTGATGCTGGTTTTCGATCCCTTGAGGTACTCGGGTACGGCTGGTGGCATTGCCACGGCCTGGTAGACTTGGCTGGTGATCAATTTCTGGCACCTGCTTGATGGCTGCCCCTTCTGTATCATGTTCATTTGCCCTCGAGCCTGAGGGTATTGTTCTCCCAGCGCGGGAGGTGCGTCTAGTCTCGGCTGGTACTGGATTGCTCCTGCGATGTGTGCAGGATTTGCTGTGGGTGGTCCTGGGAGGGCCAACTGCGGTGCTGGTTGCTGTGCTGCGCCTGGAGCCACTAGTACAGAACGACACATCGGATACCCCTCTATGGCAACGGCAAGAGTTAGGCGACGGAAAAATGAGCTCCGCGTGCTTCCGCGAGTGCGCGCGCGCTAGTCGGTCGATGGGCCCGACACAATGGTAACGGAGTCTGAAAAGATCTCCGTTGCTCATATATAGGCAACGGAGGAAAGAATATCTCTGTTGCTGATATTGCCACATCAGAAACGGAGATCGGTCTATCTTCGTTTCCCATGTGAAGGCACATTAAGCGGTGCCGGTATTAATATCTCCCACTCCAGTACTGTATCTCAGTCTCACTCTCCCCAGTTCCTAACCCTAGCCGCACACGCTCTCCTCCTAATTCACCCATCGATGGCGAACCCCTCCGGCGCCGATGGAAGTCAGGATGGAGCATCTTCCTCCTCCCACCCTCCGAGGCGCAGCCCGGATCTCCCCTACAACTGGGGCGAGATCCCGGCGACTGCGGTCGCGAGTTCATTCTGAGCCGTCAAATCCCATCCGGATCCACGGCGGCGGTGGCCACCGACGCCCGGATCTCGTCCTCATCGTCCTCCTCGGACGATGAGGACGAGGATCTGGAGGTCGGTCTCCTCTCTCTCGCGCCTCCTTTGAGCGCGAGCGCGCCGAGGGTGTCATTCGGGCGTCTGCGATGCAGATAGCTATCCGCATCTCCGCCGCCGAGCACGCGATAGAAGCCGCCGAGGAGGCGTTGTTCCAGACGCGGCTCCGGGCGGCCATAGACCGCTCTCTTCTCCCTGGCCAGGGCCCTTGGCCAGATGCGGCGGCGGCAGCGGTGGCGTCGGCGGAGGAGGAAGATGAGGAGGAGGAGGACGCTCCGGTGTTCGAGCAGGATGAGGTCTCCTCTGACGTCTCCTCTGGCAGTGGCTCCGGCGCCGACGCCTGGGACGCAATCCGTGACGGAAAGCGACCCGCCTCGCCTAAGGTAAATGACCGCTCTGTTAGCTACTTATTTAGCTCGGTTTGCTCTGTTAGTTAGCTCTGTTCAGCTATGTATTTGCTATGTTAGCTACTTATTTAGCTCGGTTTGCTTTGTTTAGCTATGTATTTGCTATGTTAGCTACTTATTTAGCTCGGTTTGCTCTAATAGTTAGCTCTGTTCAGCTATGTATTTGCTATGTTAGCTACTTATTTAGCTCGGTTTGCTTTATTTAGCTATGTTAGCTACTTATTTAGCTCAGTTTGCTCTGTTAGTTAGCTCTGTTCAGTTATGTATTTGCTATGTTAGCTACTTATTTAGCTCGCTTTGCTTTGTTTAGCTATGTATTTGCTATGTTAGCTACTTATTTAGCTCAGTTTGCTCTGTTAGTTAGCTCTGTTCAGCTATGTATTTGCTATGTTAGCTACTTATTTAGCTCGGTTTGCTTTGTTTAGCTATGTATTTGCTATGTTAGCTATTTATTTAGCTCAGTTAGCTCTGTTCAGCTATGTATTTGCTATGTTAGCTACTTATTTAGCTCGGTTTGCTTTGTTTAGCTATGTATTTGCTATGTTAGCTACTTATTTAGCTCAGTTTGCTCTGTTAATTAACTCTGTTCAGCTATGTATTTGCTATGTTAGCTATTTATTTAGCTCGGTTTGCTTTGTTTAGCTATGTATTTGCTATGTTAGCTATTTATTTAGCTCAGTTTGCTCTGTTAGTTAGCTCTGTTCAGCTATGTATTTGCTATGTTAGCTACTTATTTAGCTCGGTTTGCTTTGTTTAGCTATGTATTTGCTATGTTAGCTACTTATTTTGCTCAGTTTGCTCTGTTAGTTAGCTCTGTTCAGCTATGTATTTGATATGTTAGCTACTTATTTAGCTCGGTTTGCTTTGTTTAGCTATGTATTTGTTATGTTAGCTACTTATTTAGCTCGGTTTGCTCTGTTAGTTAGCTCTGTTCAGCTATGTATTTGCTATGTTAGCTACTTATTTAGCTCGGTTTGCTCTGTTCAGCCATGTATTTGCTATGTTAGCTACTTATTTAGCTCGGGTTGCTCTGTTAGTTAGCTCCGTTCTGCTATGCATTTGCTATGTTAGCTACTTATTTAGCTTGGTTTGCTCTGTTAGTTAGCTCTTCAGCTATGTATTTAGCTCGGTTTGCTTTGTTTACTGCTTATTGGCTCTGTTTATTAGTTTTGTTTGCTGTTTTAAACAAAGAATATTCGTTGTTTCAAGGGCTTGGTGGATGCTTGGTGACGATGCTGCTGCTGTGAAGACCTAGGAGCGGGGCTCCATACACGGTGCCGTCACCATGAGCAGTATATTTTGCGCAGCAGGAAAGACAGTAGATGTTCATCTGCCGGCCGTGAAGACATAGGAGCAGAGCTCCAGCCACACGCACTGATGAACTTTTGTAAAGCAGGGCGTACATGAATACAGTGACGACCGGGCGACCGTCTAGTCGCATGGAGCGGGGCTCCATCGACGGCACAGCCCGTCACCGTGTTTTTTGTTTGTTTTCCTGTAACACTTATTAGAAACGGTTATTAGCAAAACTCCGTGTCTAATGTTAAATACATCAGAAACGGTTTATCTCCTCCGTTGCCATTGTGAGGCTTCACATCAGTGACAGAGGCGGGGACACGGACCCTTTCTCCGTTGCCGAAGGGGTTTTTGGCCCGTTTCCGATGTGTCGTTCTGTACTAGTGAGCCAGGATTTTGGCGAATGCTCCGTTGATGCGCTGCATTTTCCGGCAGTCGTTCAACAGGTGAGTGGAGACCAACTTGCCGGTTTCTTCGCTTCTGAATAGATGGAACTTGCATGGTTCTTCGAGCTCCTGCTCGCGTGTAAGCTCCGGTCGCGAGGTGTCGCGAGATCTGCGTCGCCAGTCGCGTCTCTTGTTTCCATCGTTCCTGTACTCCTCTCGAGTTTGATTGCTCTGGCGATTGTTATCGCGGCTCCGGTCGTCCCGGGTGTCGGTGAATCCGGCTGCCACTAGCTCGGCTGGCTCTCCATCGTCGAAACGAGCCTTGCGCTTGTGGCGGCGATCGCTGCCGCGGTTGCTTCTACGGTTCCAGTTGCTTGGTTCTCCTTCCTCGTCCGGGAACTCGTTACGCACAGAGTCCTCGCCATCGGCCCACTCGTTAGCAATCTTCATGAGTTCGACTATGGATTGCGGCCGGAGGCGACCGAAGGCTTCCCGAAGTTCGTGTCGAGTGACTCCACGGATGAATGCGTCCATGGCTCCGTCCTCGGAGACGGTTCCGACGAAATTGCGCATGAGTGTCCAACGCTGGATGTATGATCGTAGTGTCTCGTCTTTCCGCTACTTGCAGGCTTGCAGTTCTGCGAACGTCGCAGGCGTGAGTATGTGCTGAGGAAGTTCTTGACGAAGGCATCTTCAAATTGGTCCCAGGAGCTGAAGGAGTTCCGGGGCAGGTTCTGGAGCCAGGTGCGTGCTGATCCTACGAGCATCAGCTGAACGTACTGCATGGCTGTTGTTGTGGTGCCTCCTTGGCAGTTGACTGCGATGATGTAATCGTCAAGCCAAAGTTTGGGATCCTGCGTGCCGTCAAACTTGACTGACTCCGACGTGAGTTTGAAGCCTCGCGGTCACTAGTAGGGAAGTGCCTTTCTATGGAATGACATTTTGTGGCGCACCATTTTGGCCATGCGCCACAAAAATACTTCTGTGGCGCACCATGCAGAATGCGCCACAGAGTACTGTGGCGCATATACGCAAGAGTGCGCCACAGAAACATTGTGGGTCCCCCCTCCACAAAAATATGGTGAACTTTTTGTGACGCATTGACCTAGATGCGCCACAGAAATACGTCTTTCTGTGACGCATCCTTCTCCATGCGCCACAGAAATATGGTGGGCCCCATCCAATATTTGACTAGGTGTTATTTCGGTGGCGCATGTTTGTGGACGCGCCACTGATATTGTTACTTTCTGTGGAACATTCTTTTAAATGCGCCACAAAAAGCTCACCATATTTAAAATATGTTCTACTAATTAACAATGTGTGTAAATTCTTTTCTTTTTAAGCAATTGTATGTAATTTTTTTTAATACAATGTGTGTGTATTTAAAATAATGGTCTACTAACAAATATGTGTACATTCTTTTCTTTAGATTTAACCAAAAATATTTTTTCAAAAGAAATATATTCTTGTTTTTAAATGTGTGTGTATTTACAATAATGGTCTGCTAACAAATATGTGTATATTCTTTTCTTTAAGATATGTGTATGTTCTTTCTTTAAATATAACTAAAAATATTTTTGTTTAGATAATAACAAATGTGTTTGTGTTAGTTATTTAAATTTAACCAAAAATATTTTTGTTTAGATAATAACAAATGTGTTTGTGTTAGTTATTTAAATTTAACCAAAAATATTTTAGCCACGGAATTCTGTGGCGCATCCAACAGATGATGCGCCACAGAATTCATGAGTTAACAGTTTTTCCCCGCCGCCGCGCCCGGCCGTCTCTTTCTTTCTCCTCTTTCTTTTTCTCTATCTCTTCGACAGCCACGACAACCGCCACCACCGCCCAACCTGCCCCACTCGCCGCACCACTCGACGCCGGCCCCTCCACGCGCTAGGACCGCCACCCGCGCCGCGCTCGGACCCGGCCGCGCCGCGAACTCTGCTCCCCGTCCGCCCGCGCAGCACCTCGACGCCGGTGACCTCCACCGCCGTCCGCCCATCCGCGCCACAAGGAGCATCTCCACCGCCCATCCGCGCCTCCCTTCCCTCCCCGAGGTGCGCTGCCCCTCTCTCCCTCATCTCCTCCTTCCCCTACCTCTAGCTAGCTAGGTGTTTGCTAAAATTCCAAACCCAAGTTAGTGTTAGTTGCTAGGTTAGTATTAGTTGCTAGGTTAGTGTTAGTTGCTAGGGTAGTGTTAGGTTAGATTGGAGATGAAAATTTTGAGTTTTAAGGTGTTTAAACATATGGTCACTGTTTAAACATACCTTTAAAACTGACTTGAATTAAGGTGTTTGAAGTTTTCAAAAAATTATTTTTGAGCTTTATCATGAAGTAATAACATAGTGCAAGAGATCCATGAAGGTACATTGTAAATAGGATCAAGATTTGATAATTTTGTAAGCCTCCAAAGTTGGTACTTTTTAATTGTCTTGAAGATGCATTTTTAATTAACTAATGCATTATTTTGCCGTATGTAGGAAATTTAGAAGAACCTCCGTGATTTCAGGTGAGAAGTGGCGGCCATGATGTGGATGTGGATGTGGATGTGGATGTGTATGTTTGTTGCCGGCCGGAGATGCCGGCCGGAGATGTGGTTGTGTTATGTGATGTTGTTGCCGGCCGGAGATGCCGGCCACAAATGTTTGTGGATGAAATGTCTGCAGGTACCCGAGAGGCCCTTGAGTTTGCCGGAACGTCGATTAACTTCCGTTCCGGCAAATTCGGGTACTCCATATGTCCATTTTTTAGCAAAGGTCATGCCGAAATTTTTCGTGAATTTTGGCATGACTTTGCTAAAAAATAGGACATATGATTTGTGAAATGTCTGCAGGTACCCCGAGAGGCCCTTGAGTTTGCCGGAACGTCGATTAACTTCCGTTCCGGCAAATTCGGGTACTCCATATGTCCCTTTTTTAGCAAAGGTCATGCCGAAATTTTTCGTGAATTTTGGCATGACTTTGCTAAAAATAGGACATATGGGGTATTGCGACTAATGCATGGGCCGGGGTATCTTAGTACTTAATTAAGCGATTTTTTTCTTATATTTGTTGTACTAACCTTTTGCCTCTTTTTAATGCAGTGCAAACATGTCGGAAGGCGGCCCTTCTAAGCACATGAGCGTCGAAGATCAAGCTAGAGATTTCAACAAGTCGTTCTGGGAGGTGTCCCAGCAGATGGAGGAGGAGGTGGAGGCCGCCGAGAATGAGCAAGAGGACCGGGTGGAGGACGCCGAAACCACAGATGGAGCTGCTAGTGCCGGTCAGGAGGATGACACCAGCACCACTGATGGTGGCGACCACACAGATGCTGCTACCGATAGCAACCCGACCGCTAAGCGGAAGAAGGCAAGGAAGGATCGGAAACCGCAAGCGCTCGACAACGTCACACACGTGTTCACCAAGGTCACGCCAGTGGCCTACCAGTGGAGCCGGAAAAGCTGCCAAAGGGTACAGCATGCAACTAGGGTGCATCGTCCGGGAAAGCATGTCGATCAACACGAAGGACCTCAGAAGCAAGGGCAATGAGGCTTTGGTCGAACACCTCCTCACGAAGCTTCACCAACGATACACGTTCCCGCTTCCGTTGAACAAAAAGGTGGACAGTTTAGCCATCACGAAGATGAGCACCGCCTTGAGCAGCTGGAAATTTCGGGTGAAGAAGAAGATCAATAAGGGTCAAAGCTGGGAGGAGATAAGTGCCAAAGAACCGACGCTCGACAAAGAAGAGTTCGAGATATTCAAGGAGTCCTTAAAGTCTGAGGAGGCTACAAAATGGACCGAGTGGGGTAAGTCTATGCGGGAGCTGAACATAGGTAACCACCGTTTGGGAAGCGGCGGTTACCGAGGAAAACAGCCCGTTTGGGAAAAGGAGGATGCCATTGTTGCAAAAATGGGAAAAGAGAACATGTGGAACAAATTCACGGACGAGCAAGTGAGGAACTTTGTCCGGTCCCGCTACTATCTGAACGACGCGGGGGGAATTCGTTACCGACGATGACGATGTGAGGACATTCGAGAAATTACTGGTAAGGAATTTAATTTCCGCGGATATCTCAAAGTCCATTGCGTTGATCTAATTAGATAACGAAGTCATATATTTCTACATGGGTTCACCTTAATTTCCTTTGTCTGCAGGAGGATGAGTTGAAGGATGGCCCGTCGTCCCAGGAGTCGACGGAGCCGTGGGACACGACTTTCAACAGGGCGACGAACGCTTACAAGGATAGGGACAAGTCGAAGCCGCCGACGTCAGCTGGTCGTGTGTCCGGCTTTGGTACGAGCATGAAGTTCGTAGAGTACTACTCATCTGACCCGGAGAAGAGAAAGGAGAGGAGGAAGATGAAGAGGGATAATACCGCCGAGGTTGTGGAGCTAAGGAAGAAGGTGGAGTCACTAGAGAAGCAAATAGTGGACTCCAGTACAGTGGACAAGTTAGTGGACGAGAGGATCCGGACGCTCATACCCCCTGGGTTGTTTGAGGGGTTAGCTGCTTGGAATGCGGGAGGTCAACAAGGGCCCATACACGTGCCCAGCTTCAGCGGCAGCAACTCAACCATGAACCGGGCCGTGTCGCCGGACCTGGTGACCCCACCCAACGCCACCCTGCAGCAGTCGGTCCCTTTTGTCGCACCGACACCCCCTCCCGCGAAAGATACCGAGGCGCCACCACCCGAACGGCCGGAGGAGAATGTTAGGCCGGCCGCCGGCACCGGCGCCCTTGTCTCGACATTAGCCGAGATCAACGCCATCGACAAGGTAACTAATTAATTACTTAGTCCGCGTCATTTTCTATAACTCTGCCTTTTATGACTGCCACCTGATGATGCCCAACATTTGTTCACAAAAGGACACGCCTTGCATACTCCTGCATAGGGTGGTACCCGACGGCGAGTTGAAGGAAGTTGCTGAGGGCATGCTCATACAACCATTGTGCCGTGATATGCACAACAATAGAATGAGCGAGGCCGTGATGAGGGTCAAGGTGACTGAGGTACTGCCTGAGTTTAGTGGCATCGACCCCCCCATGCAACCTCCGGGAGCCGAGAAACACATGCTCCTTGGAAATTGCCCCAAGTGGGTCCTGGAATGGCCGAAGACCCAAATTCGTCTTGGGGGGTTAAGGCGCCGCTCCACCGGCGCCACCTCTAAACCCCGGAAGCCGATCGTTCGGCCCTCGAAGCCGCCACGAAAACCTGTTGAGAAGGAACCGGCGCCACAAGCAGCAGTCGCCACCACCCGGAAGGAACCGCCGGTCGTTGCCACCACCAGCCGCCACCAAAGACTGTTGGGAATGTCTGTACCGCAACAGCCGTCCGAAGCCAAAGACGTTGCACCTCAACTTGATGGCAACGACGATGATGATGAAAATATCGACGTCGATGGCTTCATCAACACGGGCGCGAGCAAAGATTTGTTCATGCCTGCTATGGATGAGGAACCACCCTTCCGCGCTCACGGTGATCAACCTGGTCGTCGCACTACATGCCAGCGCCTGAGTTTTTCTCAAAACACGCCTCCGGAAGCCGGCGATCAAGCTCCAGACAAAACGGGTAACATTTTCAGCCCTGGCACACTGACACGGACGGTTTGCGCGGGGTTCACTGCACCCCCACCATCCCCAGAGAAGATCAAGAAGTCTAAGAAGAGAAGTAGGCAAGGCACCTCTACGAGCCAGCCAGCTCCTAAGGTTATCCGGGGTCATGAAGACATGACATCACCCCGTGCGGATAGCTTGACCCGAGTTCATGTAGCTGGTAAACCGTTGCTGCCTCCGGAGTTGCTCTGCCTCGCAAAAGGACCCATGCTCTCTTTGCATGAAGCTATCTTGATGATGGAGGGCCTGCTTCTTAAAGACAAGAATCCAAATTACCCGGTGTTGACGGTCCAGGTACCAAAGAACGTGGACTTCGTTACTGAAGCCCCGCCGATCTGTTCTTCATAGCGTTCGAGGACGTCTTCAACCTGTTTCACTCTAGACGGCTGGACTATAACTTGGTCCGCCTATACGCGATCAATATGGCGATGAAGATCCAGAGAGATGTTGCCCCGTACGTCACGGTAGTGGATCCCTACTACATGCGTGACAGTCAGCTGGTGGAAGGATCAACGACACGGGATAAGGCCACGGAGTACCTGAAGAGGTTCATGCTGAACAACAAGAGGAAGAACAACCTTCTTCTACCTTTCTTTCCCGAGTAAGTACACATCCGCTCGCCGCCGTCGTATCTTATGCTTTCTTATAGATTTCTTCCGTTGTTGATCCTTTCCACTGCATTTTTTCCGACTAGGGACAAGTACTGCGTACTCATCATCCTAAACCCGAGGTGGTCCATTGCCACTTATTTGGACACGGGGAGTTCGAGCAATAAGAAAGACTACACCAGAATAAAGGGTGTTCTCGATGAGGCTCTCGAGGGCTACGCCCAAATGGGAGGCCACTTCGAACAAGGACAGACGAACGGGGAATGTTTCTCGCTGAACAACAAACACCGGTTCAGGCATGGGACCCAGTTCGATTGCATGAAGCAGAAGCATGGCAGCGTGAAGGATGCCTTCTACGTCCTCCATCTCATGAAAGGGTTTGTCCGGGATGCACTGAAAACAAAGTTGCCATCTAGTATCCGAGAATGGACCAAAAATGCAGGGAAAATCGCCGAGGATAAGCTTAGAGAAGACTTTCATCTCATCCAGATGGAGTTGTCGCGAATCATCTACGACGATGTTGTGACAGCAAAGGGGACCTTCAACAAAGCCAGTGGTAGGATAAATCATGCATCATGCATACTCGCAATAAGTGTTTCTTTATTTTCTTTACTATAGACTTATCATACTCAATCTATTTATATTATTAACCAATATATATACCTATATTGACATGGTTACAAATATGAACACTAATACATGGTTGTATCCATTTCCAGGGTTGCATCAAAGGCAAATCGAAGAACACCTAGCTCTTCAAAATGACAGCCGGACGTGGACGACGAAAGACGGCTACAAACCGTTCCCGGCGCCGCTCAACAAGAAGACTCCTTGACCAGCAGGACGTGGGCGTGTACTCAGTTTGATCCTAGTTTATTCCAGGGTTGCATCAAAGGCAAATCGAATAACACCTAGCTCTTCAAAATGACAGCCGGACGTGGACGACGAAAGACGGCTACAAACCGTTCCCGGTGCCGCTCAACAAGAAGACTCCTTGACCAGCAGGACGTGGGCGTGTACTCAGTTTGATCCTAGTTTAGGCGGTCGTGAAAACTTCATTTATACTAAGACTTGTGTGAACTTTTGTACCAGTTAATTGTCACTATATATGTATGTATCTCGGGCTCTAACTGATGTAATGACATATTTATCTGTCTGTTTTAATACCGTGTCAAAATATATTACTGTTTCTATTATTTTCTGTATAAATACTGTAATATACATGTATTATTGTCAAATTAATACATCAAATAATCGATAATACAGCAAATAATCGATAATTCAGCAAATAATTTAGTGGCGCATGGTAAATAATTTTGTGGCGCACCATATTCTGTGGCGCACGAAGCAAGTGCGCCACAGATAAATTATTGTCAAATTCATTAGCGCATGGACTAATATTTCTGTGGCGCATTCTGGAAGTGCGCCACAGAAATAATATTTTGTGGCGAGACTTCTGTGGCGCACCCACCATGCGCCACAGAAAGCTATTTTGGTGCGCCACAGAAAGGCACTTCCCTACTAGTGGGTATTCGTGTGGCGCGGATGCGATAGTTAAAGCAGCTAAGGCCGCAAGGCTCGTACTCGCCGTCTGAGTAGAGTTCTTCAGCCGAGGCGTTAACGGGCCTCTTGGAGCGGCTGCGGTCGACCTGTCGCTGTGTGATGACATTGCGGGCGTCCTTGCCCTCCTGTAGATGTCGGATGGTTCGATCTCCGCGTGCTGCTCTTTCGCGGTCGCGTCTATCGCGATCTCCTCGTGATGGAGTTGTTGCTGCGGGTGTGGCTCCTGGGATTAACGCCTCCTCTGCGAAGCGGAGCGCTTGGATTTGCTGCCGATGTAGGGCTGCGCGAGGGTCGCCCTCCGGAGGTTGGGTTGCCCGCAGGTACGTGGATAATGACATGAGAGCACCCCGAAGCTGTTCTGGGGATAGGTATCCCATCTGCGTCTTCTGTCATAAACAAGGAGTCGAGGTTGCGAGTGGCTACGGCTCTTTCGGCGTTTGTCATCAGGTTGATACGCGGTCTGGAGCACCTGTTGTCTTGCGTAACGGATGGTCCTGAAGAAGAGAAGGAGTAAGCTGCTCGGCGAGCACTCGACGCATCGGCGAGTTCTTTTCGTCTGGCTAGATCAGCTTTCTCGTACAACAACTTCTCGTTCTCCTTCCACACGAGGTATTGGTAAGCCATCATCTCTTCTCGGGTTGCCTCCGCTGGGGGCAAGGTGCACTCTTGGACGTGTTTCATTGCCTGGACTCCCATCTCTTGAGTGATCGTCAGGGTTGTTACTTTGTCCGGCATGGTGACTTCCATTGGAAACGTGGGTTCCTCACGGTGGGGACCAATGCCGGGTGTCCTGTTGTTTGCTGCATCCACCATAAAGACTTGGACAAGATAAGATTGCACAGTCGAATACGCGTTGCTGCTGCTGCTCTCGACATCAGAGCTGTTTTCGGAGCCGAAGATAGAGGCGACGTGGAAGATGCCGCAGTCTACGCAGAACTCGTCGGGCGAAGCAGCAGTCGGTGGTGTCGCGGGCGTCGGAGTCGAAGAAGGCGCGGGTGTGGTTGAGGCAGATGTGATCTCCTTCGACAAAGATGCCGGTGATGCAGTCGAAGCAGGCGCGATCTCCGTAATCGACAAAGATGCCGATGATGCAGCCGAAGCAGGCGCGATCTCCGTAGTCGACGAAGATGCCGGTGATGCAGTCGTAGCAGGCGCGGTCTCCGTAGTCGACGAAGATGCCGGTGATGCAGTCGAAGCGGGCGCGATCTCCATAGTCGACGAAGATGCAGGTGATGCAGTCGAAGCGGGTGCGATTCCCGTAGTCGACGAAGATGTCGGTGATGCAGTCGAAGCAGGAGCGGTCTCCGTAGTCGACGAAGATGCCGGTGATGCAGTCGAAGCGGGCGCGATCTCCGTAGTCGACGTAGATGCAGGTGATGCAGTCGAAGCGGGCGCGATCTCCGTAGTCGACGAAGATGCAGGTGATGCAGTCGAAGCGGGGGCGATCTCCGTAGTCGACGAAGATGCTCGTGCGCGGCCGGACAGTCGAGTCGTCCCCCACTTATTCGCATGGAATTTCATGCTACCGAAAGTAAGGCACATACCTCCGTAGAGATCGGCGTACACCAATCGGTGGGCCGGCGGGTGAGGGACGAACTCGAAGGAGCCGAAGAGGATATTGTTTCATTGCTGAAATGAACTAAGATTATATTGTTTCATTGCTGAAATGAACTAAGATTCATTGTCAAATACAAGAATAATGCCTAAATGAACATGTTTATATTCTTGCTACTATTTCTTGCAGATTGGTGCGACAAGGCACATTTTCTTCTAAACCGGATCGTTTGAACAACCTCTTGTGTGTCAACCTAATCAGAGGGATCAGAACAGGAAGAAACAACAACCACAAGGGGTTAACATGAAGAGAAAAGGATCAACTTGTGCAAAGCTGAGAGGAATTGAGGGGGCAAAACACAAAAGAACAAGATCAGATCGAGAGAAAAGGAGGCTGGTGCCTCCATTGCAAGACAGGCCTGGCACTTCTATTCCCCAATCCCTAGCTTCTTCTCCACCACCGGCCGCCGCCGCGGCGTGGCGGCGCGCCACCACCACTCCAGCACGCCACCATCCACCACGAGCTGCCCCTGCCCTGCGATGCCGGCTTCCTCCCCATCAACAACCCTGCGACGACGACGAATTCTTCCTCAACCTCCATTGCTGCTGCTCTTCCCCAAGACCTCAACGCTTGCTGAAGCTCTTCCTTCGATCCCCTCTGCTGCTGCTCTGACCTGAAGCTGCTCTCCCCTGCGTCTCCTACTGCTCCCAACACCAACACCAACGTGCTCCTCTTCACCAACCTGAAGCAATCCTTGGGTTGACTCTACTCAATCCATCTCTCTCTAGATCTCTCTTGTTCCCAGAAATTCGTGTGAACATGTGCTAGTTTCGTTTGTGTACTAATTCTGCTTGTGTATGTGCTTGCTAGTACGTGAGTGTGTGTGCTGGTTAAAACTGCTACTCGTGTGTGCAATTATATGTTCATTTCCTGGTCATTTGCATTTGTGCTCGTCATGTATCTCTGCCCCTTATCTCCTTTATGCTTTTGTCCTAGTATTTGTTAACGTTAGTGTTGTTCTCACCTCCTGCTCCATGTATTGTTATTCTATCCCTGTCCCATAAATTGCTTCTGTCCCTTCCTTTTATGTATGCTTGTGTGTGTGACTTCTTTGTTTAGTTGGCTGTCTCATGTTGTTCATTTAAGTGAAAACACCAAAAAGATGCATTTTCTGGTTTAGATTAAATTCCTGCAAAGTCACATTATATTGTGAACCTAGCTTTAGCCGAAGCTCGATACTCGTCGCCTAGTCCCTGCGGAAAGAACACGACACTCGCAGTTTGGGTGAATATCCTACTGCTATTCTGCATTGATCACCTCCTATGCCTATCAGAGTCACCGAGGCTAGTTTTACTGCCAACATCAAACATCTGCACCGATGGTGACGGTAAATACGAATCTACACTGTACATGACTAAGAATGGTCTCCCCCGGCTCACGGCTCCACTTCTCCTCGTCTTCTATTTATGATCGAAATAAGAAGAAAAAAAGGGAGACTATGCCATGCCAATCAGAAATTAATTACATTATTTTGTCCAAAGGCTAATCAATTACTTGTACACAGTGCAAATATTCATCGCCTGCAATCTGGCTCAATCCACACCTACCACTGTAGTATTTCCCTCAATCGGCTGACATAAGAAATACAATCCAAATCATCAATGATAAATAGGATACTACTTCGATCGTTTGAGTTGAGACTCAAGAGCAAACCAGGATATATAATGCAGTCTCCCACAGATCATTGCCGCAAGAATCTTCATAGCAACAATTTATTGCGGGATGTGATCATTTAGTGGTTAGCTGGAGTCAAACTCTTGAGTATGTTCAAATAGATTCAGCTAAGCAACGTCTTTGTAGGCACCCTAAATCGGGTATATACAGCCGTAACATAAAGCTTTTTTGTTTCAAACTCAATACAAACTACAAGGGCCTTTCCTATAAATTAAGGAAATCAAATGTGAGAAAACCTAACCAGACCAGGGGTAAGTGCTGTCTCGCAGTCTTAAAACATGACTTTTTGTAGTGTAAGCAAATTAGTTGTAACCAATGGGTTTCTATTTCTCAAAGGCTCCAGTGAAGCCATTCTTCATTTACAGAAATTTGTGTTACTAATCAAGGGAGTGCACCAACAAGGATATTTATACTGGGAGAAAACTGATATGTAATCCTCTATGGCATATCATATTGCTCAATACGATATTTGTACTACAATAGTACTACATAAGCCACAATCGTACTACAATAGTGTAAGAAAACTAAGGAGATTCATCAAATAAATAGTACTACACAAGCCACAATCGTATTTGCGAAGTTTGTGCAACTGAATATGTCAGAACATATTCAGGGGATTAAGTTGTAACATGTCCTTAATCAGTATGGTTCCACTAGGACCACTGGACAAGAAAACCTATGCACTTTTGCACAAATTATTACACGTGTTACTTGAAAATTAACTGGTAAAAAAAAATGTCTCTTACAACAGTCAACAAGCTAGAGACAGTTCACGGCAAAGATATGTATTGGCTTGAAGTTGGATAGAGCAGTTAATCGATTCACCAAGACCAAGAGAAAAGTAAGGGGTTGAAGTAACCAAAATGAGAAAAATCACCATGGGATATCCAGTTTGTGCAGCAAAATCGAAAACAAAAATGATCAGAAATTCTGTTTTGAAGGACATGTAAGTTTCTTACTATCCTGCATCATCCTTTAGCATCTCTGGTTCACGAAATCTATGTAATACCGGTGTTGGATTGTTGGGAAGCATACTGGCTGCAACCTGAATAGCAGCCTCTAATTCCTCGACCTCTTCAACTCGTGCACACTCACAGTAAATGTTGACAACAAGGTTTTTGAGGGCAGAGAGGTGGCGGATGCCAAGATCAGGACAACCAGATCGACATGCAGTTTTCACTTCATGCACAATGATCTGAAATTCAAGAGTTTCGAGCATTGGTGTCGCTCCTTCGAAGAAGGTCAGATTCGTCCAATGGACGAAGTTCAGTTTCTTCAGACATTGGAAACCATTGTTGCTGACAACAAGACATCTTTCTTCAGGGTCTGCAACATTTGAGTATAACTTGAGAAATTGTAAGACTGGGAAATCCGCAAGCACCCGAAGGGTTTCCTGTATCACTTTAACCTCAATGTCCAGGTAGGTGAGATTGGCCAGTGAAACCATCCACACTGGAATCTCTCTAAGACACCAACCTTTTATTTGTAATTCCTGAAGGTGGTGAGGAGGAGGGGACCAGGAATCCAGCAAGAAGTCTAGTGACCATGGACTGATAAGCGTTAAATATCGAAGGTTGGAAGTACCTAGTTTGACAAGACAGGAAACAAAATCATCCGCATATGCCATTCTATCCTTGTGTGCATCACTGATGCGCCAATCCAATCCAAGGGTTCTCAATTTGGTCAAATTTCCCAGTTCTTGTAACACGGTTACTGGGGTAGTGTAGTCCACAACTACAAGTGACACAAACTCTAGAGCTTGCATCTTGCCAACTCCATTCGGCAATTTGACACGATGAGCTATTAGCCATTTCAAATTCCAAAGTTTAGCAATACTTGCAGGCAATTCGGTTGTATCATAACAGTTAAGAAGATCCAATATCATCAATGAATGCAGCTCTCCTATTTGTTCTGGAAGTATAATGTTACTTGCTCTAATCCGTAAGTATCTCAACTGAAATAATTTCCTTATATCTTCAAGATAGTAGCTTTCCAAATTCTCATTGCCATCTAGATCTAGCACTCTAAGGGTCCGGAAGTTCGAAAGAGGAGGCATTACTTCAGAGTACCTAAATATGTTCAGGGATCGAACATGAGCAACAGACATGGAATGTGCTAACATGTTTTCTAAGCTAGGGGAGTCAAATGAGAGTCGGTGAACTTTTCCTTGTGAGCACAGTATTTGCCTTTTGTCGGTAACTACAGTAACAAAGTTATCTTCAACCGCCTTGGATACAATCAGGTCGAGAATCAAATCGTGCACCCGACAAGCATACACTCTACCGTCATACTGAAAATCCACTGGTTGGACCAGGCTTCTATTTATAAGTTCATTAAAATAGCATTCCCCTTCCTCCTCTAAGTTTCTGCCTCCAAAACCTTTGATGAACCCTTCTGCTATCCACCTTCTTATCAAATAATCCCTCCTGATCTCATAATCTTCGGGAAACATACTCATATACAATATGCAGGTTCTTAAATGATGAGGAAGATCATTATAACTCAGAGATAGTATCATGTTCATTTCCTCCACATCAGAGTTTTTCTCGAGTCCAGAACCAATCGAACTACAGACCTTCATCCACTCTTCTCTAGCATCTGACTTAGTAGTCAATAGACTTGCCATGGTAATGATTGCCAAAGGTAAACCACCACATTTCCTTACAATCTCAACTGAAACTTCTCTCAGTTGATGAGGACACTCATTTTCAGATCCAAAAATTCTTCTGTAGAATAACATTTTAGAATCACCCTCACTTAGCGCCCTCAACTCATATACAAGATCATAGTCAGGGGAAGAGCATGATTTGGCAACTGTGCCAATTCTGGTTGTCACAATTATTCTACTACCACGAGTATTCTCACGGAAAGCACATTTGATAATCTTCCAGGCTTGGGTACTCCAGATATCATCAATTACGATTAAATACCTATCAAATGAAACAGAACTAGGATTAAATGTAACCTATATATGGTTATCTGCATCATGATATTGTGTCAGAAATGCTAGTACAAAGCATTCTATGTCACCAATAAGAGTTAAGGACAAGTATTGGCAGAAGGTAAACTGGCAGTTTAAAATAATGTCAAGACAATCAAAATGTTCATGAGGAGACAGCCAGCTAAGAGTAATTATAGTAGTAGTATAGTTCGATACCTCTTGTCATGTAGGAAATCCCTCAATTCATCGATGAGCTGCTCTGTATCCCCTGATCCAGTTAGTTCACAATCATCCTTTTTGAGTTGAGACAGCATTGTTCGAAAGATCATCCCAATGTCAGGATTTTGCGACAAGGACACAAAGGATTTACAGTCGAACCGATCTCCGATGCTTCGGTACACCTGATTAGCAAGAGTAGTCTTGCCTAATCCCCCAGCACCCACAACTGACACCACCTTCATCCTCTCTTCCCCATCGTCGAGCAACCTAACGAGCTCCTCCCTCGGACCATTGACACCGACAAGCCCACCCAGGTCCGCATAGAGCGCCGGCAACCGGCGATCAACCGGCACCACGCGAGCGGAGGTAACGGTGGCATCGATCTTGTACCGCTTCCGCCGGTGGCCGGCCTCGACGACGCGAGCCTTGAGCTCCTGGATCTGCTCCGTGATGCCACGGCGAGACACCATCTCCCGCACCGCCTGCACGTAACCGAGAACGAACCCCACGACACCGCTGCCGGAGGGGCCTGAGCCGCGGCCGCGGAGCTGGTCCATGTAGTCATCGACGCAGTCCTCGATGTCGTAGCTCATGTCCCTGACCTGACCCCTCCACTCCCTGGTCTGCGGATCGAGCGGCGCCTCCGCTTCGGCGTCGGCCAGCCTCTCGAGGAGCGCGTTCATGCTGCTCAGCTCGTCCCGCAGGAAGGCGACCTCCCGGCGCGTGCCGCTGTGCATCCGGTAGCAGTCCTCCCCCAGCAGGGCGGCGAGCTTGGCGAGCAGGGAGCTCATCGCCCCCGTCGCGGCGCTCGCCATGATCCCGCCCCCGTCCATGATCCCTAGCTAGCCGGACTCGAATCCCTCGCTTCCAGCACAGAATCAGCGAGGTGGGATTCTGCAGAAGCAAGGCAATCGCTGCTTCACGGCATCTCAGTTGCTACTTACTGATCCTGCAAAGGATCAAATTGAGCGTGCCCCGTAAGCAAAAACACGAACCAAGTTCCTCGCCACCTGATACAACAACTCGAGCAATTTGGAGAGAACCGAAGCAATCGCTGTATTCTCTGCAGCGCTGAGTGGAAATGATGGAGCGCCGGAGGAGCTGTCGCAACTAGCAAGCGGCCGGAGGAGATATGAAGATGACAAGTCTAGGCAAATCTTGTCCGGTGGTCAACAACGCGACGCGGCAAAGGCAAGGAAAAAAGTGGTCGTTCGTTTGGTGGGTGGAGGCGACTACACAACTTGGCTGGTTCAAGTCAGTTCAGTTGGCACCAGATTGGACGTGAAAAAATCTAAAGAAACATCACATTTTGTCATTTTCTCTGTTGACGATAAATGAATTTGACCGTGGTATCATATGCATATGTAGAGCAATTAAGAATTGTGTGTACAACCCCAAAAGAATACATTGGCAATTGCATATACTTGTACTTGCTTTTTCCAGTGGTCGCGATATTGTACTCGTAAGCTAGATATGTCCACTACAATATGTGATCAGTATTCAGTAGTCTACATCCTGTCAAATATTTATAATATCTAAAATGGACCTCAAACAACAGCTTAACTTGAAGAGACGTTTGAGCAGGTCTACTGTTTTAAAGTTTTAACCCCACACGACGACAGACTTGTTTTTCTTTTGCTCTTCGTCTTGCCCCTTCAGTTTGGCACAGTTATCCCAGCTTAATTCACTTCACAATGTAATCTGAAACAGATAAAACAAGCAAACCGATTTCAGGTCATCTCAGCTTCACCTACGACATGTTTTTGATTCTGCAAGATATGGTAATAAAGTGAACAACCAGAAAAAGAATAAAATTGGAGGAAAATCTGGTTGACATTCCTTCCATTGCTTTGAACATAATCGGTCGCTATGATTGGAAGCTGGATATAAAATATCATCTAAACTATCTGTGTAGTTACTAGTTAGACACTGATTTTCCCCCCGAAAAAGGAATCATCTGTAGCTTACGAAATGCCTCTCTGGAGGTATTGCTAGCAATACTGAACTATGGTTAATGTCAAGCTCAGTTAACGAGCAGAGATACTATTTACCGTGAATGCAAAATTTTGTGTCACATTCAGTTGATCAGTATGAAAAAGTGACCGTAAGTATTCGAAACGTGTTACAACAGTTAACGAGCAGAGATACTATTATCAGTAGTAAGATAGTACTGTAGCAGTTAAAAAAGAGTGTTATGCACAGGGACCAATATTTGCACATGCAATTATCATCATGTTCCAGATGTTAGGCAATGGCCACTATAGCAGAGTTCGCCAAGACAAAGACAAAAGAGTGACTCACCTAAACTATAACTACTACACCAGTACTCTATTCGTTTTAAACCATGGAATTCAGCAATATTTTTTAATTTACAGCAATGGGGGATGCATATTCAAACATTATGGGATGAAAAAATTGTTAACAGCAACCCTTGATAGATTTTTGGAGAATTCTATATTGTCAGAACCGGCTAAATAAAATATCAAGGCGGGATACAAAATAGCTTAGTGGATGCAGACTGCAGAGTCAAGTTTGGTTGGGATTTACCCTACTTGTGAGCCTCTTCCTCTCTTCTTGCATCGTTCGTTCTCATCTCCCCTTCATACAATCGATGGAAATACGGTGTGGGACGGTTGGGAAGTAGCCTAGCTGCATCCCTGATGGCAGCCTTGAACTCATGAACCCCGTCAGCATTTGCACCCCGGCAGTCAATCCAGATGCAGAGATCATTGAGGGCAGAGAGGTGACAGATGCCAAGATCAGAAATTCCACTTGCAGATCGTGCTTCACATGCCACAATTTGAAATTCAAGGGAATTAAGCTTTGGCATGGCTCCTGCTTCAAACATCAGAAGACCCACCTCACAGTATAAGAGGAACCGCTTCAGACATCGGAACATGTTATTGGAGACGATGAGTCTTTGTTTCGGTTCAGCATATTTTGAAGAGTTTAGTGTTAGAGATAACAAGGTGGGCAAACCCCAAGGATGAGAAGGTTTTCCTGTCTCACTTGATTAACACTGATTTGAAGGCACGTGAGGTTGGCCATTGAGGCCATCCACTCTGGAATCTGACAGAGGCACAAATCAGAGGTGCTTAATTTTACGCCATCAACAAGTAGCAGTTTTAATAGCCGCAGCTTAACAATACTTTTTGGTAGTTCTCTTATACTAGTACCATATAAATCCAACATCTCCAAACATTGTAGATCTCCTATCTGTTCAGGGAGTTCTGTAATGTAGCTTCCTTCAATCCGCAGGTACCTCAACAGAAATAGCTTTGCTATATTTCGAAGATAACTAATTTCCAACTTCTCACTCCTGTCTAGAGCAAGCATTCTCAGGGCTGGAAATTCCAAAAGAGGAGGCACTTGATCAGTATATCCAAATATGCTAAGGGATCGAATATGAGCAGTGACCATGGATGATAAAGTCTTTACTTTTTCTTGGCCACGACATTCAATCGAAAGTCGGTGAACTTTATTCGGTGATACCATAGTACTTGTTTCATAACCGCTGGGACTAATAAAATTTTCTTCAACTGCCTTGGATATAATGAGATCACGAACCATATCATGCACACGACATGCCATTGCTTGACCATTATAATTGATATATGCTGGTTGGATCAAGCTTCTGTTTATAAGTTCATTGAAATAATTTTTTCCTGTGTCAAATAAGTTTTCCCTGCCATCAGCCTTAACGAATCTTTCTGCTATCCATCTCCTCACCAAATCTTCCATTTGGATCTCATAATCTTCCGGATACATGCTTAAATAAAGTAAGCATGTCTTCAGTTGGATAGTAAGATCATTATAGCTAAGAGATAAAATCTTTTTCATTTCCTCTACATCACGATTTTCCTCAAGACCTAGACCAATTGAATTTTGGACCCTGATCAACTCTTCTATTCCACCAGATTTTGTAGTTAACAAACTAGCCATTGTGATGATTGCTAATGGTAAACCACCACACCTTTTAATGATCTCTGTTGAAATTCCATTCAGGTGAAGTGGACATTTTTCCACGGAACCAAAAACTCTTCTAAAGAATAAGGTTTTAGAATCAGCTTCACTAAGAGGCCTTAGTTCGTACGCAAGGTCAAGGTTAGGGTGGCAACATGACTTAGCAACACTGACATTTCGTGTTGTCACTATTATTCTACTACCACAAGTATTATCAAACAAGGCACACTTTATAGTCTTCCATGCTTCGATACTCCATATATCATCAATTACTATAATATACCTGTCAAAGAATGAGTTGTGATTTGGTCTGATCACATTCGTTGAATAAATCCAAGATGTAATACTGATAAGTACTCCCTCTGTTTCCAAATATAAGATGTTTTAGCCTTTTTTTAGATTCACATGTATCCATATGTATCTAGACACCTTTTAGTGTATATGTTCACTCATTTTGCTCCGCATCTAGTCAACATGTGAAATACCTAAAATATTTTATATTTAGAAACGGAGGAAGTATTATGCATCTACTAAGTACATAGAACCTTGAAGCTGAAACTACTAAATATAATGTTGCTGGAAACAAAGTTAGAGTATTTCATAAAAAAATTCCAAGACATAATATGAGAAGTATTTCACATATCTAGTAAGAAGATTGAACCTTGAAGCACACGAACTAATAAATAAGGACATGTCTTTGGAAACAAAGTTAAGAGACTTTTGGGGTATTATGGTAGGCTGCGTAAAATCATGTCACTTAGATAGTATACCTCTTGTCCTTCAAGAAATCTCTCAGTGAATTGATGAGGCAGTCCTCATCACTTGATTGAGCAATGGCAGAATCCTGTTTTTTTTATTTGAGAGAGTATGGACCGCAAAATCTTTCTATATCAGGATTCTGCGACACCGATACAAAAGCTTGGCACTTGAACAGTCTACCAGATTTTTGGTATACTTGATTAGCAAGAGTTGTTTTCCCCAATCCTCCAAAACCTATGATAGACACCACCTTGAGTGAGAGCTCCTCATCCATGATCAATTTAATGAACTCCTCCCTTGGACCATCAATGCCAACGAGGCTGGCTGCCTCCAAATAGCGGACAGGCAACTGAGGGTCAATGGGCGCAACATTGGTGCTAGCAGAAGAGACAATAGCATCAAGCTTGTATCTTCCATGACGCTGACTTGCCTCGATGATGCGGAACTTGAGTTCTTTGATTTGCACTGCAATCTCACGGTGAGCTGCAAAGTTTTTCACCTTCCGGACGCTCTTGCTAAAGAATTCCATCACGCCATTAGACTTGTCTGGTTCATGGTGGAGGCGATTCATGTACTTATCGATGTAATCCTCGATCTCATATGCCATCTCCCTCACCTGGTCCCTCCACTCCTTCATCTGCGGGTCGACAGTCTCCGACTCGGCCAGCTTCTCGAGGAGAGCATTCATGCTGCTCAGCTCGTCTTTCAGGAAGGCGATGTCGCGCCTCAGGCTATTCTGCATCGTGTACTCCTCCTGCAACAGCGTTGTGAGCTTGCAGAGGAGGGATCTCATCACCCCCGTGGCGGCACTCACCATGATACCTTCCATATTGTGCAGAGTTGGTGCAATTAGCAAGCAGCTGTTCAGCACCACATGCTTAGTGCTGCCATGGAGAGCAGTGTTTTCAGATCTCAGAGCATTGCAAACATCCAAATGCACAAATCCAGTTATGTTCATGAGAAATTAAGGCAAGAAAAGGCAGTTACATGGCACACCTTATTTTCCCTCCAGCCGCCTGCTCGCTCTACCTACTGGGACATCTGAACAGGCAAGGGGATTGGGACCAGTGAGCTGGAAATCAGCTGTGTGACCTCACCCTAGCTCCAGTTGAATCCGCCGCCTTGTTCTTCTTCTGGACTGGGTAGCAACGGGGAAATTGGATTTGGAGAAGTCGTCTGAAGCAATTGGGAGGGGGAAAGAGGGGGCATCAAAGGTTCTAGGTCAACGCAACAGGATCGCGTAAACTGAGGGAGGACAGGTGGACGATACTGACCCGTCGTGGTTGCCATGTGGGCCTCCAGCCCCTCTGCAGCCACGCGACGTCGGCCGCCCCTCCTCTGTGGCCGTCCGCTGCTGCTGCCATTGCCGCATGTTCGTCCCGCCCGCCTCCTCCTATCCTTCAAACAGGATTTCGCCCCGCTTTATAAATAAAGCAACCTCCCACAAGCATACAAGGATGCAGTATCAAGTTTAAAAGAAAAACAATAAGTCCGCTGGGAACACAGAACAAAAACGCCCAAAGCTAAAACGAAAAGATACAACTCCGCACGGATGACGCAGATAGAAGGCGTGCCGCCCTCACAAGCTTCTCGATCAAGCCATCCAGCCGCTCCTTGTCCCGATGTCTACAGAACGGATGTCACTGCTGCAAGAATGCCAAGAATTTGAAAACAGAATCAGAGTCACGCCTCAGAAAGACACGCTCGATAACCATCTTGTTACGTATAGTCCAAAGTGTCCAATTCATCGTGGCAAACACTAACCAGAAGAGGCGCCTCCTCTTACCAGTACAGTTTGCCTGCACTTCTAGGAACTCAGCAAGGTCTTGGGCCTGCCGCCTCCTCTTACCAGTACGGTTTGCCTGCACTTCTAAGAACTCAGCAAGGTCTTGGGCCTGCCATCAGGCCCAAGCGCCTCTGCCAGAAAGCTCCACAAGAAGCGAGCTGCGGAGCAAGAGAAAAGAATATGGGTCCCCGACTCGGGGACCGCGCATAAGGGACAAGTACTATCCCCTGGGCCAAAGCGCTTGACCACCTCCACACCCGAAGGGAGGCGGTCTCGCAACAACTGTCACGTAAAGATCTTAATCTTCAGTGGCATTGGAGCCTTTCACAAGTGGGAGGTCCAAGAGAGCACGGGTCTTCTAAATAGGGCCTGGTAAGCAGAACCAACCGTAAAGCATTTGAGGGCGAGAGGGCCCAAGACACACTATCCGGGGCATCCGAAAGGGAGTATGGAAGGGTGGCCAACAATCTCTCCCACCGGTTGGCCTCCACCATGCCAAAAGTGCGGCGGAACCTAATGTTCCAGCGCCCGTTATGGGCCGCGTCCGCCACCAAGAGCATTGGGTTAGAGCAGATAGCAAAGAGCTCAGGGAACTCATGCCTAAGTGGTCGTTCACCAAGCCATGAATCCAGCCAAAACAAGGTACTCCCTCCGTCGCCTACGGAGAAGGTAGCCCCAAGCCGGATCTCATGTTTGATGGCTTGGAGGGATCTCCAAAACTGAGAGCCCTCCTTCCTCTCACAGGCCATGAGAGGACAACCACGTAGGTATTTGGACTTCACTAGTTGAAGCCAAAGTCCCCCATCACCTCTCAGGATCCTCCATGCCCACTTCAACATAAGAGCCTCATTCATGCGATGAGAAGTCAAAATACCTATGCCCCCAAGCTCCTTGGGGGCCAAAGGTCTGCCCATTTCACCATATGATACTTTTGTCGTCCATTAGCCGCCTGCCAGAAGAAACGGGACAGCTCTCTATCAAAGCTGCCATGTACTCCTTCCGGCAGTATGCATAACCCCATCATAAACATGGGGAGACTAGAGAGGCAAGAGTCAATGAGAGTGGTCTTGCTCCCCTTGGAAGTAAACCTCCCCTGCCACGGCGCGGCCTTCGACTTGACCCGCTCAACTAGCGGGTCCAGATCCTTTACAAGGATAACCCCATCATAAACATGGGGATTATCTCGGACCGGCATCCCCAGATAAGTCACTAGGAATGTGTCCAACCTACAGTTTAAGTTGTCCGTGATCCACTGTTGGTCCTCAGCCGAATATCCCAAGATCACGACCTCACTTTTATCAAAGTTAATCTTGAGGCCCGACATGGCCTCAAAGCAGAGGAGAAGGAACTTGAGATTGATGATGTCAAGTTCAGATCCCTCCACCATAATCATTTTGGCATCAGCATATTGAAGATGCGTCACACCACCCCCTGGGACAAGGTGTCCAACCACACCGGATATGTGGCCATAAGTCTTAGCTCTCTCTAAGACCTCTGCAAGGATGTCAACCGCAGAGTTGAAGAGCAAGGGGAAATAGGATCCCCCTATCTAACCCCACATGTGTCGGCCTAAAATAGGGACCCACTTCCCCATTTATGTTAATGGTGGTGTTGCCACTCATAACTATCTGCATGATCCAACATATCATCTGATCATCAAACCCTTTCCGTTCCAGCGCCAAACGGAGAAAGGCCCAGTCCAAGCGGTCATATGCCTTTTGGAATCTAGCTTAAGAAACACGCCCTTCTGGCGCTGAGACTTAACCTCATGGATGATCTCATGAAGTGCTAAAATTCCATCGTGGATATACCGCCCCTTAAGGAAGGTGAACTATTACGGGTGTGTTAGGCGCTCCATAACAGGAGCCAGCCTAGTCGCGCACACATTTGAGAAGATCCTATGGATGACGTTGAGGACCGTGATCGGTCAAAATTGGCGAATGTCCGTGGCCCCCACTAGCTTGGGGAGACAATACTCCTTGGACCAAAATGGAAAGGACGAAGGCGTGTGAGCTTATCATCCTCCCGTAGTCCCGTCGCCGTTCGCCCGCTCTCCTGCCAAGCTTCACAGCGCCGCCCATCTATACTACTCCCTCCATACCAAAATAAGTGTCTCAAGCCGTGATACATCCACTTTTGGGCAAACTTGAGACACTTATTTTGGGACGGAGGAGTATTAAACAAGCAAACATATTCATCGCTAAGTCCATCCAGCCTCATGTACACACACAAGAACGGAACTGTTACAGCCTCACGATCCAGCCCACCAATTCAGATCTAACTGTCATGATAACAACTACCCAGCATCATGTGTACATTTAGCAGGCAGAGGATTATTTTTTAAATGAAGATTTATCAAGCTTTAAACATAAAATCATTTTAATGAATTATTTCAATATGAGAATGGTTTAATATAGTATATATGCATAATTAATAATGTTGGTAATTTTCTAGATTTTATTAAGTCACAATTGATTTTATTAGTGAAATAATAAAAAAATATTAAAAATATGAAAGGTTCCTAGCTCTCGATTCCGACGTGTCTACGGCTTCCTTTCGATTTCGCCCAAACCAACAACACAATATATTTGAAAATAAATATTTCACGCAATATTAGTGAAATATCTATAGAAAATAATATCAAAAAATTCCTTTTCTTGGCCGTAATAAATGGCTCTTGGACCATGTCTATCCATTCGCAGTGGTCTTTTTTAACCGATATAAATAATTATATTCTCCATTGTTGCGCGTATGTTTTTCTGCTCGTTTCTCACTGGCGCTGGGTCCAGCTGCTCACGGTCCTATGATGCGGGGTCCGACTATACTCTTAATGTTGGTGGATGCGGGGTGCGGGGGCGGGTGGGAGGTCGCCCACTTGTCATTAAGGTCATAAGGTGTCTGGTTCACTCGATCTGAAATACCCAAATCACTCAATATTTTACCTATTTTTGGTTAAGAATGTGATGGCTCTTCCTACTAGTGTTAGTTCAGTCAATATCTTTGGTTAAGAATGAGAGGACAATGTTGCTCAATCGGAGAAATGATGGTTGAGAGCCCCACCCGGAAGATGTCTATTTGCACAAAATAATGACATCGCAATCGTAAGTATGGATGAAATGTTAACAAAACGGGTTAATGAAGAGAAAGTGGGGAAGACATCAGGTCTTTATTGCGCAACAAGATGTCTGTGATGGCTTCTTAATGACTTGATGATGTGCTACATCAAGCGAGGCATATACAAAAATCTTGATCAATAAAATGATCATATTTTTCTTAAAAGAGTTATCCATTGACTAGAACTTCTATACATCGTTAAAACTTGTTTATTTGAATTGTTTTAGGTTTTAGTTATATCATATATGTATTGTACAAATTGATTATGCTACAATCATATATATATACTACGACATCACATAACTATTTTCGTGTTTGCATCTAGAGTTCGCCCTACCTTATATTCTTTCCGTCATGCGCCACTGATTTTGTACATAAGAAGTACACATTGCCCTTGTAAATCAATGGCTAGATTTTAATATATACAATTCACTTATGGTGGCTAGTAAATTGTACAGTAAAACTTGCCTTTCAAGAACAGAGGGTGAACGACAATATCAAAATCCCGGACCTGTCGGGTGCCTTCATATGCTTCCGAGCAAGCTCCTCCCTGTCCATGGTAGCGCTGGTGTCGTGTCACCCGTGCGGTAACACCTAACGATGATACAGTCCGGTTCCGTCCCCTTGTGCAATCTTGAACTGGTGCTGAATCCCGATGAAGTTAGGAAATACTCCGACTCGCATCTCCGTTATCACATCTCCGTGAATCTCTCTGCGTACAAGTGGTATACGAGTCCATCACTAGTACAGAACGACACATCGGATACCCCTCTATGGAAACGGCATGAGTTAGGCGACGGAAAAATGAGCGTCCCGCACGAAAAAAGCCGCCCGCGAGACCTGGTCGCGACACATTGGCAACGGTTAATTTTTTTCAACCGTTTGTAATATATTTGGAAACGGTTAAAATATGCTACCGTATGCAAAGTAACGGGGCCCAAAAGGCCCATTTAGACCGTCATATAAATACACGCACGTGCCCTAGCGCGGCCGCACATCGCTTTCTTCAATCTTCCTTCATACTTATCCTCTCCTGACTCCTGCACCGCCGCCAGATCGGCGAGCAGGGCGCTCTACTGGGGAGCAGCGGCGCTGGAGATTTCTTTTCGGAGGGGATCGTGGTTGGGTTACCTATTGCCTAGCAGATCCATTTTTGAGAGCTCGTTTTGTGTATCTATTTGTTGACTGATCTAGCTCGTTTGTTTGTTTCTCTGACCAGATTGGCTAGAAGTGCGCGCGCCGGCGCCAGCAGCAAGGGCGTCACCATGGACAACCAGATCGGCGGCGGTCGGAAGTGCGCGCGCCGGTGCCAACAGCAAGGACGTCACCATGGACAGTCAGATCAGCGGCGGTCGGAAGCGTGCGTGCCGGCGCTAGCAGCAAGGAAGTCACCATGGACAGCCAGATCGGCGGCGGCCGGAAGTGCGCGTGCCGGCGCGACCAGTAGCAAGGGTGGCCGTGTGTACAATCTTAACTTTCAGCCGGGCTGGGTAATTCATCTATCTCAATCAGCTCGCAGGTTCCATTACATGCCTCGTATGTCTTCTGTATGCCAATGGCACGGTCCTTCTCTTTTCGTTGATTGTTTTGCTTCCTGGCCAGCTACTAGTACACTAGTATTTAGAACAAGGACTCTCGTGGATGCAAGATCTTATTTTGTTGTGGTGCATCGATGGCTAGTGGCAGTGGTGGAGAAGTTGTTGATTCCAGACTGTGAACTTGTATGCTCACTATTGTGGTTAGTGCTATCAACCATGATTTTTGTTGATCTTTTCTGTAAATTATTGACTCCCTTGCCTGTCCGACCTGACTGTCTCTCTTTGTTCATTCATGCAGCTATGGTTGCTTCGGTTTTCTTCTCTATTACTAGCGGTTGCCACACGCCGCACACGCTCACCTGCTGAAATCTCCTTCCACCATTGACTCGAGATCGAGACCTGCTCCTGCCGGATCTGATGGAGATGCAGATCCTGCGGGACCGCCGTTTCGTGGTGCTGGACGCCGAGATCGACCTGACCATTGCGAGTTCATCGGCCGCTACCCGAGATCTGCAGCGAGATGTGCAAATCAGCGCTGGTAATCCTGTTTTCCTTGCCGCGGCTGGTCTTAGCCAATAATAAATTGCTTAGATAGGTATGGTTGCTTAGTACTTTGTCTGTTAGGATCAAGAAATTATCGCTCAAACTATTTCCTTTTCCTTGCCGCCGCTGGTCTCAATTTTGTTATGCGCGCAGCTGCTTCTTCTCTCTCCACGATTTGTTCTTGCTGCTTCTCTCTTCCAACGTGATGTTGCTTGTTCTCCCTCTCTAATTAATTCTAGCTAGTTTATTCTCACCCGTAGCTAGCTAGTTTACTCTCACCCTGTCTAATTTTTACAGGTGCTCGCTCTCTAATTTCTTTCAGGTGCTCGCTCAAGAAGACATAAATTCGAGTAGGACTTCAGTTTTACTAGAAGCAAGCTGATACGTCGAGTCTTGTTTTGGCATTTTTTTAAATATTTTCTGCGAGAGGACAACATCTGTGTATTGTATGAACCTTGTCTTGTGTATTAGACCTTTTGTCTTAGGCAAGAATATATTTTAATATGTGTCTTGATTTGTATCATGTACAAAGAAAAAAAAAACTGATATGGCTTCCGCTACCGGTGGTGGCCGGTGGCCTGCTTTTTTTAATATATTTGACCCACAACGGAAACGGACAAAACAACCGTTATAAATGAGCTGCTCTCACATCAGTATCGGAAGCGGGGCAACGGATGCTTTCTCCGTTGCCATAGAAGGTTTGCCCCCGTTGCCATAGTGTCGTTCTGTACTAGTGCATGATGAAACCGAATCTGACTCATGTTTATACCAGTCCTTGTGCCTGTATCTGTATGATCATCGCCTATATAGTTAAACCAGAGAGCTCATTGCGTCCACCCTAGGCAGCAAAACCCAACTTCCATAACCACGGAAGAACTACAATATGGTAACCTCATGTCTGTCTTCCATCTGCAACCTCTTCAATGGCGGCGAGACCGCGTCAGCCATCGTCACACCGCCGGGCGTGTCGGCGTCGCACGTCGTCAAGTTTGACAGCTACTCGCGTACCAAGGGGCTCGGGAAAGGCAAATACATCTGCTCCGAGACGTTCAACGTCGGAGGTAGTGGCTGGTGTCTACTGTACTGTCCTGACGGTCATGCTGATTCAGATACCACCGGTTCGATATCTCTCTATCTTCGTCTGAATTTCGGCTACAGCTGTCCCAATGGAGTCAGAGCACAATCCAGTATTAGTTTGCTTGACCAAGATAGCCAACCAGTGCCATCGTCGTACAGCAGCAGATGCAGCCAGATACGCTTATTCTCCGGAAGATGTATATGGGGCTACGACCAATTCATCGAACGACAAGTCTTGGGGAAATCCCTTAGCCTAAAAGATGATGCTTTCAGTGTTAGGTGCGATATGACCGTCTTCACCGAGCCTATCTCCCCGCCTTTGGTGCCACCGCCTGATATGCACCGGCACCTTTGCCACCTACTCTTGTCCGGCGAGGCAGCCGATGTTACTTTCGAGGTCGGTGCGGAGACATTCCCTGCACACAGGTGCATACTTGCAGCTCGGTCATCGGTCTTCAAGGCAGGAGCTCCTTGGTCCGATGAAGGAGAAGATCTCATCAGGCGTACAGATCAACGACATGGAAGCCACTGTGTTCAAGGCTCTTCTCGACTTCATCTACACAGACTCCGTGCCTGAAATGGACGAAGACGACACCGCAGCAATGTCTCAGCATCTGCTTGTAGCGGCGGGCAGGTACAACCTGGAGAGGCTAAAGCTGATCTGCGAGGACAAGCTGTGCAACCACATTTGCACCAGAACGGTTGCGGCTACGTTGACGCTGGCTGAGCAGCATGGCTGCGACGCGCTCAAGAAGGCATGCTTCCAGTTTCTCACTTCTCCAGGCATCTTGAAAGTAGTCATGGCATCTGACGGCTACCAGCACCTGAGAAGCAGCTGCCCCTCTGTTATACAAGAGCTGCTTACCAAGCTTGCTCCGTGAACTCTACCAGTTGAAAGGGAAAATCCGGAGACTTATTTTAATATTTCTGGTTTTTCTATTCTTAGAACAGACTATGACACTCGTACTAGTGTTGATTACATCAAGTCTAAGAAAGGCTTGCTTATTTCCCAGCAAGTATTTGAGCGCAATCATGTCGAAGAGTTCTTTTTTTTTCGTGCAAACCAGGAGCACTGCCGATTTCATCAAGATAGAACAGCAAAAATACTTGCTTATTCCATGCAAGAAAGGCTTGCTTATTTTCTTCCGTGCAAGAAAGGCTTTGCTTATTTCCCAGCAAGTATAGAGTGGCCCAGTTTACAAAAAAAAATTGGAAGAAAACTACACAATCAATGCTGTAAACACTCTTTTCTATCTTAATGACATGACATGCAGGTCCTGCATTTTCTTGGAAGAAAAATAATTAAGGGATAACCATGCAAAAAACCAAGACAACAAAATGAGAAGATAAAAAAAATCACTACAACAGTTCTGTTTTTCAGCCATGGTTTAGCTCCATGGTAGGAAGTCAAATTGTTTGTAATATGCAGATTTCTGTTGCAGCAACATCACCGTGGCTGCATATTTCTGAAAATACTGCAAGAATTGCACCTTCTCCGTTTCTTTAGGAGCACATTTGAACATTTCATTATTTCTGAAAATTTAGAGAAAAGTTGTAATATTATTAATTTTCATGCCTTCTCCTCCAATTGTATGTAGAGCAATTATAATTATAATCCGCTATATTAATTATAATCATCATATGTATGTGGATATATAGCTCTGTTGTATCATTTGGTAGTTAGAATAAATCAATAGATACATATCGATGGAATTTGAAGAGTGAGAATTGGAGAGTCTATCAGAATATCAATACAAACAGAATATGCAAATTTATTAATAGATTTCCAAGTTAACATAAAAATTTGCAGTTTTCGCACATACGCTCTCTTGGTCGAGACAATGAAAAAAGGGCGAACTGAGGTTGCGGTTACACGGGTCAATTGATGTTTGGCAAATTTTTGGTTGCGCCAAAGTTTTTCATCCAAATGTTGTGGGCAACGTTTAGTCATAAAAGGGGCTAAAATTTTGTAGTGGCCTGTGGTGTCATGAGAACAAAGAAGAGATTAGGGATTTCGAGGGTTCCCTATATATCGCATTAAGCGAGTCGGTGCATGGACTCGCCCGCACAATTCGTCCATATGGGCGGCCCACGTGTGGGTTTTTCTTTATATTTTTTTGTTCTTTTATGTTTTCCCGAATAGTGCCTAAACAAATTTTTGTCCTTGCTTTTTCAAAATCTGGTTTTTTTAATCTGAACATTTCCAAAAGCTGAACCATTTACAAAAATGAAATATTTTTAAAATGAACATGATTCAAAAATGATGTTTTTGTGAAATATGAACGTTTTATAAAATCTAGGACATTTTCAAAATGAACAATTTTCAAATCTGGACCATTTTAAATAATGAATATTTTTTAAATCTTAATCATTTTAAAAAATCTGTAATTTTAAAATCTGAACCTTTTTAATAAATAAACAGTTTTCAAAATCTAAACCATTTTCAAATATAGGAGAAAATTAAGAAATCCTAATTTTAAATAATGTTGTGATTTTTTAAACATCAGGTTTAAATTTTATCTTTTTAAAAATAGTGTTTCAGATTTTTTTTAAAATTAATATGGCTCACCAAAAAACAAAAGAAAAAATAAAAATGGAAAAAATAAACAAAATGCAGAAGAAAATAAGCGATACAAATGGACCGGCCCAAAGCGGAGACACACAGTGGGCGAGTCCTATACGACTCGAAACAGACGAAAAACAGTGACAATGATTTTTGATTAACCTTTCCTCGGTGACGGTACCTACGTCCACGTCCAAAACCACTATCCATAGCAACGCATGGTCATATTTCCTAATTTAAGTTTTTTAGATAAAAGGTCAAATGGCCCGTCGTTAAATTAATAACGCCTTCAACGGGGAAAGAGATACAAGGAGTTGAACCCAACGTACATGATAGCACTGTACACACACAAAACAAAACAAAACAAAACAAAACAAAACAAAACAAAGGTCGGCAACCGATGAGGCTACGACAAAAAGTACAAAGGGCACAACTAGAGCCTAAGGGGAACAACGCTGAAGAAGGAGAGCACTTGCAGGATGGGCATAATGGCCAGGCCAGAGGTCACCCTAAAACTCGGGCACACCAACGGTCACTGCACACCGTCACACACACTCGAGCCTCAAAGCCAACGCCACCCGCCGACGCCCACGGACTGCAACTGACAAGCCTCGACAAGAGGGCCAAATAGAGGAACACCGAGGGTGCATCACAAGATGCAAGCTTTGACGGAGAAAGCAGTATGAAAATCCCGCGCCATCCAACGAAGCACCGCAGCCTCCGCACCACCAACTTCCGAGAGCAATAGACTATGGCCTCCAAGACGGCGTCCTCAAGAGGATCACCACGCCATCGCGCCACCACCGCACGATCCAAAGAGTATGGGTTTATGCCCGGAGCACGAAAGGAGCACTAACGGAAGCCGCACCAACGCCTTCAAGAAAGGGACGACATCCAAAGATGTAACCCGAGCTGGGCAAGGGCTTCCCCTTCACATGATCTCTCCCCCTCCCACACAGTGATTGCATCGCTGCAAACACAACAACCGAAGCAGCGCCACACCCTGTTGCTCGCTAGCCACCATGTCATCCACACGGCTGTGGCACTGGCCAGCCCCAGAGCAACTGGCTCGCCTGCACACCCCCATGGCTTCCAACATCCAGGGCCCCCGCTCCAGCGTCCCAGCTCCACACGCTGCCCACCTATAAAAAACTGAGCACCACCGCTATCTCGACCCGCTTAGAAGTGAGAGGGTCCCTCTGGTTGGATGAACAGCAGCCCCCATGGCTGTCGGTGTCACCAGATATGGACGTGGAGAGGTCGATGGGCTCCAAGAGGACCGTGCCCCGGCCCGAGGGAATCTGGCGGCCGGAGACCCCAAGTCCACGGTGCATAGCCCTAGTCGGCCCCTACCGGCATCCCCTCACAGGGAATACAGTACAAAGCGCGGCATCTAGCCCAACTCGCCGCCGAGGCCGCGCCGCCCCGCCCGAGAATGAGGAGAGAGAGAGGTCTGAACCCGCTTAGAGGAGCACAGCACCGACGGACAAGCTCGCTGCCACCATGACCACACCACTGTCCAGCCGCAACCTCCCCTCGACGGAGACCTTGCACGTGGTAGAGGAGATCCGCTGCCACCGGCGGGAGCCGCCGGGCGAAAAAGGGTGGAGGAGGGCGGGCGGGGTTTGGCGCTACGGTTTTCGCCTTGCCCATGGGTGTGACCAGGAGCGCTAGCATATTTCCTAATTATGAGCAAACATCGGCTGCTTTTTAGAGTACTTTGCATGGTCAGGCCTGTCAAACAGTAGAGTGTGTACTTTTTTGTGTGGAAAGACTTCATCAAGTGTGAAAAATGCTTTAACCTCACTCGTTCTAGCCAACTTGGCTTTCTCTCTTTTTTTCGATAATGGGCATTTCATTACTCAAGCATCGAACACATACTAATGTATTACACCCGGCCTCTGTATAACAAGATGCACACAACCAACAATATTCAAATGAAAATAAATTATAAAAACGTGCAATACAAGAATCCAAAAGAGAGCTCTTAATATGGCTAAGAAGCCGGTGGACCAATCCGAAGACTATGCCGCCACCCATGTGGGATAAAAAAAAACTTCACCGTCTCCTCAAACCGAGCAGACACCTCCGTAAATAGGTCGCGAAACTGTATAGGTGAGCACGAATGAAACCGATGTGTACACCGGTAGATGACCTGCATAGGAGAGAAATTTTTATCATTAAAAATCTTGTCATTTCAACATAGCCAAAATGACCATATTACATCAAACGCTCCCACCGTGAGAAGGGCTCTATACTTGTTATCTATCCCATGCAACTTGTTACCAAAAATATTTGCAACACTACATGACAGTTAGAAGCCACTTTGATGACTGACCATATAGAATGGACAACTTTACTATCTCATCGTGATGACATAACACACATTTTTTACTTCCTTGCCAATGGTGCTTTACAAGGTTGCCATTAGTAAGGATTACACCCTTATGAAGATACCAACCAGATAATTTTATTTTTAATGGAATCTTCATTTTCCATATTTCATTATTACCATCGACTGACATATCTTGATGAACAAGAACTCTATACATAGAATCAACTAAGAATTTGCCATTCTCATGTAAATTCCAACGAAATATATCAGCCCCTTGCGATAGCTGGATCATAGCTAGCCTCTCCAACAGAGCGTTCCATGTCACAAGCCTAGGGCCAATTAAATCTCGTTTGAACGTTACATTAGGTGGAGATGTCTCCAATATCGTAGCGTTTGTGACCTACAATATTATATAGAGCTGAATATTGTTCTCGGAGAGTGGTGTTTCTTAGCCACCTATCCTCCCAGAATCTAATCTCTGATCCAACTTTAATGGAAAAGGATCCAAAGCGGAAGAAAAGTTTCTTTGTTGCCATTAGACCAGCCCAAAAATGAGAGTCTCCCGGTTTCCAAAAAACCTGTGAAAATGCATTTTGGCCTATGTATTTCCTTTGTAGTATAGTTTGCCAAACCCCGTCTTCGGTAAGGAGCTTAAAAGGCCATTTACCTAGGAGCGTTGTGTTTTAACCTGAAGGCCCTGAACACCCAGCCCTCCATGGTCCTTAGGTCGGCAAACTACATCCCAACGAGTCAGTCGATATTTCTTTTTTTTCACTATCTCCTTACCAAAAGAAACTTGACCGGCAGAAATCTAGTTTGTTTTAGAATCTCTTAGGAAACTAAGAAATAAATCCCAACGAGTCAATCGATATTCTTTTTTTTCACTATCTCCTTACCAAAAGAATCTTGACCGGAAGAAATCCAGTTTGTTTTAGAATCTCTTAGGAAACTAAAAGAAATAAATCATATGCAGTACCATATTACTTAGTACCGAATTAATGAGGACTAATCTTCTGCCGAGAGATATTAGTTTTCTTTCCAGCTACTCAACCTTGCTTGCAAGCTCCTCAACCAATTTCCACTTGGCGTTTGATAGCTTCCAGTAATGGATCGCAAAACCCAGATACCGAATGGGAAATTGACCATGCTCACAACCAAACAATAGAATCGTACCGTTCACATATTGAAGAATCAATGTTCCCCCGTCCGCTAGGTGCGGGACTACCCCTTCAATGTGCCCATTGAGTTTTGCACGCTCAATCATGACAGCTAACATATCCGCCACTGTATTAAATAGTATAGCCGATAATGGATCACCTTGTTTTAATCCTTTCTTTGTTTGGAAGTAATGACCAACATCATCCTTGACTTTAATGACCACACTACCTCCCGTGACAAAACTCTGGATCATAGTGCGCCGCTTAAGGTCTGTTGAAAAAAAAAACCATTTAATTTTATCATACGCCATTTTAAAATCAATTTTAAATATGACCCTATTTAACCTCTTCCGATGTAGCTCATGTACCGTCTAATGTAAGATCACAATTCCATCGAGTATATTGTGTCCTTGCATGAAGGGGTTTGCGTAGGACGCACCCCGTGATCAGCAACGGAGTTAGTCTTATGGTAGCGGTCTTGGTAAATTTGTTGAAGCTAACATTAAAAAGACAGTTTGGACTATATTGTTGGATCCCTTCTACATTTTTAATCTTAGGGAACAAAATGATTTCTCCCCTATGTACCGTCTCCTCTGTCTGTGCTAGGAACCCGCAATTTCAATAAACACAAGGTGAACAACATCCTTCATTTGTTCAATTTTTTTTGAAAAGGTCAACCGCTCTGCATCAATAGTACTATAGTAATACAAAAAGTCCTCACACCACTTAGTTATGGCTACAAGCACTAGAGCGAGCCGAATGCGCGCCGCTGTCAGCACCCCCTCACTGGAGTCTAGGTAAATTTTATCATAGTAGAGCTTGTTGTACATGCGGGAAGTCGTCATGCTATCTCTTAAGGGCCAGCAAACCAGAGCAGCAACCATCGCCGTTGATTACAACCGTAAATTAAAATAGTCAAACCTGCAACCATAGGAACGGACCGGATCATAAGAGATCCGCCGGACACACAATCCCGGACGTCCTCCACCAACACTAGATGCACCACTGGAGCGAGGCTAGGATGGAGAGAACCTCTTATTATGACTTTGAGACGGGAAAACACTACTTATCAGCCGGGGATCGCGATGTTCACATCCTCCGCCTCCTGCTCGTGACACGCGTCTGCCGAGGGCCCACACACCACCGCCCCGCACCTTATCCCATCTCCTAATTTCTCCCCATCGCGAGTTCGCGACAATGGAGAAGAACTGCAGCTTTTCCCAGCCACGATTCCGTCGCTACAGCCCGCACGCCGCGACCCAGCCACGGCGTTCTCCTCCGCCCACCGCATGACGTCCACCGGCACCCGCCAAGGCTCTGTACATATGGCCCCGCCCTCTTCACGGGGCCTCTTGTACTGTGTCGCCACCCGACGAGCCGGCTGCATCTCCTCCGCCCATCCCATCCTTCCCAGCGGCGAGACCTCTCCCTTGGCCACTGATGGGCTCCCTTTTTTCACCGCCTTTGCTGCAAATCACAGGAGCATCATGCGTTGTCGGCTGCTGAAAGGAGAGATAGGGGCTGATTAGCTGCAGATGTGTACGGCCAGAGCTCCAAGCAGCGAGTAGCGACGTTGCTACGTATGGCGACCGGCGGTGCTACACACGCCCGCCGGCGTTGCTACGGCGAGCAGCGGGGCTACACGCGCCCGCCGGCGTTGCTACGTACGGCGAGCGGCAGTGCTACACGCGCCCGCCGACGTTGCTACGTACGGCGAGCGGCAGTGCTACACGCGCCCGCCAGCGTTGCTACAAACGGCAAGCAGCGTTGCTAATGCTACCGGCGGCGAGCAGCGTGCTGCCACAGGTGGGTAGCGCTGCTTCCATAGGTGGCCGGAGTTGCTACCGTCGGCAAGCGGCCGTGGTGCTGCAGGTGGGTGGTGCTGCTTCTATAGGTGGCCGGAGTTGCTACCGTCGGCGAGCGGCCGTGCTACTACAGGTGGGTGGCGCTGCTTCCATAGGTGGCCGGAGTTGCTACCGTCGGTGAGTGCGGTGCTGCCATCGCTGGGCGGCGTCGCTATGGTCGGGGGCGGCGAGGAGCTCCGGTTGAGGTCCAGCGATGGTCCTGCGGAGGTGATTAGTGGGCAGTCTGGTCATAGCCAGCGAGATGCGTGCGGCCGTGCGGGAGCGAGATGCGTGCTATTTTTATTTTTTGAGCGAAACAAGAATGAGGCGGGGTTGGCTGGGTCAACGCTGCTGGGTACACGTGTCGCGCTCTCCACCTGGGGGATCGGGGGTTACGATCCCCCGGGGACGCTTAGCACTGCCCTTTGAGACGCCACCGGACCATTCCGAAGAAAACAGTAGAACAACCGTTATACAAAGGAACATAAACCTTCCTTCCGACGAGTGGCGCTGATCCGCCATACCTCCGAGGCCCCATGGGCTGCCGGAGGACGGGAGGACCGGCAACTTCATCGCGAGAGCGACGGAGCCTCGATTGCTTCTTGACCGCCTTCGCTCGAGTCTGGAGCTGTACTGGTTCGGTTCCCCAATGTTCAATCTTTACCTGATGCCAAAAGAGGAAATTGTAATGCCGATATAGTGTTAAGTAGGAGTCCGCATCTAAGGGTGTGTTCGGTTTTCGGATGGGGTGGAACGGAATGGAACCGTTCCATTCTGGGAGCCCGTTCCCGTGTTTGGTTTTTAGGTGGAATAGAATGCAGTGGTTCCACAAAAGAGAATATTCCCCTCAGATGCGGAACCAACCCGTCTGGCCAAATCAACCGGACCGAGTGGAACGGACGCGCTAATCTCGCACGCGAAGCCTAACCTCCTCTCTCTTTCCTGTCTTCTTGCACCCAGGCGAGGGCCGACGGTGGCCCGCAGCGGCGATGACGACCCCCAGGCGAGCCCCGGCGGCGAACCCAGGCGAGCGCCGGCGGTGGCCCGTAGCGGCGGCGGCTACCCGAGGCGCGAGCTCCGGCGGCGACCCAGGCGACCGCGGTGGCGACCCCCAGGATCGAGACGCGGCGGCGACCCCCAGGCGCGTGCCGACGCTGGCCGCGCCAGCCCGAGGCACGCCGGCCTGCTGGGACGCGCAAGCCGTGGTGGGAGAGAGGCGGGCGGCCGCCGGCCAGAGAGATTGAAAGAAGAGGAGCATGGCTACGGCGGCGCCCAGTAGCGGCGGCGGGAGAGAGGCGGGCGGCGGCGGCCACGACCAGATGAGCCCCGGCGGCGGCCACGGCCAGATGAGCACACGGGCACGCAGGGAGAAGTTTTTTTTTAGGGAAGGGAGAGGAATTTCCTAATCCTAAATTAGTGCTAGATTTGTTTTAAATTAATAGATTAGTGCTAATTCAATTGATAATCCTAAATTATTACTAATTGACTTGCTAATCCTAAATTTGGGAACCATTCCATTTCATCTCATTTTGTCTAACCGAACACCGGGACGGAATGGAACCGTGACATTCTATTTTGGTGGAACACCGGTTCCATTCCGTTTCACCCGGTTCCAAAAACGAACACACCCTAAAAGAAGTACGTCTGTGTAGGGGTTGCCATGAGGAAACAGGATCTGACTCATAGCATGTATGGTTATCAGATAGTCGGTTTGTCGCACGGGTGCCATGGCATCCTTTTTTTTTGTCGCCATTTTAAGTTTCCAAAAATCCGAAAAAAATACTGGACATTGACAAGTACTGGATCTATGATTCTGAAAAGTTTCAACGCGAAATAGTTTATATTGCGGTCTACACAAAAATGACAAATTTATAGATCTGGGTGGAGATTCAAATCCTCTCAAATTTGTCAGAATTTTGTCATTTTTGTGTAGGGCGCAATATAAACTATTTCGCGTTGAAACTTTTCAGAATCATAGATCTAGTACTTGTCAATGTCCAGTATTTTTTTTGGATTTTTTGGAAACTTAAAATGGCGACAAAAAATAATAAAAAAACGGGTGCCATGGCACCCGTGCGACAAAACGCCTCACTCGTATGGTTATCCCCTATATAGGAGCAGTAGTTAGACCGGAGCTAGCATGAACGATCAATTATTTTCCTCCGGGAGAGAGCACTTTCCAACTTCGAGTTCCGCACGATATGTGTGTGTGTGGGGGGGGGGGGGGGGGGTCACATGTCGTCAAGATTGACGGCTACTCCCGCACCAAGGGGCTCGGCAACGGAAAGTACATCTGCTCCGAGACGTTCGACGTCGGAGGCCATCGGTGGTGTATGAGGTATTACCCCGACGGCATGGGTAAAGATGTCGCGGACTACATATCCATCTATCTGCAGCTCGACAACTGTAATGCCAATGGAGTCAGAGCAGAATTCAAGATTGGTTTGCTTGACCAAGATTGTCAACCAGTGCATATGCATTTTCGATGACAGTGGAACTGGATGGGGCTTCCCACAGTTCATCAATAGGAAGGCCTTCGAGGAAGCCGTTTACCTCCGAGATGATGTTCTCCGCATCAGGTGCGACGTCGCCGTGATGAAGGAGACCTTCACCGAGCCTATCCCCCCGCCATGGGTTGTGCCACCATCCAACCTTCCCCAGCATCTTGGCCAACTCCTTCTGGCTGCCAAGGCGACCGATGTTACTTTTGAGGTCGCCGATGACTCATTTCCTGCACACAGGTGCATACTCGCCGCTCGGTCGTCAGTCTTCCAGGCGCAGCTCTTGCGTCCGATGATGGAGAAGACCTCACCCCGTGTACGTATCGATGACATGGAGGCCAACGTGTTCAAGGCTCTTCTCCACTTCATCTACACCGACTGACTGCCTGAGATGGAGGAGGATGACACCACAGCGATGTGCCAGCATCTGCTTGTAGCGGCGGACAGGTACAACATGGATAGGCTAAAACTGATCTGCGAGCACAAGCTGTACAACCACATTTCCACCAGAACCGTTGCGACTACGTTGACGCTGGCTGAGCAGCATGGTTGTGATGCCCTCAAGAAGGCATGCTTACAGTTCCTCACTTCACCGGGCAACTTGAAGGTGTTAGAATATGTAATACAGTATACGTATATGAGTATGGTATAGTATACCAACTCGTATACGTACAATGTGTAAGCCACGGTAGGGGCTTTTCCTACCCATATATAACACGCACCCCGACCCCTCCAACGAGGGTTATCGGTTTCCGCTCCGTACTTTGACATGGTATCAGAGCATCGATCTCTAACCTAGTCGCCGCCGCTGCCGGAAGCTTCTCCCGCCGCCGCCGCCGCCACACCCCTACCACGATCCTCTGAATCGGAAAACCAAAGCAAAACCACAAGCCTCACACGATCCCCTGATCGGAAAAGCTCTCACGATCTCTCTGATCGGAAAACACAAAACCACACAAACCCTAGACACGATCCTTCATCGATCGGAAAACCTCCCCTCCTTCGGCATCCATGGCGTCGTCGTCCTCCGCCGTGTCCCTGGTCGCCGCCTTGGGGAACCCTCCCTCTCAGAAGCTGACAAGGTCAAACTTCTTGTTCTGGAAAACCTTGGTATACCCCGCGCTTCGTGGAGCTCAGGTGCTCGATTTGCTTGATGGCACCGAAACTGTGCTGGATCAGTTCCTGGAGGTTGAAACAGAGGGGAAGAAAAGCAAGGTCTCGAACCCGGCCTATGGTGCCTGGGTGCTGCGGGACTCCACGGTGATGAGCTGGATTATCAATTCCTTCTCATCGGAAGTTCTTGCCCATGTCGTCGGCATTGAGTCGACTGCTGGCGTATGGGCAGTCATCATGAAGATGTTCAGCGCCGGATCGCGCGCCAAGATAAACCAGCTTCGAGGCTCCCTCAATGGCACCAAAAAGAATGACCTCACTGTTGCCGCCTTCTTCGCCAGGATGAAGGGCTTTGCCTCCGAACTCGCTGCCATCGGCAAGCCTGTTGAGGAGGATGAGATGGTGGGCTACATCACTAATGGTCTCGATGCGAGCTACAACGATGTGGTGGTAGCAACCAATGGTAACAACTCCGTTACTCTCGATGACTTATATGCTCAGATTTATGCTCACGATATGCGCCAGGATATGCTTGCTGCTACAGGACAAGACGCCGGCTTCACCTCGTCGGCCAATGCTGCTAGCCGCCATGGACGTGATAGTCGCCCGTGCGGTGATGGTGGACGCTCTGGTGATCACGGACGCTCTGCTGATCGTGGAGAATGCGGTGACCGTGGTGACCGTGACCGCGGGCGGGGCGACCGCTATGTCAGTGCGCGTGGTGACCGTGACCGCGGGCGCGGTGACCGTTGCCTCTATGACAGGCAAGATTCTGGACGCCGTGATGATGCGGGTCGCTGGGATGATCGTCGCCACAATGATGACCGCCGCGATGCTGGCCGTCGGCGTGATGATCGGCGCGATGATCGCCGTGATGATAGAGGACGCCGTCGTGGACATGGCCGCGCCCCTACCCCCTATGTCAACGTTACCTGCCAGATATGCAAAATACATGACCATCCTGCTTCTGATTGCTGGTGGCGCTTCAAGGATGACTCTCGTTCTGATTCTAATGATGATGTTGCTCGAGATGAAAATGGTGCCAATGTTGCTAATATTGCCTCATATGGAGTTGACACAAATTGGTACCCCGACAGTGGTGCTACGGATCATATCACGAGTGAACTACACAAGTTGACAAGCCATGACAAGTACAAGGGCCGTGATCATGTGCACACAGCCGATGGCAATGGTATGTCTATAAGTCATATTGGTTATTCATTGTTGCATACTCCCCATAGTAATTTACATCTAAACAATGTTCTTCATGTTCCTAGTGCTTCAAAAAATCTTGTCTCCATTCATAAGCTTACACTTGATAATGATGCCTTTATTGAATTTCATCCATACTTCTTTTTGATCAAGGATCAGGCCACGCGAAGAACCCTGTTTAAGGGGCCATGTCATGGTGGTCTCTACCCGCTAGTGCCTTCCTCTATCGGTCTTCCAAGCAAGCTTTCATCACAATAAAGCCATCTTCTTCAACATGGCATCGCCGCTTAGGACATCCTTCCTCGTTTGTGGTGCAGCAAGTTCTTAGGAAAAATCAGCTTTCGTTTACTCCAGAAATAAACTCTTACATTTGTGACTCCTATCAGTTAGCTAAAAGCCATCAGATGCCATATCCTGTTTCATCTAGTGTGTCTACTGTTCCTCTGGAACAAGTTTTCTCTGATGTATGGGGTCCTGCACCTACTTCTGTAGGGAAACACTTATATTACATAAGCTTTATTGATGATTTCAGTAAATTTACTTGGATCTATTTGCTCAAGAACCGTTCTGATGTTTACCAAGTTTTTCTAAATTTTTAAGCCTTTGTTGAGCGCAAATTTGGTACCAAAATTATCACTATGCAAACTGATTGGGGAGGTGAATATGAAAAACTCAATGGATTCTTCCAGAAAATTGGCATCACACACCATGTTTCCTGTCCCCATGCACATCAACAGAATGGTTCTGCTGAGCGTAAACACCGTCACATTGTTGAGGTTGGCCTTGCCCTCCTTGCACATGCATCCATGCCATTAAAATTCTGGGATGAAGCTTTTCTCACGGCCACTTTTCTTATCAATTTACCTCCTAGCAAAGTAATTGGTTTTGACACTCCTGCAGAACGTCTCCTTCACACAAAACCCAACTATGACTCTCTTCGCATCTTTGGCTGTGCATGTTGGCCCAATCTTCGCCCATACAATAAACGAAAGCTTGCGTTTCGCTCCACACGATGTGTGTTCTTAGGTTATAGCCATCGCCACAAAGGTGTTAAATGCCTAGATGTCTCCACTGGACGTGTATATGTTTCCCGTGATGTTGTGTTTGATGAAAACATTTTTCCCTTTGCCGAGCTCCACCCTAATGCTGGTAGACGTCTCCGCAATGAAATCCTGCTTTTGCCTACACATTCATCATCTTTTACTAATGGGGATGAACAACATGATGACCATATGCCATTGCCTGTTATACCCAATGCTGCTAACCATGACCAGGAACATGTGCAAAATGATGATTCAGATGATAGCACGGTTGGAGATGAACCAGCCAGTTCAAATTCCACTGAAAATGATGAAGAATTGGAGTCAAATGAGCAAGAACAAGAATCAGCACAAACTACCAACTCAGGTGGTCAATTCGAGGAAGATTCTGCCTCGGATCATGGGCCATCAGATCCCGAGACGGATATGCTGGAAGATACGCCCGCAGCATCGTCGTCCGAAGCTTCCATGCAGAATTCGCCACCGCACCAATCCCCCGTCACCACATCGTCGCGGTCCCTCGAGCTGTCGCATGTGCTGTCGGGCGCGGCCTCGACAGCCTCTGCACCCCACTCGTCGCCCTCCATGTCGCCATCGCGGACTGGGTCGCCCATGGCTCACATGGGCGCGAACAACGACGCCCAGTCAGCGTCCTCAGGATCTTCTGCGGCTGATCCTGCTGTTGCTGCTCCTGCGCCTGGTGTTCGAACACGGCTACAAAAAGGCATTACAAAACCACATGAATTCAAAGATGGTACTGTCAGGTATGGAAAACAAGTAGAAAAGGCTTCTACAGATGAACCCCGCTCTCTTGCTGATGCTCTTGAAGATCCAAAATGGTGCAAAGCAATGGGGGAAGAATATGATGCATTGCTTCAAAATAAAACATGGCATTTGGTTCCTCCTAGTCCAACCAAAAATTTGATTGATTGCAAATGGGTGTACCGTGTAAAGAAACATGCAGATGGTACAATTGACAGATATAAAGCCCGTCTTGTTGCCAAAGGTTTCAAACAGAGGTATGGCATTGACTATGAAGATACTTTTAGTCCTGTTGTTAAAGCAGCTACTATTAGAACTATGTTGTCTATAGCAGTTTCTAGAGGATGGACATTGCGACGGCTTGATGTGAAAAATGCTTTCTTACATGGTATTTTGGAAGAGGAAGTTTACATGAAACAACCACCAGGGTTTGAACATCCGAATACACCTCACCACATTTGCAGGCTTGACAAGGCTCTTTATGGACTAAAGCAAGCTCCCCGAGCGTGGTACTCCAGGCTCAGTTCGAAACTATCTACTCTTGGTTTCATTCCTTCCAAAGCTGACACTTCCTTGTTCCTTTACCAAAAGTCTGATATCACTATGTTTATGCTGATTTATGTTGATGACATAATTGTTGCAAGTTCCTAAGATCGTGCCATCCCTGCTTTGCTCAAGGACCTCAATGAAAATTTTGCCATCAAGGATCTTGGAGAATTGCATTTCTTCTTGGGTATTGAAGTCAAGAAAATGCAAGATAGGTTAATATTAACACAGGAAAAATATGCTTCAGAATTGCTTGAGAAAGCGAATATGCACCAATGCAAGCCAGAAAGTACACCTTTATCTTCCACCGATCATCTTTCTCTTGCTGCAGGAGATCCACTCGGTCCAGAAGATATTACAAGATATCGGAGCATTGTTGGTGCTCTACAATATCTTACTCTCACACGGCCTGACTTATCTTACTCGGTTAATAAGGTTTGTCAGTATCTACACTCTCCTACATCTGTGCATTGGGCCTCTGTCAAACGAATTCTGAGATATGTAAAGGGTACAACCAAACTTGGTATCACCTTTCAGCCATCTTCATCTACACTTTTGAGTGACTTTTCGGATGCAGATTGAGCTGTGTGTCTTGATGATAGACGATCAACAGGAGGTTTTGCAATATTTGTAGGACCAAACCTGATTTCTTGGAGTGCCAGAAAACAAGCTACAGTCTCAAGGTCAAGTACATAGTCTGAATATAAAGCCTTAGCTAATGCCACAGCAGAATTGATATGGGTTGAATCACTTCTCAATGAACTTGGAGTTAAGTTAAAAGAAAGGCCTTGTTTATGGTGTGATAACATTGGTGCGACATATCTGTCAGCAAATCCAGTCTTTCATGCACGTACCAAGCATATTGAGATTGATTTTCACTTTCTTCGAGAACGAGTGGCAAGTAAACAGTTAGACATCAAATTTATTTCCAGCAAAGATCAGCTTGCAGATGGTTTTACTAAGTCTCTTCCAGTAAAGAATCTTCATGAGTTTAGGCGTAATCTAAATCTTTCTCAAGTTTAAATTAAGGGAGGCTGTTAGAATATGTAATACAGTATACGTATACGAGTATGGTATAGTATACCAACTCGTATATGTACAATGTGTAAGCCACGGTAGGGGCTTTTCCTACCCATATATAACACACCCCGACCCCTCCAACAAGGGTTATCAGTTTCCGCTCCGTACATTGACAGAAGGCAGTCATTGCATCTGACGGCTTCCAGCACCTGAGAAGCAGCTGCCCCTCTGTTATAGAAGAGCTGCTTAGCAAGCTGGCTCCGTGAGCTCTTCCATTTGAAAGTTTGTAGATTGCTAACACACACACACACTTACACACGAGCTCTCACTGTTATGGTTTGTAGATTGCTAAATTGCCCCTTCCTTCGCTTGTATCTTAATTACCTAATGCTCCTACCTGCCTTTGTTTGTTATTAAGCTCAAGTTCCTATGTGCTTTTAAGCCAGAATACAATTGGCAAAGCCATTCACTGTTTTATATGAAGTGGAATAGTCTAAAAATACTAATCTTCGAGAGAGTCTGTTTATTTGTGTGCAAATTCTACTGAATAATGCAATGTTGTCAAACAGATTGTTGTTTTCGGTGAAAGAATGGAACCAACTTCAGCAAAACTGTTGTTTTCTGTGAGTTATACATATTCAGCTATGTAGTTAAATTATTTTATCAATAACCTGCGCATATGATTATGTTCGGTAACCACATATATGGCAATGGGTGCCCACTTATGATGCGGCAAGATTCTATAAATGGTTCACTGAGGTTTGTGAAATTTGTTGGGTTAACATTTGCTCACCATCACTACAACATCTTATGGATTTTCTTTTTTGTGTGTGTACTGAAGCAGCGCACGGTGAAGGAGGTTTGACTTAAGGATATGAATACTGGTAGCTAATATTTAGCCAGAGAACATGCTTGATCATGTGTAAGATCATTTACTGAAAGTGTCTTAATACATATCTATACTGTTATGTACTTCGTTTTTCTTTTTATACTGAAAGTGGGCGAAACCTATATGCCGCCCGTTAGAGGCGCGTAAGGCGAGCGCCGCTAATGAGGGAGCTTCTGGCGGGCCGGCCCATCCGGCGGCTTTTCTTCTTTTCTTTCTTTTTTTGTTTATTTTTATGTTTATGTTTTTATTTTTCGTTTCTTTTCTGTTTTGTTTCTTTTTTTCTTTTTTCTTATTGTTTTTCGTTCTTTTTAAATTGTTTAATCTTTGAAAATGGTACAAATTTAAAAATGGTTTTAAATTTAAAAATGGATCCAAATTTGAAAATGATTCCAAAGTAAAAAAGGTTCTAAATTTGAAAATGGTTTCAAATTTGAAAATTGTTACTATTTAAAATGGTTCTAAATATAAAAATGGTTCCAAATTTAAAATGGTTCGAAATTTCAAAATGGTTCCAAATTTGAAAATTGGTTCTATTTTGAAAACGGTTCCAAATTAAAAAAGGATTTCATATTTTAAAATGGTTCCAAATTTAAAAATGTTTCCTAAATAGAAAATGGTTTCATTTTGAAAATGGTTCAGAATTTGAAATGGTTCCAAATTTAAAAATAGTTCTATTTTGAAAATGGTTAATTTTTTTAATTTTTATAATTATTTGTATCAAAATGCTACTGAATACTTTTTTTAACAGCGGAAGAAACATAAAAGAAACCAAGCATTTACGTTTTTTTTGCACGTAGATTGCTTGGGCCGGCCCACGGAAAGAAGCATGTAGGCGGCGCAACAACTACGGCGCGCTAACGCGCGGCGCAAAGGCGCTCCCCTGAAAGTGTCTTACTACGAACGACATTCAACTAGTTATTTTTAGATAGTAGAGATAGAGATTTGAAGTGTCTCAACCTTAGAAATTTAGCAAAGTTCATATTAAAATAATGTACTCAAATTGGCGATCTAAGTCTACTCATTGACTTTATGCAATACTTTGACATGTTTGATCAAAAGATTTTTGAATTTTCTACCTGTGACATCCTGGCAAGAGGTTAACAAGTAGGATACTCATATTAATATGTTGCAACTTTTTCCGGAAACTTGTCTCGATATAACCTAGATGGTAAGCGTGCTTGGTGACCGGTCGAGAAGTCCTTCCCGGGTCTACAAGAGTGATGACAAAGTGCACCGAAAGACTAGTGTTGGTCTGTGGGGGCCAAACTAGTTATTTTATAGAGCTGTCAGGAGTAGGCGGGTAGCAGCAACCGTACGAGGATGGACGGGTGTTACATTTGGTATCACAGCCAACCATCGCGGTTACAAGGGCTTGTGCGGGTCAGAGGCACAGACATGTTAGGACATGGGTCATTAATGAGGTTCACGGAAAGAACGAGCATAGACGGGTGCCAAAAGGGGTAGTTCCTAAACTGGTTTGACTGAAAAGGGTGTCGGTCTTCTATGGGGAGAGGATGTGACATCCTAGCCTTTGGCTTGATAAGATTGATAGGCCTTTGGCTTAATAAGATTGATAGGATTATCATACTAATAAGTTGCAACTTTTTTTCCGGGTCGAAGCTCATCTCGATAGAACCAATATGTTAAGTGTTCTTACCCTGGAGTAATATCAGGAGGGGTGACCGACAGGTCCTTCCCGGTGCGCAGTGGTGTTGGTGCCCCCAGGTGTAGGGACCAATGAAATATTGACAACAATCTTCTCTGTGTTTTTGTTTCTTTTTATTTATTTATTATTTTCGAAAAAAATCAGATTGTTGAAAAAATCAGGATTTGAAATTGTTCAAATTTTAAAATTGCTCAGATTTAAAAAATCTCTAAATTTTGACAATTGCTCGAATTTAAAAAATTGTCCAAAATTGAAAAATGTTCATGTTAGAAAACCGTTTACATTATGAATACTTTCTAAATTTTGAAACAAGTTTCAACCCCAAAGAATTGTTCAAATTTGAAAAAAAAAAGTTCACAAACATTAGATTAAAATAAAAATTAGTTTTGAAATTTGTTCATATTTCGAAATGTTCAGATAACAAGATTTATTTTAATAGGCGAAAGAAAAGGACATATTAGATTTAAAAAACACCGTAGCGTGTTGTTGCTCGTCGACACCGCACTGTTGCAAGGCACTCATTGGCGCTACAAGATGTCAAAGGGAGTTATTTGCACTGGAGGTCACACAACTCGACAACTATGTGCACTTAAGTCACACAACTCGAAAACTGAATTTTTTGGTCTCACAACTCACAAACGTGTGCACATTGGTCACAAATGGGACACGTCATCCCGTTTTGGACTGGAATTTTTCAGGAAAACCCCTGGATTAATATTACGAGAACTAAATTGAAAAATTCTACACCTGGCGGGTGGGGCCCACCCGTCAGGGTCATCTTCTACCTCTGTTTTTTTTAAGTCAACGGAGGAGAGAGAATTTAGATCGAAACCGTCCGAGCTCGCCGGCCCGATGCGGACGAGCGGGAGGCGGCGGCGCCGCGGGAGAGCTGGACAGGGGCGGCGACCGCAGGTGGAGCAGCACGCCGCCCACCATGGGCGGCACGGCGGCGACCGTCTCGAGGAGCAGCGCATGGCTCGCGTGGCGGCGCTGGAAGAAGAGGTCCATGGGCACGCGCAGGGAGCGCACGGCGTAGTAGGCCACCTTGTCCGGGAGCGTGCGCGGCTCGTGGTGCTTCTTGGCGTCGATCGACGTGTCCGCCCTGTACGTGCCCCACGGCGTGAAGCAGAACCAGGGCCTCTCCGTGCCGTCCTCCCTCACGAGCTTCCGCGGCTGGACGCCCCAGTAGCTGACGATGGCCTTCTTGCTGTTGTCCTGCTGCGTGGCCGCCGGCTCAGGCTTTTCGTCGGCGACTTGCTTGGAGGGATGGACAGTCTCTCGAGGTGGGGCCACCGGCTCTGACGTGTCCAGGCCGCACAAGAAGACGGCGACGCGGGGCCGAGGGCGGCGGCGGGCAGGCCGGGACCGGCGGCACGCAGGCCGAGACGGCTACGCGCAGGCCGGGGATGGTGGAGGCGGGCAGGCCGTGTACAGCGGACGTGCTTGAGGTTGAAGACGAACCTGACGGGTGGGCTCCACCCGTCAGGTGTAGAATTTTTCAATTTAGTACTCATAATATTAATCCAGGGGTTTTTCTGAAAAATTCCAGTCTAAAACGGGATGATGTGTCCCGCTTGTGACCAATGTGCACACGTTTGTGAGTTGTGAGACAAAAAAATTCAGTTTTCGAGTTGTGTGACTTAAGTGCACGTAGCTGTCGAGTTGTGTGACCTCCAGTGCAAATAACTCCGTCAAAGGCATTGCTGCAATCGGGCCATGGGGGAGACGCGATGCTAGAAGCCACGCACAGTGCTGCTGCAAAGGCGGCGCACCGTGCTGCAAACCCGCCTCCCCTCGGCGTGCTACAAGCCGCTGAACCGCTGAAGTGAGCGCTGGTCGTTGCTGCTACAACGGTAGACCAACATTGTTGCTAGAGTTGGTCGACAGAGCTGCAAGCCCTCGTTGTCGCCACCGTTAATGGAAACACCGGTCGCTACAAAGTTCCATCATATCAGGAAACGACGCGGGGATGAGGGAAGCGCCCGATGAGACGGTTACTCCCCCAAATTGGACGCCTGGCAGCTAGCAAGCCCTAACACAATCGTGTGGTAGGGTTCAATCTTGAACCAATATATAGCTGAATCCGTTCGGGAAGAAGTCCGAAAGAGTAAGGACTCCGTGAGTCTCTCTGTGTGGAACAGCCAACATCTAAAAAGTACTCCTATCCATGAGACAGAATCCGACTCGTTTTGTACAGCTCCTTTGTGGTTTTATGGTTCGCCTATATAGCTGAAGGGGAGCTATGCGAACCAACCATAAACTACGTTCCTCCAGGAGTTCACTGTCCCCAACGCCTACCCAGCAAAACGCAAGTTCAGTAAGCACTGTACGATGGGGGTAACCTCATGTATGTCTTCCGTCCGCAACCTATTCAGCAGTGGCGTGACCGCGTCAGCCATCGTCGCACCGCCGGCCGTGTCCGGGTCACACGTCGTCAAGATCGACGGCTACTCCCGCACCAAGGGGCTCGGCAACGGCGAGTTCATAAAGTCTGAAACCTTCAGCGTCGGAGGCCATAGCTGGTGTCTATGGTACTACCCCAAAGGTGAAAACCCAGATAGTGCCGGTTACATATCTATTTTTATGCATCTTCACCACAGCAACGCCAATAAAGTCAGGGCACAATTCGATAGTATCAGTTTACTTGACCAAGATAGCGAACCAGTGCCGTCCTACAACAAATGCAGCAACCAGATATGCACCTTCTCCGGCAAAGGAACTTCGTGTGGGTGGCCAGGGTGGGGCTACCATAAATTCATCGAAAGGAAAGCCTTGGAGGAATCCGTTATCCTAAGAGATGACGTTTTCCGGATCAGGTGCGATGTCACCGTGATCAACGAGATCTTCACCGAGCATACACCCCCGCCTTTGGTGGTGCCACCATCCGACATGCACCGGCATTTTGGCCAGCTACTCTTGTCCGACGAGGCAGCCGATGTTACTTTCGAGGTCGGGGCGGACACGTTTACTGCGCAGAGGTGCATACTCGCCGCTCGATCATCGGTCTTCAAGGCGGAGCTCCTTGGTCCGATGAAGGAGAAGACCGCTGCTCGTGTACGGATCGACGACATGGATGCCAATGTGTTCAAGGCTCTTCTCCACTTCATCTACACCGACTGCCTGCCTGAGATGGAGGAGGACGACAAGGCAGCCATGTGTCAGCATCTGCTTGTGGCGGCGGACATATATAGCATGGACAGTCTAAAGCTCATCTGCGAGGAGAGGCTGTGCAATCGCATCTGCAAAAGAACGGCTGCGACTACTTTGACGCTGGCCGAGCAGCATGGCTGCAGCACGCTCAAACAAGCATGCTTCAAGTTCCTCACTTCTCCGGGAAACTTGCAGGCTGTAATGGCATCTGACGGCTACCAGCACCTGAGAAGCAGCTGCCCCTCTGTCATAGAAGAGCTGCTCATCAAGCTCGCTCCGTGAACTCTTCCGGTTGAAAAGGCAAAATCTAGAGACTTATTTAAATAACTCTCATATCTCTATATATGCTCAAAATGAGTATGCATCTACTAGTACTGTGGTAAAGACTAAATGACAGAACGGCGCGTTTGCTACAGCCATCTCCAAAAACCAAAATCAGCTCGATCACCATGGACAGTCTCCAAAAGAATGTGAATTTTGCCCATGCACAATCCTGGACCGTCGATTTCAGCCATACGACGGCCAGGATTTAGCGTTAAAAGCGCTGGGTCAACACTAAATCCTGTCTGTCGGATGGCTGAAATCGACGGTCTAGATTGCGCATGGGCACCATGCCGCATGGTGAAGGGATTATTCGCCAAAATCAGACTTTTCTTGCTGGACGTGTACCTTGTATCTTTCTTTCTTGTTTCTTGTCTGTACCCATGTTGTGTGTAAAGTACAAGTCGGGCTCTGCTCCAACCTTCCATCTAAAGCACCTGTCGTCCTCCACGTTAATATTCGTAGCTAGCTAGCTGACATTAGGACCTAAGTGTTTAGATTCACGTTTTTCTAGCAAACATTTCTTTATGAAAAAACAATTTTTAGGCTTTTAAATTTTCTATTCCGCGCGCTTTCTTCTATTCCTTTTTTTTTACTTCCCACGCGTGTGGATTCTGTCATTTTCTCTTGCACATGCAATGGTCTTCATCGTTGCTTTTCTTCTTCTTTTGCGTATGGAGTGCATATATAGCATGTTCCTCTCTAATTTCCCTACACCGCTATTTTTCATAAGTTTTTTTATTGCCAAAATCTAGAAAATTGAACAATAAAACTTGAACCCCGGACCAAAGAGAAAAAAGTTCACATTCAAGTTTTTTATTCTTTTTTTGTATGAAAACATGTATTTTGTATGAAAATTCATTTTTCTTAGGGAATTTATTTTGAATTCCTTTTTGGGGGCTAAAAACGTGTTCAGTATAATTTGGCCCATTGTTCCTTGGTAACTATTCCCTTTACACGCCAAAAACATATTTGATTTTTGCTAGTAGAAAATACAAGTATAATTTTTCAATTCCCTTTTTGGGACAGTGGTTTTTTAGGGGAAATAAAAAGGGTGGGGAATAGGAAAATTTCACTTTCTACTAGTACACAAAGTTAGGATAGAAAATAACTACCATTTTCTACTAGTATAAAAATAATAGAAAACATAATTTAGACTACAATCCATTTTGATCATAATTTATACCTAACATAATTACAAGGGGTCGACTAAAATCGTACCACATTTTTCCATAAAAATATTGATTTCCTTGAGTATGGTGCTGGTCGTTTTTCACATTTTGATTGCCGTGTTGGTAACTCGTGCTCTAGATGCTTGGTAATTTTTAGTTTGTTCTAGGATCAGTAATTTGCTTGGTAGGTATTTGGTATCATCATGTACTAGTTTTTAGGTGGTAATTCATGCGCTAGATGGTTGGTAACACTTTAGTCAGTCATAGGATCGGTAACTCGTTTGCTATGTGCTAGGTATCATGCTCTACTAGTTTTCACGTTGGTAATTCATGCGCTAGATGCTTGGTCACAATTCAGTTAGTCCTAGATACCTATATTAGGAACACCTTGGTAGTTTCATCGTTAACATGGAGATAACTTTTTGCTTGACACCTTGATAACTACATCATCAACAGTTTGACAACAATCATCGTTAAGTACTTGATATTTTAGTACTATTAAAAAATGCATAGTAGTCTAGACATGTTTCACATAGTAAATTTTGGGATGAAGGAAGTAGTAAATTTCCTCAAAGTACCACAAATATTTTAGCTACGGCCTCAAAAGGTCATAGATATTTTTTACAAATTAATTTTATACTTCTTCGACGATCAATGGGAAATTTTGAGGTTGGTAACTTTTTTATATTTTACCCTTGATAACTCGTATACAATGGGCTTGGTTATTTTTAGCTTTGAAAAAAATATTGTCAAAATATATCAATATAGGATCTAGTTTCGAATGTCGTCGCGGTTGGTTTAGCGGTGAAAGCGGATTTTCTATTTGATTTGTCGTTTGAACGATACAACATTTTAAAAATTGAATCCAAAGAGAATCTAGGTGACGTCAGACCTTTTTGTCTCGTGGTGCATGCATGCACCAATCGTTTCAATCCTCGCGAGATTAGCCAGGTTAACAAACGGAAAAAAGCAGGAACGTGAAACAGCAAAGGGAATGGACATCGCCAGACATGACTCAAATGGAAAGAACTGGTCGGAACGCACTGGTCGGAATCGTCCGCTCGCACCGTGGAGTCCCCGACCCAGCCCACACGCTAGCCCCAACCAGCACTCCAGCAGAACACCTTCAGTCTCTCCTCCCTCCTCGTCGTCTTCCTGCGGGCCTCCGCCAGAGCGCGCGTGTGGGGCGGCGAGCACGTTCCCCTCGCTTTGCTAGCTTCAGAACGCACCTGCCGCCAGCCAGGCGGCCACCGCGCCGGGGCCCAGCTTCGCCGCCTCAGGCCGCCGTCCTCCGGCTCGGCCTGGCCACGCTTGGTCCTGCCCTTGGTCGCTGCCCCGCCACCAACCCGCCGAGCTCGATTCTGTCGACCTCCTGCTACGGCCGCCGCCGTGCAGCGTCAATGTCGATGCAGTCGTTCTTCACATGCGCCGAGGAGGGCGGCGGCCACAACAATCTCAAGAACGCACGGCGAGGCGGAGAGCAAGGAGCACGATGTTGGGCCGCAGCCGTGGTCATCGGCGTGGGTTACTCGGGCTTGCGGAGCAGCGGGAGGAGGCGTCGGGGCTGATTTTTCGTGCTCGTCCTGCTCCGGCGGCTTGGGCCCGCGGTGGAGGAGGCGGAGCAGCGGCTTGAACCCGCGACGGAGGAGGCGGCGCAGGGGCTTGGTGTCCGCGGACGAAGACGACGACGCCTGCTGCTTCCGTATCGGCAGCAGACGACGGCGGGTGCGCGTGGATGGCGATAGCGGCGTGGAGGAGGGACCAGCGAGCGCGGCGACGGTGCGAGGCCGGCTAGCATGGGGACGCGGCGGGTGCGCCCGGCGAGTGCGGCGGGCCAGAGCGGCCGGCGAGCGCGGGGACGCGGCGGGTGCGCAGGCGTGCCCGGCGAGCGCGACGACGGGGCGCGGGGACGCGGCGTGTGCGCGGGCGTGCCAGGCGAGCGCGGCAAGCCGCCGAGCGCGTCGACGCGGCGAGGGGCCGCAACGAGCTGACGTGCGAGCAGGACCGAAACGCGACGGTTCTCTCTCGATAGGAAAGGGGTGGCAGAGGAGAAGGGCGGCGAGCCGGCGACAGCACAGGTTGGGGAATTCCGGTGGAGGAGAACTGGTGGAATTTTGCGCGGCGTCACGCCGCGCTTTTGTTAGTTTGTATTTTTTCATAAATTTGTAAGATAACTTTATAATTAGAGAATATGTATCTTGTGAGCATTTATTAAATTTAAATCCATAATTGGATGAAGTCCACTTAGATTGTATACAAATATTAGCCAATTTAAATTGTTTAAATATGTTTGTATTTTGGCATTAATAAGTATCATTCATTTTTCTGATCATGTCGATATATTTTGGAGTATCTCTAATATTTTAGCAATCTAAAACGTTCAAATATGCTTCTATTTTGTAAATGATATTTAATTTAACTATGTAGTTAGTGGTAATGTATATTTTTTGGATTCGAGTGCACAATTCAGGAAAGTTCTTTTATATTGCATTCAAATATTGACCATTTTTAATTGTTCAAATATGTTTTGTGTTTTGGCATACGTAGTTAGCGTTGTTTTTTCAGAGCATTTTTTATATAGTTTAAAGAATATCCATATATTTGGTGAATTGAAGTGTTCAAATATGTTTCTCTGTTGTCATAAATTTTTAATTGTAATTAGAGGAAATGTACTTGAATTATCTCCAAATATTTACCAATTTTAAATTTTTCTAGGTATCTGGGCGGGGCGATACGTCGCACCTGTTGTAATTTGAAATGTGAAATGCGTCGGCATTTGTTGTCTAGGGTAATTTGAAATACTTAGCAAATTTGAATGTTTGATTATGTTTCGGCGGTACGTCGCACCTGTTGTAATTCGAATTATGAAATGCGTTGTAATTTGTCATCCAGGGTAATTTCAAATAGTTAGCAAATTTGAATGTTTGGTTATGATTGTATGTTGACATAAATAATTAATTTAGTTTCTTAATCAGAAGATATGCATTATATGAGCATTTAGTAAAGTCAATCTATAATTTGAGGAATTGCATCTGAATTTCATATTTACAGAAATTTAATTTAGATTTTTGCTAAATATTTGTCAAATTGTAATGTTCAATTAGAGTCCATAATCAGAGGAAATGCGTAGTGTGAGCATTTGTTAAATTCAACTCCACATAATTGCGGGAAATGCATTTGGTTTTTCTTCAAATATTCACCAATTTAAAATTGTTAAACATGTTTGTTTTTCTGCCATAAATTATGTTTGTATTTTGCTGTAAATAGTTGGCATTTAATTTTGTCAGCATGTTGATATATTTTGGAGTATCTCATTTTTGGAAATGCACATTCATTTAATTGAATGTCTTATTTAGAGAGAAAGTTCATTTAGATTACATCTAAATATTTACCAATTTGAAGTGTTCAATTTTAGTTCATTATTAGAGGAAATGTATTATGTGAGCATTTATTAAAAATTCAACTTCACATAATTAGAGGATGTGCATTTCGATTTTCTCCAAACCTTCACCAATACAAAATGTTCAAATATGTTTGTTTTTTGCTGGAAATAGTTGGCATTCATTTTTGTGGACATGTTGATATATTTTGGAGTATTCCATTTTTTTAGCACATTGAAATGTTCGAATTTGTTTATGTTTGTCAGTAATATTTATTTTAAGTCCGTAATGAGTGAAAATGGACATTTATTTAATTGAATTCCATTTTTAGAGGAAGTTCATTTAGATCATATACAAATATTAACCAAATTCAAATGTTTAATTTAAGTCCATTCTGAGAGGAAATGCATTATATGAGCATTTGTTAATTCAACTTCACATAATTCGATTTTCTCCAAACATTCACCAATACAAAAATGTTCAAATATGTTTGTTTTTTGCTGTAAATAGTTGGCATTTTTTTGTGGGCATGTTGATATATTTTGGAGTATTCCATTCTTTTTAGCAAATTGAAATGTTCGAATTTGTTTATATTTGTCAGTAATATTTAATTTAAGTTCGTAATGAGTGAAAATGTACATTTATTTAATTGAATTCCATATTTAGAGGAAGTTCATTTAGATCATACACAAATATTAACCAAATTCAAATGTTTAATTTAAGTCCATTTTGAAAGGAAACGCATTATATGAGCATTTATTAATTCAACTTCACATAATTAGAGGATGTGCATTTGGATTTTCTCCAAATATACACCAATTTAAAATGTTGGAACATGTTTGTTTTTTGCTGTAAAATATGTGGCATTTTTTTGTGAACATGTTGATATATTTTAGAGTATTTCCAATTTTTAATCAATTTGAAATGTTCAAAAATTATTAATTTTTTATTTAAGTCCATAATGGGTGGAAATGTACATCTATTCATTTGAATTCCATAGCTAGAGAAAAAATTTAAATTCAGCTCCATATAATTGGAGCAAGTGATGTGCATTTGGATTTTCTCTAAATACACACCAATTCAAAATGTTTGAACATGTTTGTTTTTCGCCGTAAATAGTTGGCATTTTTTGTGAGTATGTTGATATATTTTAGAGTATTTCCAATTTTTTAAGCAATTTGAAATGTTCAAAAATTGTTTTTTTTAATTTAAGTCCATCATGGGTGGAAATGTACATCTATTCATTTGAATTCCATAGATAGAGAATTTTTTTAAACTCAACTCCATATAATTGGAGCAAGTGCATATGGATTTTTTCCAAATTTTTACCAAATTGAAATGTGTAAATATGTTTTCATTTTGCCATAGTTAATTAGCATTTATTTTGTGTGGTCATTATGAATTATTTTTCACATTTTTTGGATGGAAAGATTTGAAGTTGGTGACTTTAAAGTATTTACCAATTTCTGGAAATTGTTTTCATAATATGGGGCCCACTTGTAAGGAATATAGCAATTTGTGGGAAATTATGCGAATAGGAAAAAAACCTGACAGGCCGGCCCCACTATGACGTCGTGATGACGTCAGCAGGGGACGGGCTTGCCAGGACGACGACGGCGACGACCACGGCCGCGCCGCGGCACCGCGAGCCAGGACACGCGGCTAGGTGCGTTTGATGCGGCTGGACGCGAGCTACCCGCAGGTGGTGGCGCCGCTACGTAGGGGTCACCGGAGCGTCCGCGGCGTCGAGAAAACGCGGCGGCCGGAGCGAAGTCACGGCGGCGGCGATTCCGCGGCGCGTCGGCCGTCCCAGCAGGCGATTCTCGACAGAGACGGAGAGGGGACGGTGGCGGAGTCCGTGGCATCCTTTGATTCGAGCGGGGAGGTGCGGAGCGGCGGGGCATGCGTCGGCGCCGGCGGCGATCTCCGCCCGCGTGCGAGAGAGAAAGGGGGGAGGGGGTTGTGAGGATGGTTTTGCAAACAAATCCTTAGAGTTTCTTATAATTGCAAGTAAGTCCGACGTAGCGAGGAGATGTGGACTGCGGGATAATATGTGGTTTTCAGAGGGGTTTTCTTGCAAAAACAGCACGGGCATGTGGTGCGGACCGTTGGATCGTCGGACGACGGCACAGATCGAATCACTGTTCATTACTGTAGCTAATGTACCTAGCTACAGTATGCGGGCGTGGAGGGAGCGAGAAACGGCTCGTTTTTCATATAGGTAGTAATAGGAGGAAGGAGAAGGAGAGAGAGAAGATGGGGCTGAGAGGTGCCACCTCAGCTACTCCTCAACGTGTGCAGCCATGTCAGCCTGACAAATGGGCCCCATTAGTCAGTGTGGCTGTTAAAATGCTCTTAGACACGAATTAGTGCAATTTGTAATGCCCCGCCTCACGATTGGTACTGACATGAAAAAATCACCAAAAGTAGTACTAACTCATGATTTGGCGGACAATTGTGGTAGTTTTACGTAATTTACTCTGGCCAAGTAGTAGTTTACATCCAGTCGAATGTTCAGAGTAACATGGAGGCCACCAACGGAACTCAACAGCCGCATGCAGCTCGTCCCGTCGATGGTAGTGCGTGGGTGTCATCTGAAACGAGAAAAAAAATCCGTTATGTTCCCTTGTTCGATCTTGAACTCATATCGAAAGAGGTTCCAGAAGAAGTTTGTCCTTATCTTCGTCTCCGTGAAGAAGGGAACACAATTACACAACGGATTGAGTACAAGGAGTCCACGCCTAAGAAGTACGGAGTACGTAGGAGTCCCGCTGTGAGACAGAACCCCGATCGACTCGTGTTTGTACAAGCCCTCGTACCCATAAACCAAGTACGTAGGATTGCCTATATAGTTTAAGGGAGCTATGCAAATCAACAATAAACCAAGTTCAGTTCCCCATCGTACCCAGCAAACTCAAGTTCCGCATGGGGGGAACCATGTCCAACGCATGTCTGTCTTCCGCCGGCAACCTCTTCAGCAGAGGCGTGACCACGTCGGCCATCGTTGCACCGCCAGCGGTGTCGGGGTCGCACGTTGTCAAGATCGACGGCTACTCCCGCACCAAGGGGCTCGGCAATGGTGAATTCATCAAATCTGAGATGTTTGACATCGGAGGCCATAGTTGGTGTCTTCAGCTTCCGCTCGGCGTCATCGTGCTGAGCTTTGAGCTCCTTCTCGAGCTCGTGCACTCGCTTCGCGAAGATTCTTGATCGCCTGCATAAAGACAGAAGGTGTCGACTGGTGGCGATACATGAACAACGACAAGTTACCAACAAGAAGGGTGCTTAGGCTTCGACTGCTCCAGCGCAGTGCGAAGGTCGTCCCTCTCCTGCTCCAGCTGGACGTAGGCAGTCGCCGACTCCAACATGTTGCGGTAGTAAGGCTGCACAATGTAAAGAAACACATGACTTTGAGCCTATGCCCAACTATACTAGTTGCACATAGCCTCGGGGGCTACTCCCATCGGGAGCGCTGTCGCGCACCCGATAAATTAACAAGACATAAGACTTACATGATCTTGGAGCTGCGTCGCACTCGAAGAAGACGGAGCAGACGACGCAGGCACTCTTGGAGCGGAGGGAACCGTCATCTTCACAACCTCCGTTGCAGCCGTAGCAGTCGCCACAGCAGAAGCCTCTGGAGGGGTCAGCTCTGGCTCCCTGCCACTTGGAGTAGCCGCCCGTTCCCGGGCAGGTGACGGAGGCACACTCGTGCCATGACCGGCACTGTGCAAACAAAGGACCAAATCAATACAAGGCTATATTAAAAAGAAGGTTACCTTGAAGACAGGTGTTCACCTTATCTCCTCTTCGTCACTGCCGAAGTCATCGTCAAACAGCCCGCGGAACTCGGCCGCAGCAGGAGGCGCCATGTTAAGTGGCTCAGCCACCACGGGCTCCTTCAGGCTGGGTGACGACGAGCCCGAGTCGCCATCGTCATGCAGTTCTACCCTCTCGGATGGCGACTCCTCGACAATAGCTTTCGCCTTATCCCGGCGTCGGCGTTTGAGCTGCTGCTCCTCCTCTTCATCCAACTCCGTTTCCTCTACCACCTCATCAGGCGAGGTAGCCGCCGAGGGAAGGGATTCTTCTTCATCCACCGGCTCCACTTCAGGATATTTTACCTCGAAGGTGGGACCATCTTCGGGCAGTGGTGGCAGACACGTGGAGCCGGGTGACCCTGCAGGTCCAGCATACATCAATACAAACCAGAAGCGTACACACGAACAATTATATCAACAACAAAACAAAGGAGTCAAAAACAAACAGAGATAGTTGCATACCTCAGGCAGTGGGTTGTCGACCCCGTATGGCTTCACGGGGCAGTCGACGTTGCAGGGGTCGGCAGTCCTAAGACTAGTCACAGACCGCACAGCGTTTCGACTGCCCTCTTCGACCGTTTCTCCTTCGTCAGGCGAGTCGAGTCTTCCTCGCCTTCGTACTCCCACATCGGGTGAACCCGCCAGCGAAGCGGCTGCACACGCCTTCTCATCATCGTGGCAAGAAGGTGGATGCCACCCACCTCCTTGCCCATCGACTTTAGCAAATCAGCGACGACACCCAGCAGCGGAGCCACTTCGACCTTGTCAGCTTTGGACAGCGAGTGCGCCCAGGCATTCAACTTCCTCAGAGGCTTGTTCGCCTCAAAGACAAGGACGCCCTCCTGCTCCACGCGGACGTACAACCACTTCTTCCGCCAGCCTTGGACAGAGTCTGCCTGCTTCAGCGCGAAGTAGTTGGTGTCGCCGCGAACTTGGATGCCGAAGCCGCCAATGGGGTAGGTTCCGCCTCCGCGCACGTTCCTCTTCACGTTGAAGATGGCCTTCCACAGGTCCCACTGCGGGCACTCCCAGGAAACACTCGTAGAGGACGACGAAGCAGGCAATGTGAAGGACGCCATTCGGTGTCAGATCGTGCATCTGAATTCCATACGCGTATAGCAATCCGCGCAAGAAATCATGCAGAGGGAAAGAGAAGCCCCGATGCAGGAAATCGACGAAGCAGACGCGCTCGCCGGCTCGAGGTTGTGTAGTTACCTCTTTCCCAGGCGCGCGGACGGCTAGCTCGTCGGCCGGCGGCAGCAATCCATCATCCCGGAGCTCGTCAAGGTGTTGCGCCTTGACGGACGATTTGACCCAATAGCCGGGGATCTTCTTCAGTGTGTCAATGCCCGCGGCATCAAAAGCGGAGGCGGCGCTCGCCGCCGCACACCCTCTCTTCTTGGTCACTGCCACACCAGTGGCGGCCGACCTCGTCGCCGCTCGCTTTTCTTCGCGCCTGGCTTCGTCATGGCTTCTCGTCGAGGCGCATGGAAAAGCTTGGAGCGCGGCGGCAATGGAGAACATGCACGAGGAAGAAGAAGAAGCAAGGATAGAGAACGACAACAATGGGGAAGAAAGTAAATCTTTCCCCTCGCGGTAACGTTAACATACGGCGGCGCCATCCAATCTCAACCGTTCAAATAGCATCGGCAGCAACGGCCTGCACCCAACCCTACACGTGGCGGCTGCGAAATGCAACCGTCGCAGGCCACGACGCCCACTACGCACGAAGATCAAGGCAACCATCATCACGCCCCGCAAACCACGCGCCGTGCGGTCAAATCGGAACTGAACCGGCGTCCTCCTTGGTCAACACTGACAGTGGGCCCACATGGGACGCGTCCCATCAGCGGGCCCGCGCAAGCAACGATCGTCATGCATGACGGCAGCTTTATGAACTGGAGAATCTTTCGAGCCGGACTCTTGATTCAAATAACAAGATAAAGCCAACAGGCTCTCGGGTCCCCTCGCCGGACCCTAGCTTCTTACGACTCCGGTGGACATTCCACCCGAATATTTCAATCGGTAGGCTAGCAGGCTAATATGGGACTCCTTAATCTTTCGAGTCCCTTCACTCCCATCGGGAGCGTATCAAAAATTTCTTTCGACTGGATGTCAATTGAGATTAACCTCAATTGCAAACAATTCAGCTCAATCTCGGGAGCTACTGCCATCGGGAGCGATGTCGCGCCCCCGATAAGTACAAGACTACTGGACTACTGAGCCCTGAAACAAGCACTCGCATTTCAATTCGACTGACGCTACTCAGCTTCATTCACAAGCTTACTACGACAGCAGTCGCAAAACATTCGATCCCCGAGATACGTCCGCCGCATGTGTTCCTCGGATGCTGCACCCAATGTGCAAAGATAAGACCTGCTGATCATTCGAGTGGGCCAGGGCTCGCACCCGCCGCGTTCGCCCTGTAATTTCCGTGCCAGCAGGCATGAAGAAAATCCCGACGGACGCGTTGGGTACCCAATTCATCATTAAATCCTTTGTAAGACCTCCGCGGCATGAGTCGAAGCTTATCAGCTCTTTCCAGGTTCGAGTCTGGGGACTCGGGCTTGATGTCGGCTGGCTAGGTTTTTGCCCAAGAGCATCTAACTGGTCCCGATCCGTCGAGTGCGCCAGGCCAGCCATGTCATCATCCCCAGAAACTATCGACAAAGACAGCAAAATATAATCATACCCAACAGTCGATGCACTACCGACTCAGAACCAAATGACTTGCAACAGGTAGAAGATGATGTGCACCCGGAGAGGAGTCCTTACCCGAATCTTCGACTCGACCAAGCACTCGGGGGCTACTGACGTGGGCCTACCTAACGGGTGCCCCACTATGAAGATACCTGGTGCACGCAAGGACAAGGGCCCAACCGGCGGCCTACTAGAAGACGATGATCAAGGCCCACGAAGGGAGCCCAAGAAACTAGAGTACGCCCCAAGGCAGGCGAAACTTAAGTCGGTAGAACCTACCATACCTGTAAACCTAGTCGGTTGCGAACTCCCGAGACGCAGCCTCCTTTATAAAGGCTGGGAGGGCCGCCGATCAAGGGACACGTTCATATTCCACCACCGAAACCCTAGCGAGATCGACATCTCGTCGGGATTGCCATTGTAACACCTCCCAAATATCAATAACAGACAAGCTGGAAGTAGGGTATTATCCTCCGGGAGCCTGAAGCAGGGTAAATCGCCTTGCTTGTTAGCCGTGGTAACTACCAGCACTCCAACTTCTCTCCCTCTCAATCAACCTGGGTACTCGACCCTGGGACTTGCCGTGGCTACCCCACGTCAGGTGGCATGCTTATATGTTGAGAGAAATCAGCTAGTGGGGTGCTCCTATTTAGATATAGAAGATTTATATGATCCGGGACATCTAGTTTGCACAAATAAAACTTTGGAGAAATATTCCATTGGAATAAATTCGATACCTCCTCAATATTATTTTGATAAAATCTCTGAACATAATTCTATCATGCCAGAACATACCGAATGATACTCTTCCTCCATTCCTAACCTCCACCGTATACAGCAGACAATGACGACTTAAGTGTGTGACCCCTACATGTTCGATGACGGGTAGCTATAGTTGGAATTGCCTATCCAATCACCGGTCAGGGTCAGATCCATGGACGACCTGAATAACTGCTATCGTTAACGAAAAACACTCTGTTGAACCTGTTTGATTAATAAGTATATTCCCATTACTTCCAGATACTCATCTTTCACCCGAGGCGAGATATATGACATCACCATGAATGATAGCTTTCATTCACTATGTCACTTTATCCTCGTTAACGGTGAGATGCCATTACTCTTTTTCCCATGTTCCAGTATCCCCATTATATAATATCATGACCTTTGTCTGCGCAGACTTATCAATGGATACCTTCCCACTAGAATGGATCCAGAATGTATATCTCTATTAACCAGAGGAGCAATTCCCATTCTTGAACTACTATGATTAAATGTGTATCTTCAAGATAACCCAACTGAAAGTGCATGGTGTCCCCATGTATGATTTTGGTAATTAATGACAATCCTTATGGACTAATGTTTGTGTTGAGTTATTCTTGTAGGTTTGTCCATTGGCATCGTTTGAACTCCATGTGTTGGATTCAAGGTTGTATGCCATCAAGATCGTTGATTATAATGGACATATTTGATACGATCAAGAAGATGAAAAGATACAAGGTTGATCAAGACTACACTAGTACAGAAATGACTATTAGTGGCGCACCAATTTGGGATTCTGTGGCGCACCCCCATGTTTGCTGGGTGCGCCACAGAATTCGCGCCACTAAAATTATTTATGTGGCGCACCCAGGGCGTGCGCCACGGAAAGACCAACTTTCGGTGGCGCACCCAGGCCGTGCGCCACAGAATCATGTTGCCGTGGACACAACAGAGGAATTCTGTGGCGCATCCCTAAACCGTGCGCCATAAAAATAGGTGCGCCACAAAAAAAATTTGATGCGCCACAAAAGGATTTTTCAAAAATACAGAAAATCACATTTTCCTATACAAATACAGGTATATTACAGGAAATACAGGAATAATAGAAACAATAATATATTTTGACACGGTATATGAAAACAAACACATTACTATGTCATCACAAACACTTAGAGACCAAGATACATACATATAATGACAAGTGCCAAAACACAAGTCTACAAAAGTTCCATCTCGATCATGTCACACAAGTCTTAATTGGTACAAAGGTTCATCTCATGTCACACACAAGTCTTAGTACAAATGAAGTTGTCACCGCCGCGATGATGGAGCATGATCATGGAGTCCTCTTCTTGAGCGGCGCCGGGATCGGTAGAAAGCCATCTTTCGTCCTCCACTCCCTGGTGTCATTCTACACCTCTAGTCGTTCTTCGATATCCCTCTGACAGAGCCCTGAAGATGGATTGGGATATATATTGGTTAGTGATATACATAGAGTATAATTTATTCATCTAAGTAGAGAGGCAAGACAATCAATCAATTGTCATGGTTGGAAATCATATGGCTATCCTATTTGGGTTTCATAGCATAGCATATATATAATATATAACCCTACACATGCACTTCTACAAAAAAGTACACTAGTAATGCTTAGCAAGGCTTTCTTTTATAATACCTCTGGGTAGTGGAAGGACCCTGATTTGTGAATGACATCGTCGAGGATGATCGTTGATAACTGAGCCGGATGCGATGGAAGTCTGTTCTGTAATCAGCATCGGTGAGAGCATCCGCCATTTTGGTGTATTCTGCGAGACCAGATGGAATCTTCGTTTTCTCGAAATCCCGGACAATCGCTTTAATGTGATGGAGGGCGTAGTAGGCCTCCTTCACGCTGCCATCCAGTTGCTTGATGCAATGGAATCCGGTCCCATGCTGGAACTTGTGTGTGTTGTCCTCCGTGAAAAATTCCGACTTCTTATGGAAGGGGCCGCCCTTTTGGGCATAGGCCTCGAGAGCGTCATCGAGAACACCCTTTATTCTGGTGTATCGTCTCGGCGTGGATTTATTCCCCGAGTCCAAATAAGTGGCAATGGACCACCTCGGGGATACGTAGATGAGTGCGCAGTACTTGTCCCTGCTCAACACAATTGAAATGGAATGTTGGACAAAGGATCAGCGATGGAAGAAATGTACAAGAAGGCATAAGATACGACGGTGGCGAGCGGATGTGTACTTACTCGAAAAAGAAAGGCAGAAGAAGGGCGTTCTTCCTCTTGTTGGCCAGCATGACCCTTACGAGGTACTCCGTGGCCGTTTCCCGTGTCTTTGATCCTTCCACCAGATGGCTGCGCGCATGTAGTAGGGATCCACTATCGCGACGTACGGGGTATCATCTCTCCTGATCTTCATCGCCACATCGAGCGCATATAGGCGGACCATGTTATAGTCCAGCCGTTTAGTGTGAAACAGGTTGAAGATGTCCTCGTACGCTATGAAGAACACATCCGCGGGGTCTTCCTGGACGAAGTCCACCAGCTCCTTTGGCACCTGGACCGCGAACGCCGGGTAACTCGGCTGCTTGTCTTTAAGAAGGAGCTCCTCTAGATGCAAGATAGATTCCTGCAAGGCAATCATGGGTCCTTCTGCAAGGCGGAGCAAGTCCCCAGACAAGATAGGTTTACCAGCTTCATGAACTCGGGGGAAGCCATCCGCACGGGGTGGAATCGTGTCTTCAAGACCCCGGATCTTAGGAGCTGGCTGGCTCGCAGAGGTGGAGGATCCTTTTCTCTTCCTGTGCTTCTTGTTCTTCATCTCTGGGGATTGTGGGGGTGAAGTGAACCCGCTTTAACAGTTTCTTGCAGTGTGTTAGGGCTGAAAATGTTACCCGGTTGAGCTTGATGATCGCCGGCATCTGGAGGCGTGTCGGTGAAGGCCAGGCGTTGTGTGCATGAAGTGGGACGAGCAGGTTGACCGCGGTGGTCGCGGAAGGGTTCTTCATCCACAAGAGGCATGTACATACCATCCATGCAGGCGCCAGTGTTGATGTAGTCATCGACGTTGACATCATTCTCCTCCTCCTCATTGCCATCGTTGCCACCAAGTTGAGGTGCAACGGCTTTGTCCTAAACATAAACAATAGCACATCCGTTAGTCGGGAAAGTCGGAAAGTCGGGGAATTCGGAAAGTCAGAACTAACCTTGGACGGTTGCGGTGAAGACGTTCCCAACAACTGTTTGTGGCGGTTGGTGGCGGCGACGACCGGCGGTAGCTTCCGGCCGGTGGTGGCGGCGACCGGCGGTAGCTTCGGCCGGTGGTGGCGGCGACCGGCGGTTCCTTCTGGGTGGTGGCGACGGCTGCTTGTGGCGCCGGTTCATCCGCAACAGCTTTTTGTGGCCGCCTCGACGGGGGCCGGGGCCTCGAGGTGGCGCCGCCGGTGCGCCTGACCCCATGAAGAACATCCCCAAGACGAATCTGGGTCTTCGGCCATTCCATCATCCACTTCCCGCATTCGCCAAGCTTCATGTGTTTCTCGGCTCCCGGAGGTTGCGTGGGGGGGGTCGATGTCACGGAACTCAGGCAGTACCTCGCGCACATTGACTTTCATCACGACCTCGCTCATTCGGGTGTTGTGCATATCGCGGGTCAAAGGTTGTATGATCTTGGCCGTTGCGACTTCCTTCAACTCGCCGCCGACCCCCACCCTATGCAGGAGTATGCAAGGCATGTCCTGGGAGTCAACACATGTTGGGCAAAATGCATGAGATATGGCAGTCATCAAAGGCATATATAGTCATAGAAAATGTCGCGGACTAACTAATTAGTTACCTTGGTGATGGCGTCGAGCTCGGCTAATGTCGAGACAAGGGCGCCGGTGCCGGCGGCCGGCCTATCATTCTCCGGCCGCTCATGCGCATTATCATTATTCTCCGGCCTTGGTGTATGTTGATCCACGACAGGGGGCACCGGTGGGGTCACCAGGACCGGCGACACGTTATTGCTGGAGGTGCTGCCGACGAAGCTGGGCACGTGTATCGGCCCCTATTGACCTCCCGCTTGCCAAGCAGCTATCCCCTCCAGCAATGCAGGGGGTAAGAAACTCCGGAGCTTCTCGTCCACCTTCTCGGCCACTAGCTTGTCCACCATGCTGGAGTCCACCTTTTCTTTCTCTAATGTCTCCAGCTTCTTCCTTAGCTCGAGAACCTCGCTTTATCTTTAGCCGGCTTCCTCCTCTCCTTTTTCTTCTCGGTGTCCGTGCTGTAGTACTCGAGGAACTTCATGCTCGTACCAAAGCCGGTCACATGGCCAGCTGACGTCGGCGGCTTTGACTTGTCCCTCCCCTTGTAAATGTTCATCGCCCGGTTGAAAGTCGTGTCCCACGGGCCGGCCTGAGCCTCCTGGGACGACGGGCCGGCCTCAGCCTCATCCTTCAACTGATCCTCCTGCGGACAAAGGAAATAAACGTGAACCCATGTAGAAATCAACGCAAATGGACTTTGAGATATCCGCGGTAATTAAGTTCCTTACCAGCGTTTTCTCAAATCCAGCACATCTTTATAGTCGGTAACGAATTCCCCCGTCCCCGGCTTCAGATAGTAGCGGGACCGAACAAAGTTCCTAACTTGCTCGTCCGTGATTTTAAGCCACTGGTTCTCTTTCCCAAGTTTCGCAACCTCGGCATCCTCCTTGTCCCAAATGGGATGTTTTCCTGCGTAACCGCCGCTTCCCAAACGGTGGTTACCTAAGTTCAGTGCCCGCATCTTCTTCCCCCACTCGGTCCATTTTTGAGCCTCCGGAGATGCCAAGGACAACTTGAATGCCTCGAACTCTTCTATGTCGATGTACGGCTCTTTGGCACTGATCTCCGCCCAGCTAAGACCCTTTTCAATCTTTGCCTTCACACGGCCTCTCCAGCTGGTCAAGGCGGTGCTCATCTTCGTGATGGCGTAGTTGTCCACCTTTTTGTTTCCATCATCCGGGAAATTGTATCGTTGTGAAGCTTCTTGAGGAGGTCTGTGCACAAAGCCTCATTGTCCTTGCTCCTGAGGTCATACGTGGTGATCGGCACGGTTTCCCGGAGGATGCACCCTAGTTGCATGCCGTACCCGCTTGCGTTGTTCCTAGGCTCATGTGGTTGGCCACTTAAGGAGACCTTAGTGAACGTGTCTGTGATGCCCAGGCGAAGAAGAAGGGGACGGCGTCGAGGCCGGTATCGAGGCCATCGGCGGCGTCGCCTACAACCTCCTGATGCGCTCGCGCTCCGGTGGCGAGGGTTGCCGGCGAGGCCGTCCGGGGCGGGCGCTGGGCGCGTCTGGATGGGCAGTAGGCCGGGGCGGGCGGCGGCTGGTGCGGGTGGCCCTGGGCGCGTCGAGGTGGCAGTGGAGGTGGTGGTTCACCGGCGGCGAGTAGGGGCGAGGGCCAGAGTTCGCGAGCGCGCGCGGTTAATTTGGGACTTGGCGAATTTTGGATGAAGAGGCGCAGCGCGATGGCGAGCCCACATGTAAGTGGGCACAAAAGATTTCTGTGGCGCACCATTGAGGGGTGCGCCACAGAAAGGCAGTATTCTGTGGCGCACCGTTGGACTGGTGCGCCACAGAAAGAAAGGATTCTGTGGCGCACCGTTGGACAGGTGCGCCACAGAAAGGAAGGATTATGTGGCGCACCAATCCAACGGTGCGCCACATAATTGTCTAGTACGAAATTTAAAAAGCTGTGCTGCTATTTGATGACACAAACAGCAACAAAGCCCAGTGGTTTCCAATAGTCCGAATTAACCCTGATAGCCAGGTTCAAATCCTGGCAAACTCACTTTTTTTTTACTTTTTTCTTTAAAATTTGGTTCAAAAACTTGCATTGTCTCACACACAATGTATATTTAATTCATGCATACATGTTCAATTCATTGACTCATATTCAAAAACTTGCATTAACTCATACATATTCAATTCATTGAATACATATATATATGCTCTTGCATTGTCTCACACACAATGTCTCATACATATTCATTGAATACATATATAGACACACAAATTAAATACACCAAAAAAGTCTCTTCTTCGTCTCGGTTCCGAGCTAGCTTCTCTTCTTTCCCTTCTTCGCGGTTGAAAACTTTAGGCCGGTCACCTTGAGATTTCTTCGCGTGAACGGACAACCTTTAGTAGGTAGGGAGGTCTTCCTTCTTTGTGTACTAGTAGTAGGCATGTCGAAGAACTTGTCGAATTCCTCCTCGATCTTTGGCTCGTTGTCCAAGTCTTCTCGGTGGCGCTCCTTCCATTCCGATGATGCTCCTCTTGCCCCTCCTCACGACAACACGGCTAGGCTTTGACGGGTCGGTAATGAAGAAGCATTGCTCAACTTGGCTAGCGAGTACCCATGGCTCATTTTTCGCGGAGGCGTTCTTCGATTTGGCATCGGGTATTACCATGGTGGTGAAATACCGGCCTTCTTTGACGACGTCCTTGGCCCATCTTACACGGAACATTGGCACCAACTCTCCACAGTAGTTGAGCTCCCATATGTCCTCAATCCTTCCGAAGTATCTTTCCTTGACAGTAGCCTCCTCATCGCCGTAGGATAGCATAGTTACTCCTGAGTTTTGATATTCGTTATTCTTGTCCTTTTCCTCGGTGTAGAATCTGTAGCCGTTGATGTCGTACGCCTGATAGGTCTTTACGTTGTGCGAGGGACCCCGTGATAAGGAGAATATGAGTCTTTCATCTTCCGTAGATGGCGTTTTGCTCTTTGCTAGCTCCAGTTGCTTTTGCTTGAACCAACGCGTGAAGCTGAGTTGTGCTCTCTGGTTACGTCTCCCTTCTTCCTCGGCCGGCCCAGGTTGATGTAATGTTGCTCGAGTAAGCATTTGTGCTCTTCCACCCAAGTTTCGATCAATTGTAAGTGTTGTAGCGCGACCCGGTGAGCCCTGTCGAAGTCGTCCTTTCGACCCTGCATGCTGACAAAGATTGAGCTGGTGCCCTCTCGGTGACCATATCCATGAGCCTGCCGAAGTGTTTCCTCCTGGGCAGACCAACATGCTGGTTCTCGGTGCTTAGATAATTCTGGCAGAAGGAGATGCACTCGTAGGTTAGAAAGCCCTTGGCCATGCTTGCGTCTGGACGGGCCCTGTTGCGAACGTATCCTTTCATGACACCGTTCATCCTTTCGAACGGCATCATGTAGTGCATGAACGTTGGCCCGAGCTGCCTGATGTCATCAACGACATGGAGAAGGAGATGCACGCAGATATCAAAGAATGCTGGCGGGAAGTAAATCTCGAGCTCGCATAGTATCAGCACGATCTCTTCCTGTAGCCTGTCGAGCTGCTTCACGCCGATCGACTTCCTGTTGATGACGTCGAAAAAATTGCAAAGGGCAAGCAGCGTATCACGGACGTGCTCGTCCATTATCCCTCGAATCGCAACGGGAAGTATCTGCGTCAACAGCACGTGACAGTCGTGAGACTTCATCCCGCTAAACCTCTTCTTCGTTCCGTCCAGATATCTGCTTATCTGCCCCGCGTAACCATGAGGAAATTTGACTCCTAGGAGACACCTGTAGAATTGCTCGAGCTCCTCCGGACTCATAGTGAAGCACGTAGCGGGAAGCACCACAGTGTTCTTCTTTACCCTTTTGCGGCGACCTTGAGTCCCTTCCGTCTGATCATCATCATCATCATCGTCATCACTATCGGGGATCTGAAGATCTTTCCTGACACCAAGCCATTTCAGATCGTATCTTGCTTTCGTCCCATCCTTGGACTTTTCCGGCATGTTGGAAAGAGTGCCAAGCAGAGCCTCGGTGACATTCTTCGTAATGTGCATCATATCGAGGCTATGTGGCGTCTTGAGGACCTTCCAGTACTCCAAGTCGTGGAAAACAGACCTCGCTTTCCATACACCCAGCAGCGGATCTACCTTCGGTCGTTTCTTTCCCGGCGCGGGGCACTCCTCCCAATTTTTCAACAGCTCGTCGATTTCTGTGCCGCTCCTCGGGCTCGGGGCTCTTCGATCTCGTCCTTACCATTGAACAGGTCACCGCGTTTTCTCCACGGGTGATCCATGCGAAGCCACCTTCGAGCCCCTGGGTACACGGTTTTCGAAGACCCGGGATTCCTTGGTAGCTGGAGATGCGGGGTCTTATCCATGCACCTGACACATGCGCAGAATCCGTGGCCTACCTGGGCCGATACATATGAGCAACCAGGATAGTCCTGCACCGTCGTGAGCAACGCGGCTCTCATGTCGAAATAATCTCCAGTGTAGGCATCCCACGTACGGGCTGGCGTCTCCCACAACGTGGCTAACTCCTCTTTCAACAGCGCGAGATACAGATGTATGTGGACACCTGCTTGTTTCGGCCCCTGAATGAGAATACTCATGTGTATGTACCTTTGCTTCGTGCACAACCACGGGGGAAGGTTGTAAGGCCATACAAACACGGGCCAGGTGCTATGCGTGCTACTCTGGTTGCCGAACGGATTGAGTCCATCGGTGCTCATACCGAGCCTGACGTTCCTTGCGTCGCCTCCGAAATTTCCGACGGCGTCCAACTCTTGCCACTGGCTAGCGTCTGAAGGGTGTGTAAGGATCCTGCCCTTCTCCGGATCTTCTTCGGGCTTCTCCCTTTCCGCGTGCCATTGCATGAGCTTTGCTTCCTTAGGGTCCACGAAGTACCGCTGCAGACGGGGAGTGATAGGAAAGTACCATACCACTTTTCGAGGAACTTTCTTCCCACGGCTCTTGTACCGTCCTTGGCCGCACACCGGACATGTGGTTCTGTCCTCGTACTCGCCCCGATAAATTGCAATCATTGATGCAGGCGTGGTATTTAACGTGCGGTAGGTCAAGAGGGCACACGACTTTCTTGGCCTCCTCGATACTAGTTGGCAATGTGTTCCCCTCGGGAAGACGCTCGTGGAAGAATTGCATGTTCTTGTTGAAGCTCGCGTCGGTCCATTTGTTTCCCGACTTCATCTCCAGAGCATCAAGCGTTACTTGCAAGCGCGTATCCTGTGGCCGGCACCCAGGATACAACGGAGTCTTCCCGTCTATCTCCATTTGCGCCAGCTTGGCTTTCTCTCTAACGGTGCTCGCCTCCTTGAGGAGCAGTTCTTGAACATGAGACTCCATCAAGGCCGACATTAGCGAGCTCTGCGGCGTGTTCGCGTCTTCTCCACCACCATCTACTCCTTCATCGTGACCATGTCCGTCGGCATCTCCTTCGTCACGATCATCTTGCCCGCCCTCGTCTTCAGGCGCAACATTTGCTGTCGGCGCTTGGTTGAAGCCTTGCATGAAACCGCGCCTGAGCAGGTGTTCCTCCAATTGTCCGGAATCAGGGTCGATCCATCTCACAAGTTTGCAACTTCGACACGGACATCGTATCTGGCGCCCGTTGCACCGACTCATTTCCGCCTTCGCTTCTTCCTTGTAGTTGTTGATTCGACTGGAGCTCATCTTGATGACCATGGTCGCCTACGCGGTATACATATAGAGTATGTGTTATTAATTAGAATTAATTAACCGCAACATGCACACACACATACAAGCTTCTCATGCGGGAAGTCGGAAAGTCGGAAATGTTCGACGAAAAAATTCGGCATGACTTCCCCTAAAAGTAGGACATATGTGGTGCAAAAATTTACCGAAATGGAAATGAATCAACATTTCGGCAAACATCCATGCACCACGCCGGCGCAAGCAACAACATGCAAAGATTCATGCAAACCACACACACAAGTTTCATGCATAAACATCGATCGTCACGCCATATACGTGCAAATCGCCCGCCGACAAGTTTCTCATGCCTTTAACAAACATCCATACACACCGCCGGCCACACAAAACATGCATATACATATCCATCCAACAATACCCACCTAGTAGATCTAGATCCGTTCCCGAGACGTGACCGTGATCGATGAGAGAGAGTGTGTGGTGATGGAGAGAAAATAGTGGACAAAAAGAGAGGAGAGAGTATATATGGAGGCTCTCCCCAAGCCTTCACCAATTATATAGCAAACAAAGTAGGTTTAACAACAAATAATGGAGAATAGGATGGTCAAAATGGCATGGGAGAGAGGAGGAACTCGAGCTAGATGGGAGAATGGAGAAGGTCACATGGGGAAAGTGGGGCTGCCACCTTTTTGTAGATCTGGGCCAATATTCTGTGGCGCACGGCCTCAAGTGCGCCACAGAAACCCAAGTTTCTGTGGCGCACGGGCTAAGTGCGCCACAGAAAGTCTGCTTTCTGTGGCGCATCCAAACGCATGCGCCACAGAAAGTTTGCTTTCTGTGGCGCACCGTGGGCAGTGCGCCACAGAAAGTTCCTAGATGGATCTGTCCCAATCATTGGACGTGGGACCCACACATTTTCTGTGGCGCGTGGGATGGAATGCGCCACAGAATTCTGGCTTTCTATGGCGCATGGGCAACAGATGCGCCACAGAAAGGGCAAGATTTCTGTCGCGCACGGGCACCATGCGCCACAGAATTATTTCTGTGGCGCACCAATTAAGGGTGCGCCACAGAGTGCCCACCTACCTATATCGGGTTTCCCTACTAGTGCTAAGTGCAAAGAGTGGATTCAAGTTGATCAACACACAAAGCTAAATGATATACCATGTGGGATCATGTGATCCAATGGTATGGTAAGAATTTGTCCATATAGCTTTGTGAACTAACCCATTATGTGTGTGTGGCATTCCTTTGTTGGGGTTAGGTATCTCTCCATGGGCTTGCATCAAAAGGAAGATTTCTTATAGCTCATGGAGGATGACGTCAAGTGGTGATCGTCATCAAGATTGAGGTGTGCAAGTTCAAGATGGGCATCTAGAAGATATCATGCTTGAAGCTTGCAACCCATTTGGAGATAATGGTCAAGTGAAGATGTTCCTAAGAGAGGCACCCCCATCTTGGTGTATGGGGGAGCGATATGTGAGTCTTCACCAAGCAAAGCGCAATCAAGAAAGGTGGTCCACTTGAAGAGATCAAGATCGTCATCATCTAGATCAAGTGGAATGCGCAAGGCAAAGATATGATCTTGATAGGGTTTCTATTTTACCGGTCTCATGGTGTTAGTGGGAGACCGGGTTATAGGATAGATACCGTACTATCAAGAGGGCCCTCAAGTGAGTAACTTGATCGCATCTTTGTGGAGAGCTCAAACCTTTACATACTTGGCATATCATCTTTCTTGGTTGTTAGTTGGTTTTTCTCCTTGTTGGGTTTTGGTGCTTGTTGTGATCTTCATGACAAGCCCAAGTTCTCCGAAAACGGATTTCGTATGGAAAACTTGTTGCGTTTTCGGGTTGGAAATATTATCGGTTTATCCTTGAGGAAAGTTCCACACCTCCATGTGTGTCAACTTAACTCTATTTATGGTTCTTAATATTGGTTGGAAAGCTCTTGTTGCTATCTTTCTAGCAAAATTGGTTTCACCTCATTTGGATTTCGTACGTAAAAGTTATTGGGTTTGCAGTTTTCGCTCTGGAGCTTGTCAGATTATCCGATCCAGGTTGGCTCAAATTATCCGATTCTCAAGGTTGCTCGAAATCGGCTAAGGATTTAAAGCAACCAGTTTTGTGGCGCTCTGGAGGTTGTCGGAATATCCGATCCAGGTTGGCTCGGATTATCTGATTCTCAAGGTTGCTCGAAATCGGCTAAGGACTTCAAGCAACCAGTTTTGTGGCGCTCTGGAGGTTGTCGGAATATCCGATCTAGGTTGGCTCGGATTATCCGATTCTCAAGGTTGCTCAAAATCGGCTAAGGACTTCAAGCAACCAGTTTTGTGGTGCTCTGGAGGTTGTCGGAATATCTGATACAGGTTGACTCAGATTATCCGATCCATCAGATTATCCGATCCTGACTTGTGTCGGAATATCCGACTCCCCTGTCTGCAACGGCTACATTTCTGGGAGGGGTATAAAAACCCCTCCACCTACCTCCAGCCTGCCAGCTTTGCCCAGCACGTTTTTCTCTCTCTCCCCCACCATTGTTGACCTTGGAAAGCTTGCCCATCACTTAATTCCTCCCATGATTCTTGCATATCTTTGAGGAAAAGAGAGAGGAGAACTAGATCTACATTTTCACCAATCCATCTCTCCTCTAAGTGAGGGGAACCCTTTCGATCTAGTTCTTGAAGTACCATTTGTTAAGTTCTTCTTTGTTCTTCCTCTCTTCTCCCCCCATAAGCATTAGTTGCTTTTGGTGGGATTTGAGAGTGAAGGATTTGAGCACTTGTGCTCTTGCCTTTGCTTTTGTGCATCGGTTTGCTCTCTCCACGAGGATTCGTGGAAGTGAAAGTTCGTGAGCTTGTTACTCTTGGGTCGTTGGATCCTAGACGGTGATTGAGACCTTTTGTGGTCACTTGGGAGCTCCCAATCCTTTGTGGGTTGTGACTCAAGATTGTTGTAAGGGACTCGATTTTTGCCCAAAAGGAAATCAATAGTGGAAGGTGAACTGAGCTTTTGTGCGAGGTTCATCGGAGAATAGGGTGAGGCCATTTGTGGCGTCTTGAGTTTGAAACTCACACCCCTCCAACGAGACGTACTCCACTCAAAAAGAGGAACTCGGGAATACATCATCGACTCCGCGTGCATCTGTTATTTCTATTCCCGAACTCTTTACTTATGTAATTTACATTGTGATAGCATTCGTGCTTGAAGTCTTTATCTTGCTATCACCTTGTTACTTGTCTTGCTTAGCATAAATTATTAGTGCACATAGGTGAACCTAGTATATTTAGGTTGTGTGCTTGTTAAATTAAAACATCTAGTTTTATTCCGCATTTATCAAGCCTAAACCGGAAAAGTTTTAAATCGCCTATTCACCCCCCTCTAGGCGACATCCTTGTCCTTTCACCAACGACAGCCTTTATGGCCACCAGTTACGGCCGTGACGTTTAACTGTGCCAAAACAATCTCTCTAATATACACAACCATAAATTCTCATGGTCTAAGAAATAAACAAGTAGATCAATCAAAGACTATATCATATACACCAAAACCTTGATCTCGTAGTATATCTTTATTTTGGGTCTTCCCAGTCACATTGTTGAGACAACAAATGTGCTCTCATTAATAATGACACATACTTGTGTCCATGACCGGAAAGCAAGGTCATACAGTATTAACGAGTTTGTCAGAGACATGACAAAGGGTAAAGGGGTTGATTATGTTTCTACACGTGTGTATGAGCTTCCCTATAAATCACATATTTATAGACCATAGCAGTTATAGCATAATACATTAATCATGAAACATATGTATATTTATTGTCTCTCGGGTATACATCCAACAGTTTCACCATGTCTGTGTCTGTACAAGAAACATGTGATATATTGGATTATGAGTTTCGTGTGATTGCTGGCTTATTGACATTTATGTTCGCACCCGCCCCGCTAGTTTAACCTATTTAACTCTGAGTGAGTGTTGCTCCATTGTCGGAATTCTTCGATGTATGAAAAAATGTTTACGAGAAGGATTTGAACACAAGACCTTGGTACAGGTTGGCTTTTTCGCAAATGGGGTCTTCCTCCTGGGCGCCCGCCGCAGGTCACCCGTGGCTCATGCCTCTGCCTCGACCACCCCACTTTTTTTGCCGATGTTTGGGTTGTCGCTGCTACCTAGTCCGCCACCGCTGCATATGACCCCCCCCCCCCCCCCTTCCTTCTCCCCTCCCACTTCAAGATCAAGGGGCGCCAGGAGTCGAGCCGCAACGAGACACATAGTTGGTTCACCGCACAACGTGACACACCGATATTCATGAGATTTTTTTTTTGTAGTGGAGCCTGGGTGCATGGAGCCTAGGTTTGAGTAGTAGACATTGGAAGAGGGTGAACTATTGCGTAACCTTCTCTCATATGTTTCAGAAGGAAGTGAAAAATACGAAACCCAAAAAGTTTGAACTTTCAAATTGCTAGTACTTTGTTTTCCAAATACACCTTTTTATGCACGCCAGAACAGTCTACATACATGCCAAATACACATCGCACAAAGACGTCGTATCGAGTGGATGGAAAGAAGTCAATCTTGGCCTCTATGCGTCAAGGTATTGCTGTTCAACGAGGACATGCCGCCTCAACTCGTTTGTGCATGCTGAAGACCTGAATCGTGTAGGTTGTGTAAATAGCGTTGGTGAAATCACATTGCTAGATTGTTTGCTGGAATTAACAGCGGCAAAATATTCGGCTTTTCTTTCTAATGCAGATAACCTATGTTTCTCTTTCCTCCACAAAGCTGATCGATTTGTGCCAATGCTCACCTGACATCTCAAACTGATGTTGGTCTGCCGAATGGTGGGTGATTCACGGGGGCATATGCTGTGAACTAGCCCCAACAGGTGTACTAATGCACTAAGCAATCTGGGCCATCAGATCTAAAATAGAGTCTCCGGATCGAATTTCAAAAAAAAATCGAAATTTAAAAACTTATCAAAAAAATTCGAAAAAAATCATGCACATGCCTGACCATAGTACGCACCGCCGTGATTTTTTTCGCACCGAAATGTCACCGTATGCGCCCTGGGAAAAAATGACAAATTTCTGACAGAATTTGAGATTTTCTGTCAGAAATGACAATTTCTGTCAGAAATTAGTCATTTTTTTCCCAGGGCGCATACGGTGACATTTCGGTGCGAAAAAAATCACGGCGGTGCGTACCATGGTCAGGCATATGCATGATATTTTTCAGAATTTTATGATAAGTTTTTAAATTTTGAATTTTTTGGGCAGGTTGCTTAGTGCATTAGTACACCTGTTGGGGCTAGTTGACAGCATATGCCCCCGTGATTCACTTGGCATACTGAAGTACAAACAAATAAAAAAGTAGCTCCGCTTGTCCTTGTGGATCCATTTTTCCTCTAAAATGTTGTTCACATTTTCGTGAAACAAATAAGACAGATGTTGGGCCACATTATATAGGTGGAGTTGGTCCCATTATATTATATGAGCCCACACAGAGCAAAGCGGAAATAGCCCACTGCAGGAAATATGGGCCTAATCCACTGACTCCTGCTCCGGCTCAAACGCGCTGACAAGAGCGAGCCACCGCCCACCGTCACCGCGCCGCCATCTCGCGTACCTCGCCGCCGTCGACAGGCGCAGCCATCGGTCTCCCCCCCAGGCTCCATGATGCATTCGAGCTGCGAAACCTGTGCTTGCCAACGGTGAGCTCTCCTTACATGTACATCCCGCGACTTTGAAGTACCGGGAAAGGCAGATAAGTTTAGCCTCAATATAAATCTATTTGTCCCACTCTTTCTTTCCCGTATTTTGTGCTCTTGATTTTTTGCTGCTGCCGATATGCGATTGATGCAGCTCTGTGACCGTGAAGATAATTTACCTGGCAAAACCGTAGTAATATAGCCTAATAGTTGAAGGCCTATTGATTTAGTTTCGATGTATCTTGTTCGTAATTTTCTATTGCTGCAAGTGACATATCCTAGTTCTCAACTTACTGCATCTCCTGCGTCTTATTTTTTAGTGGCGAGGCCTATGAATATTCCTGGGGTGATTCACGCAACTGAATATTCCTGGGGTAATTAGACGAGTTCGGCAATTTCTTGTTTGTGCATAATTATACTTCTTATATATGAATGTTGTTTTGGCACACTACTCATGATTACGAACTTGGCTAAAATTCTGAACCAATTTTGTTCTTGGTTCCGAGGTGTCGCTGATACAACTAAAACTAATGCATAGTCACCTCCCGAAGATGGAGAATGTTAGGTGACCATCTCTTGTCCATTGTCAATTGCTGCAACAAATTAGCTCTGTGATGTACATGTAACAACATCGCTTCTTCTCTCTCTGGAATCTACAACTCCAAATCCTAGTAATTCGTTCACCATGCCATCCTCAAGCTCGCAGGCTGGTCGGGCCAAGGAGACTGATTCTTCTCGTCGGCAATGGTAAACCTCTTGATCTCACTCTGAAACCTCACAGCTGTTGTGTCGAACTCCTTGAACTGAGCCAGCTCGGATTCGGTCGATGTTGACGATAGCCCTGTTCCGGATCCGGAGTCCGAGTCTGAGGACTTCATTGCTTGCTTGCCCTTCTGTCTTCTGCCGCTGCTACTGTTCCCAGTTGCTAGAGTGAGATCCAGGTTGCATTCTTCTGCAGAGACAGGGGTGCTGCTGTTTGAGAAGCTGTAGAATTGTTGGCGGTTGGTAACTTTCTTGTTGCGCCAAACGTCGAGTTTAGGATTCGTCCCAGCATGAGATCGGCTCAGCCCGGCTGTGTGCATCTCCTGCATCAGTTGTTTCTGAACATGGTAAACTCGGTGCATCTCATGAACCTGGTTCAACAATGTAGATGTTGGTGAGAAACTCTACCCTGGAACCGTGCAGAAGAATTTTTCTATTCAAAACATACAATGAACAACGCTTTAGCTATCAGCACAGGCTCCAACTATTCTATAAGCGGGAAAGGTAATGATCAGAAGCCTGGAAGGCTTGAACCGGGAGTGCCTGCAGCATTTTGGCTAGCTAGTTATGAATTACCTGACATTAGTGCTAGCATGGATTGATGGCGGTATTGCTTCTTAGTGAATAGTTTTAATGTCTGGCCTACTTGCTTGTGGTACTACATTTCTTATCACCTATATGTATAACTATACTTGTCTCAGTCATCTGGATACAAACTTGGATGCCTAGAAAACTCGGTACAACCCACGTTTACTTAGACAGTCACTCTATTCACACCTGAGCAAAGAATTTCCCTTGTTTGAGCGGTCGGGGAAACCAGCCTATAGTGGCTAGTTCGGACTAAACTTTGGGTATGAGTGGCATCAGGATAGTCTATTTCAGGCAAACAAGCACATTGAGCGTCGCCTCAGTTCCTGGGATCCATGTTCAACTTGTCACGGCGGAACTGGATCAGGACAATAATTTAAAACCCGTGCACCTGTATTTGTTGATGCCAATGATCAAGAGTCGAAAAAGTCAAGCCAGCCGCTCTTCTACTGACTGATGATCATGAGTAATCGTTAATATTCAAGAACAATTGATTTTTTTGTTTGGAAGCCAAGTACTGGCTCATAGACTAATCGAGTGACTATCGAGCGACTCTTAATCATTGGTCGATTCATTGGAGAAATAATTGTGTGTTATATGTTGCATGTTCTCCTTAGTTTCTCAATTTGGTGCGCTATATACACATACATGGAACTGTTTAGGGAAAAGTTTGATAGGATGATCTTTATGTTAGTATCGCTGCCAACCGAAAGCGTTTTCAATGTTCTATCACAGGATGCGCATATCAGTAAAATAATGTATACATGAGTGTGTTGCCTTACCTGTTGTCTGAATGTGTGTTCTTGCTCCAGGATAGCCATCTTCATCCGCTCCCTGTCCATCTCTTGGTAATGCTAGATGCAAGCCTCGATTATGCGTACTTATTTCCTATCTGTTTCATGAGAACATCACGATGAGTATTGCATGCAATTTCTTCCGTAATTCGTAGTAGGAACTACATTCAGTACTGAAATTTTATCGTAGTGTGTTTTTCCATGAATTGGTAACTTAATTATTGGAGCTTGTGTTCTTATGTGTAAGCATCACTGTAGAAAGAGAACTTCGATCTGGATTCTTGTTTTTGATTAACCAGTTATTTTCTTAACTGAACTTGTATCAAACACTTGTATTGCCATCAAACTTGAAGACATACAGAACAGGAACAATAAAATACAACTGAATTCCAAATATTATGTTATAAGAGATTGAGACATCATCTAAGTATGATTCTTCACCATTCTGTGTGCTGTCAAGCCTTGCAGTTATGAGCTTATAATAAGCTAAACCTTCTTAGTACTACCAATCAAGTCTTATACTTCTCCAATTAAGTGACAAAATCTTATGGTTACAGTTGCAGGCATTGATCACTTCTCCACTTTGAAGGACCACGCCATTGCTATTCTGACGACAACTGTAAAGAATGCTTTCTACGGCAGAGTAGCAAGAGCTGTGAAGGAAAGAAAGAGCTAAAAAAAATGCCCTTTCAGACTGGCACATGCATTTAGACCTTCCAAAAAATCTTCATAGCAGATGATAAAAACACAAAGATCCGCATACTCTGAACTGTGAAGCATGCGACATGGAAGAAGAAACAAGACAAAGGAAGATATGAAAAGAAGCTTGAGCTCACCTCTGTTCTGGTTTCCAGCAGCCAAAATCACCTATTGAGAGCACGGAAGGTACTCCCTCTACCTCTCCCAAATAAGCTCTCTTTTATAGTTTACCAGGTAGGAGCTTTGCTTCAGCCGAGAAGCAAGCAAATTAAGCAGCTTGGCGTGTATGATAGATAGATATAGATATGTAGTGAGGCAGCGAGAGGGAGGTGATGGAAGAGGAGAGTTAAGATTCTCTCCTGGCTGCCATGAGCTTCACAGCACAGCAACTGGTGGGGCCATTTGTAGGCATGCCAAACAAATCCAAGTCGCTTTGGCCAATGAGTTCCATGTATCTTGATGTGTGAAAGATGCTTCCATGTAGTGCCAAGAAAAGGATAGGCGTGATGAGATAAGAAGCTCCAGCTATTATATTTTTCCAACTTCAAAAGCCTATGTGTCCCCTGGTATCTCTACACAGTTGAACCACCCTAGTCATAATGTTATATGTACCCATGTACTTGGTTGCCTTGCTAGGGGTAGTCCAGTTGGTAAAGCAAGTAAAGAAACCGATTGATTTTCCTGTAATAGTATTGTAGATTTTTATGTCAATGGTATTAGGATTCATTCATAAGAATATTTTCTGCAATCATATTAATTCATACTTACACTATCTAATAATCCTATGTCCAGCGTACCTGCTTTTTTAGTCTTTGGTAATATTTTGAGGTTCCCTTTGGTGTACTTCCTGGGGTGGCATAGCACTCTGGGTTCCTCAATATTTTTGTGTATCAATCCTTCCCAAGAATCATTGAGCAGACAAGTCGACATGCAGTGTGTTTAGATCTCTCGTATTCACATGCGCACCGGTTAGTACTATCAACACCAGTTGTCCAGATCCTAAAAATATTATATTTTTGTGTCATACTAAGTCAAACGTATCAGCCTCGCATGAAAAAATAAGGCTGCAGAATGATTGAGACAGCTCATGCCATTAGTTAATATTCGTGTAGAACATGTCATGCTTGTTACCGGATAAGTTTATCGGCCAGAATGATATCTTTGTGTATCGGATACCGGTACATTATTTAGCTTGGCTAAGACTGATCTGTCTTCATGATTTCAGGTTAATTTAGAGTTAGTCGTGACTGTAATGTCCTAATAATGATGCCTTGAGCTCTGAGAGAAGAGGCTGGAAAGCTTATAATATAGTTCCTCTAATGATGATAAGAAAGTTGTTGTCGCAGGAATTAGCCTTGAAAGTGATCTGTCAAGATGTGGAGTAGTTCGTCGTGCTTGGGTCGACGCGCTCTGCCATGTCCTGTGAAGCCGTAAGATGGATCAAGGGTGCCTCAACTTCATTGTGTAGAAGAGTACTTGACAACAAATAGTTTTACCGCTATCTTCTTTTGGAATGAAGGCATTGCACCCGGCTCTATAAATAGGGCCCCAAATGGCCAAAGATCACAGTTAGTCTTACATGCGGACTTTAGACATACTGTTTACGCAACGCTACCACGCAAGGTAAGAAGCTAGACAAGTGGTGTCCTATGTTTTGATAGACTTGATCAGCTTAACTATATAATGATGCCATGATTGGTCCGTATACAATTCAAGATTCGATACTGTGATTAACTTGTCTTTGTCATGACCAAGCAAAATAATATAGTAGTTCCTGCTGTTTCTTCTTCTTTGGCGACGGGAGCTAATTTGGTATTTGGTGATGTGAATTGATATCCTCCCTAGCTAGCTAGCGCTATCAGATTCTAAGGGAATTCCAAACTTATCTCGTTCTTTAATTCCACAGATTTGGACATCTTAGAACATGACGAAATGAATATAACACTTCTTGATCTCATTAATGTAACCCAAACCATGCTTGCGTGATGTAAGCCATGTCATCTTCTGTATATCTCCTTAATTAAGTAGCTTGATTTGGTTGCCCCTTCACACCATTGATAGCTGTTTTGTAGACTTTAGCTGTTGTCGGTGTTAAGCTATGATTCCTGTCATCTAGTTTTGTGTGTTTTTTGCTCATTTTCTCATACAGTAGATTCGGGATTTATTTCTGGTACATTGATAAAAAAAATCAGTTTGGTCCAAGCACACACTCTTTGTTCGAGAAGTATATAATTTGATTTGTTGAAGAATATGTTTCGTTCTGTAAGTTTTTGTTATCCCAAGTACAATTCGGAGTTGAATTTAGGAGCAACATGAAATAGTTGAATGTGATCTCATATTTTTAAATTTGGATGATCGTGATTATGATCAGCTCGATCCTCCATGCATCTGAATCTTTGTAGGTAGGATAGGAGTTCAAACGCTGCACTTAAAGTTTTTGTTTAGGATGTACAGCTTGGTAGGTATACATGTTTCTGGTATATAGAAAAATCCCTCATAGATGCAACACACATGTGGATCCAACTTGATAAGCACTTATCTCTCACTCTTACACATGGCATGGACAATGGGAGGTCCACAAGCATGACAGCACACATTGTCTGGGTAGCGAGGCACACACCCATGGCTGGGCCCAATCGATTGGGGTTGCATTTGCATCACTGCATCTACTTAATGGACCTGATCATTGGTCCAATGCACAATGCACCTAGTCCGAAAACAACGAGAAAAATAGGATTGGATAGATCATCACTGAATATTTGAAAGGAGCGTAATTGACGATGAAGTAGTTTACCTAAGAGCTACGAAGCATGTGCTCCATAAAGTGGTAACTTTTTCAAATAGTTTCCCTAAGCGCTATGAAGCATGTGCATATGTCCATGCTGGTCACTGAAAAAAATAGAATAGTGTGCTGAAAATTGTCTCGCGGAATAAATTATTGTACAATATCTCGCTAATAGTGCGATATAGCACGCTAATAGCACATTTTTAAGGCCGGCGATATTTTGCTATAGCGTGCTATTTTTTTTCCTTCATGTTGATAGACGATGAGAATTGATCTAATGCATGTCTAATCCTATCTGTGTCTTATCTTTCAATTAAAATCGAATATACCATACTCTAATATCATGTCGCGATTGTTGTGGCAACGTGGTGAAAGCAAAAATATCACCGAGTGGGGAGAGACCAGAGGTTGAAACCAAAGGACAGGCATCCCTCGCAATCAAATCGGGGCTTCATGGATGATGTCAAACACCATGATTATTGAGATAAGAAATAATGCCCTCAAGCAAGGTGAAAGCCCTTTTGCACCGATGTCGAGGTAGGCGAGAGTGTGGCGCGGTGTAGCATGTTCTCGAGGTAACCGCGCGCGTCATGGTTGATGTAGAGGTCATGGTTGACTGTGTCGAGGCGAGATAGCTTCAGTTGTGGGCGCAAGAAAGCTCCATGGAGTCGGGGCGCAACACTGTGCTAGAATGTGAGGGCGATGCTATCAAGGTAATCGTCAAGGAAGGCGGAGATGTCAAAGATGATGTTATCAAATCCTTCATATACGAGGAGTTGCACCAAGTTTGCTAGGCTCGTGATATGTTGGGAAAAAGGCACATGTGTGCCATGCCAGAAAAACAAGGAAGACGTCCAAAGTGGTAAGTTCTAGTGACCGTAGACAAAACTGTTGTCGACAACCCCCCCCCCCCCCCCCCCCCTCCTCCCCCCATGTAGCCATGGTCATGCGTCTGGCGATCTAGACTTGTGGTTGCACAGTGTCTTCACTAAAGAGGCGCAACTTGTGGGTATCGATGGTGTCATCGGGTTTTGGTTGGCTCGGTGGGCGACTTGCAGACTTTCACACATGCGACCACAATGTGGACGACATCGGTGGAGCACTTAGTTTGAGGGAGGCGACTACGACGATGACCACATCAATGGTGCATGTTTTGGCTGTCGATGTCGACTCGATGCAGGGCTCGACCTGGGCAACTTATTTTCCGCAGCCTATTCTCACAACAGACGGAAAGGTGACCTAAAATTACCGAACGACACAAAACCAGGTAGTGTAGATGTTTAAGCGCCACATTTTTATAGTAGTGACACATCATACTCCTTCCCTTTGAGTTTAATTTGATTTGGCTTGCATCCCTAGATCGTTAATTTAAAAATATAATATGAATTGTACATTACTCCCTCTGTTCACAAAATGATGTCTCAACCTAGTTAAATTTGTATGTATCTACACACTAAATCATGTCTAGATACATGCAAATTTGAGCTAGGTTGGGACATCCTTTTGTGAACGGAGAGTATAAAATATATATCATTATGAACTTCAGATATCATATTTTCTAATGGTATAACTTTTGTGTAATACAATCATATTACAATGATAAAATAGGTGACCTAAAGATACGGTCCGGTGTATGGGTCCTGTGCACTTCCCTAAATCATCTATTTTTTCAATTTAATATGAGACATATATCACAAAAAATATACCACTCAAAACTTTAGATGTTAAATTTTCTAATGGTATTGATTTTGTGTTATATAATTTATACTCCATTATATTGGTCAAATTGGCAATCTAGTGGTACGTGCATGACCTACAAACCAAGAAAAGATGGAGTATCTAAGATGGGCAATTATCTTAGTTACTTTCATAATTATTATGATGATGAGACGACAATGGATGCGTTTGTCCAAACACAATAGAAACAAACATACCAACCAATATTTGATCGAACACGTAGAGAATTCTTGATGATCCATCAATTCGAGTTACTACATCTACCAACCCTCAAAATGTGAACCTCACTACGGGAAAGCCACAAGACGCCGACAGTCGAATTATACGCCGACGGCCAAATGTCGGGGCCGTCGGCGTATAAGGCGAGCTAGGGAAGCCGCGAACGCGGCCGTCGGCGTAAAAACCCCATCGGCGTAGCCCGACATACGCCGACGGCAGCCGTCGGCATCTACAATGTCGTTGACGTACAAGGCCCACCGTGACGTCACGCAAACGGGGCTTTACGGCATTGATACGCCGACGGCGGCCGCCGCCGTCGGCGTCTACTTTTTTCTATTTTTCATTTAATATGAAATAATTCATATCTTTAAATCTGTAAATCGAAATTTAACAAATTAAATGTCTAAATCGATTAGAAAAATGAGAGGAATCCAAATATGAAATCCAAAAAATATTTTTCACCATGCACATGACATTTTGTAACATATGTTTGGTACTTGCTTAATTAAAAAGTCATTTTTGACACTTAAAAAATAAAAAATGATATTTACGAAAATATTTTGAAAATTGTTTTTGGCAACAATGTTTTGCATACCAAGACACCCCGATAGGAAAAAACCATTTTTATTGAGTCGAACTGTGGCATCAAGGCGAACCCTAAAATGTGAAACGAGTATCACGGTGACTAATTTGATCCCAAACCGTTGAAAAGAAAGAACAAGAACTCAGTTGTGTGCCTGAAGAAAAAGAATTTTCTTTTCTTTTTGTGGTGCGGCATGAATCTGTGTAGCTAGCAAGCTCATCTCTCAATGTCTCGCTGGCAAGACCAAGATGAAGTAGATACGAGCTGTCAAGCGCATGAGCATCAACCGTACACAGATACATGCAAGAAGGTTCGCACGCCATACAAGATAACAAAAATGAAACCATTTGATTCCTTTGAAGGGCGGTGCCAACTTGCTGGAGTTGTATCAAGATGAAGTCGTTGAATGTTTGTCAATCAAATACTCGCTCTGTTTCATAACACTAGTGGAAAAACGGACAATAGATTTCGACCTTTAGTCCCCAATTTGTTACAAACCGGTACTAATGGGGCACCCCACCCGGCCAGCTCGCCGCCCAGCCCCGTCCCGGTTCGTGAGGGACCTTTAGTCCCGGTTCGGGGCACGAACCGGGACTAAAGTGTCACCACATGCGGCCGCAGAGGTGGGGCCCAGCGTGAGAACCTTTAGTCCCGGTTCGTAGCGCGAACCGGGACTAAAGGTGGACCTTTAGTCCCGGTTCGCGCTACGAACCGGGACTAACATTTTCTACTACATCATCTCCCACCCCGAGCCAGCCACTCCATTTTTCCAGCTCGAGTTCATCTCCATTTTCTCCTCCATTTTTTCTCCCCGAGGTTGATTTCGTCCCCATTTTTTTCCACCATTTGTCAAGATTGACGACGCCCCATCATCTCCAAGGGTTAGCAACTGCATCTCTGCTTCCGGCACTCATTCCATTGCTTGTTTAGCTCATTTCATTTTTGTAGTGCTAGCTAGGTGTTTGATGAAATGACTAAGTAGTTGATTTTATTTTTGTAGTGCTAGCTAGGGTTAGCAACTGCATCTCTGCTTCCGCCGTCGATCGCCCGCACCGCCCCGTCACCGACACCACCTCGGTGAGCCTCTTGTTTTTATCTTTTATTTTAAAAATCTTAGTTGTATGATTTAGAGCATAATTATTACTTGTATAATTTTTTTTATTTGTATAATTGTTTGTTATACATAGTGCCATGGTTTTGACATCTGTCCACACCGGTTCTCGTCCGCTCTATTATTCAGATGTGGTATGATTTTTTGTTATAACTATATATTTGTTTCATTTCGTGTTTATGACAATTATGCCGACCAACTTGACATAGATATATTTTTATCTAGGAGGTAGTTGAACCGGAAATTCCAACCGACCCTATTTTCGAGTTTTTTAAGAAAGAAAACAATGATTTGAAAGCAAAATTGAAAAGAAGTGAAGATCTTCGTCTCCAATGCTTAGAAGAGAAGATGAAATTGGAGTTCAAGTTTGCCGACGTCGTCGATGATCACGAGATCAAGATGGAGGCAATGCGCTTGGATCACGAGATCAAGATGAATGCAATGCGCTTGAAGCTTAAAAAGATTAGAAAATATGCCATTAGTCAAGAGGTTTGGTATCATTATGTTGTTGGTTCAATAATTAACTTAGTTGCGATTTTGATCGCATTTGTTGTTGGATTTAAATTCTTTAGATAGTTCTATGTTAGTTTCAATTAATGTACTCCCTCCGTCCAACAATAACTGTCGTAGATTTGTCAAAAAGTTGATGTATCTAGACATGAAACATGTATAGATACATCCACTTTTGTGCAAAATTGAGACACTTATTTTGGGACGGAGGGAGTATGTTTTATGAGAACTATGTATTACATTTGGTCGATCAGTACTCTACTTTGCTTTTAATGTGTTGAACTTGTATTACATTCATAATGTAGCTAGTGTAATGGTTTTTGATATACTTGTATAATGCAGATGAACCGACAATGAATGTACGGTGACCGACGCAGTCCCGAGTTCATTAGTGGCATGCATAATTTTCTCCATGCGGCTAAGCTAAACAAGCGGACGAATGGTTTTATTTGTTGTCCATGTAGTGTCTGTAAGAATAGGAGTGATCACTCTACCTCAAAAATCCTTCACATCCACCTGTTGCAGAATGGTTTCATGGATGGTTACTATTGTTGGACCAAGCACGGAGAAAGTGGGGTTATAATGGAAGAAAATGAAGAAGAAGAGGATAATGACAACTATCATATGTTCAATGAACACGGTGACACTACAATGGGGGAAGACAAAGCTGAAAAAGATCCCATTGTTGATGAGCCCGACGATGATCTTCGTCGGGCCATTCGTGATGCACAAATGGACTGTGGAAGTGAAAACGAGAAGTTGAACTTGGAGAGAATGTTAGAGGATCACAACAAATTGTTGTACCCAAATTGCGAAGATGGCCAGAAAAAGCTGGGTACCACACTGGAATTGCTACAATGGAAGGCACAAAATGGTCTATCTGACAAGGGATTTGAAAATTTGCTGAAAATATTTAAGAAGATGCTTCCAAGGGATAACGTATTGCCCCCCCCCCCCCCCCCAGTACGTACGAAGCAAAGAAGGTTGTCTGAGATTAGAGGTGCAGAAGATACATGCATGCATCAATGACTGCATCCTCCACCGCGGTGAGCACGAGATAAACTTCATGAAGTCACCATAGAAGACCCCATTCATAACAGGGATACACCGGCGACTTTGCTAAGGTTTTTGAAGCGACAAACTGACAAAACACAAATATTATGGCCTTACAAATTCAAGTGAGTGTCACTGTCTTTTACACATTCTATTTTTCTCACCCGATGTTAAGTTTAATTGATTGTGTATAAACGTGCGCAGGTTCCACTTTATTCTTATCATCATTAAAATGCACACTGGAGATGTTCATGTCCTTGACTCGTTAAGGAAACATTCTAAAGAGTACAAGACATGTTTTGATATGCTCGTAAAGTAATTTCATTTCTTATCGCATCTTTCGTTCATTTCCTGATATCAAGAAATTTATAACTCCTTTGTTCATTTTCTTTGTCGGCAGCGTTTGGAAAACGTTCATCGAGAAAGATCCGACCGATGGATGGCCACCGAAGCTGACATGGCATTTAAACAAGGTAAGTAGTACGTACTACCTAGGTCCACGCACCATTATCATACTTGATTATTATTTGATTGAATTCTATTCTTCTGTAGTATTGCCTTGAACAGTGTAACACTCCGGCCACCCCTGGGCCGGGTCTGTCACCCCTGGCAGCTCGCTAGGATCTCCAGACTGGCCCCACAGATCAACACTAGTCTTTTCTGCGCATTTTGTCCTCATTCATGCGAACCCGGGAACCAGTTCCCGGTCGGTCACCCATCCTTGGACTACTCCAGGCCAAACACGCTTAACCTCAGAGTTCCTTCCAGATGAGCTTCCAGAAAAGAAGTTGCAACTTGTTGATATGAGTATTCTATCAATCCTGTTAAGCCCTCAGCCAGGATCTCACAAACAGCCACCGGGGACTAATTTATGTGGATACTACGTTTGCGAGTACATGCACATTCTGACCAGCGAGAAATTGAATGGCAAAAGAAGTAAAGAAGTACGTAAACATTATTCACAATGTTATTTTTTTACCATCAGTTGTGTTGAGTTTCATTCATTTGATATATATAAACACAACTCATGTACTCATTTTGATTTCATTCTTTTAAAGTTGGCAAGAAAGTGCAATGCGATACCAATAGAGGCCCGTTTCAAAGCAATTGGGGAGGAATTGACGGTTTTCCTTGCGGAGGTCATACCTAAATTCGGAGAGTACCACTATGCTACAGATCAATAGTATGCCTCCATGTAATAGTGATCTCCATGTAATTAAGTACCTGGGACAGGGAAAACGTGATCTTCATGTACTACTTAATTTGTATGTGTCATCAACGTGATCTTCATGTAATTGTATGTGTTATATATATATATATATATATATATATATACATGCATCAACTTGATCTTCATATAGTAATTTATATATACCACAACGCGTTTTTGGCGCATCGACGTGATCCTGTACGATGGAAACCATCCGAAAACCCTAACCCCTCCTAAAACCCTAAAACCCTGAAAATTAATCGAAAAAAATTCAAAACCCTAGCCCCGGTTCTTGTTACGAACCGGGACTAAAGGTTCCCAGCCCCACGGGCTACGCCGTGGCCACGTAGGAGGGCCTCTGGTCCCGGTTCGTAAGGAACCGAGACTAAAAGGTGGGGGGCTTTAGTCCCGCTTTACTAGTCCCGGTTGCCTAACCGGGACTAAAGCCCCGTTTTCCACTAGCGTAATATATTTTAGATATTTTAATACGGACCACGTACGGAGTAAAATGAGTGAATGTACACAACTTTTATAAACATCCGATTTCCAAAAAACTAGATCTGATAATATGCAACGGAGGGAGTACCAAGTTATTACTCACATTTCATCGCCTGGACATCTGACCATATCTTTACTAACCCGGCCGAGTCCTCATAATTTTCAGACTTCGGCCTGATCGATTTGATTTGTTCTGTCTATTGTCTGCCTAGCTAATAATCGTCAACGTACGACAGATGAACTGCACTTTTTTTTTTTTGAACAAGGGGAGGGGTCTAGAAGACCCCAGGTGCTGCAAATTTTATACCAAGCGGTGGGTACATATTACACGAAGGACCCATAAGGAAAAGAAATTACAAACTGGCCCTCGGAAAGTAGCAAAAAAGACCCTGCAAAGAAAAGAGGAACGCGATCAAGGACAAGGTCTTCTCCACCGGCGACATCTTCATCGGAGCCTCGCCACCGGCCTCCTGCAACCATCCACCGGGGACAAACCACTTGGTGGCTAGGAGGAGCACAGCGCCGGCCAAGGACTACCTTTAGGGCCTCCAACATGGAGGTTGAGGGTGCGCCGCCATCGCGACGACAGATGTGGCCAACTCCACAGATCGCGGCGACAACGATGTCGACCGCGTGATACGCTCGCTGCAGCACGGAGACCTGCCTCACCCCAGTAGCGCAAGCAGGGTCTCCCACCTCTCCCTCGCCGCCACGGCCGGCCGAGAGGATCGAGACCACCAGCGCACTACCAGGAGGAAGACAGGGGCGAAGACGACGCTTGTGAGGGGCACCCGCCGCTATAGCATCACCAGGCATCTTCCACCATGGAAAACAACCTGGGATCTGCAGCCGCGCCCATCCATCACCGCGTCCAAGTGATGGGATGGAGAGAGCACCCGACCACCCACCAGTTCCGCCGATACCCGCGCCACTCCTCCCGTCCCCCTCACCTCCACGGCCGGCCAGTCGGGGAAGAAGAAACACAGCATCTCGGCTGAACATAGGGTAGCCACGGACCTTATTCACGGAGTAGATGGTGACACCGCAGCTCGTCACTTGCGGCTCCATCCGCCGGAGCACCATGCCGAGCACCAACATCACCACCAGCCACCAGATCTGGCCCCGGAGATCCGGTGAGATCCTCCTGGCATGACGCCAAACCACGGCACAAGGCCGAACTACTGCACAAAGGCAAACACTAAAGCTACTACTATCTAGTTCTACCCCGGCGTCTCTCCGCCACCACCACCCACCGTCTACTCCGGCGAGAGGGGTGCGGGAGTGACCCGGTCGCTCTCGCACGACTCTCAAAGCAGCTGTCGGTGGAAAGAGGGGGGAAATGACGGGGGGGATGAACTGCACTTGTAGAGTATTTGAGATTCATGTCAGATACATCTCGTGTCGTCTCGACACGGGCATGAGTGTGACATGACAAGCGACATTTGTATCCATGGACGGCAGCCATGCGTGCATTCACGAAATCCTTAATTTTGTAGCCGGTTGTTGGAACTTGGAACCATTCATGCGTCTGTTTGCACATTTTTTCTTATTTGCCTTGATGGAATGGGTGATGTGGATGCTCAACATCGTAGGGTCCGACACGCTAAGAGCATCTCTAGTGGAACGTGTATAGATATACACGTCCATATACACGTTGCTAAATATTACACCTCCCAGTTTTGCAGTGGAACGTGTATGAGAGGACGTGTATATTCCAACGGCTATATTTTCAAACGGCTATATTTTCAAACGGCTATATTCCAACGGCTATATTTTCAACGGCTATATTTTCAACGGTCATATTTCTGGTCTATATAAACCACCCCGACCAGCTCTCTTCCAGCATCTCTACCTGTGACTTCTCTTCTCACTCCTAGATTTCTCTGTCGTCTCTCACGCAACACAATGAACACATCCTCTTGGGACATGAGTTCTTCGTCATCTTCATCTGGCGATGATGAACTCATACTTGCAGCATTCGCCGAGCGCGAGGAGGAAGAGAGGATGAACGCTCGACGCCATGGTGGTTCCAAGCATGGACGTCGGACAATCGATCGAGGAAGAGATGCCGGATTTGTTCTTCTGTGGGACGACTACTTCAAAGAAGTTCCTCGCTATCCCGAACATTTGTTTCGACGAAGGTTCGTAATTAGTACACTTCTCTGCTTTGGCCCATTTTTCATTTCTCTGTCTCATTTACTTTTTATGCATAGATTTAGAATGTCCCGTAATTTGTTCAACCGCATAGCTGAGGGTATACTTGAGCATGAGAGGGAGCATGAGTCTGATGGTTATTTTATGCAAAAAAGAAGTGCTTCTGGAGCTCTTGGGTTACATCCTCTGCAAAAGATGACCGCGGCAATGCGGATGCTAACATATGGAATAGCAGCTGATGGTGCTGATGAGTACATCCGGTCCGCTGAGGCTACTAATTTAGAGTATTGCAAGAAATTTGTGATCAAAGTTTGTGAAGTTTTTGGGGAAAGGTACCTGAGATCTCCAAATGAACAAGACATTGCTAGGTTACTTGCAATAGGGGAGGAAAGAGGATTTCCTGGTATGTTAGGGAGCATAGATTACATGCACTGGGGTTGGAAAAATTGCCCCAAAAAATGGCATGGCATGTTTAAAGGCCATGTGAACGAGCCCACTATGATCTTGGAAGCAGTTGCTTCACAGGATCTTTGGATTTGGCATGCTTATTTTGGTTTACCAGGGTCTCTCAATGATATAAATGTTCTTCAACGTTCTCTTGTTTTTTCAAAGCTAGCCGAAGGTGAAACTCATGCAGTGAATTATAGCATCAATGGCCATCAGTACACAATGGGGTATTACCTTGCAGATGGTATCTATCCACGGTGGGCAACATTTATGAAGAGCATACCAGCTCCAGATACCAGAAAGCATAAAACTTTTGCCAAGAAGCAAGAGGGGGCTAGGAAAGATGTGGAACAAGCCTTTGGAGTTCTGCAATCCCGTTTTGCCATTGTTCGTGGACCTGCTAAAGGATGGAAACGTAAAGAAATCGGTGATGTCATGAAAGCTTGTGTCATAATGCACAATATGATAGTTGAAGAGGAGCGAGAAACAGGTCGGCAAAGCTGCAATTTTGAGGCAATTTTCAGCCGGATCATGGGTGGCTGTGCCCGGACTTGCATCAATGGTCTTCTTTTGTTTCTTATGAGAAGTTTCAAGTTCTCTTGTCTGCCACTTTGGATGCTTCGAAAACTCTACATAGCAATGCATCAATGTGAAAGGCTTTTTCATTTTAAGATCCATTTTCTTGAACATAATGTGTGCATCGTTTGTCTGCACATAGAAATGTATTGTTAAAATATGCACAGCACATATAGAATATTGCACAACACATATAGAAGTAGAAGATAGACGCATACCTTTTCTGCTATAGTCCTTCCGCTTTCTTCCCTATTTAAAATCTGCTGAAGACAACCACAAAATTTTTGGGTCTCTCTGTTAATCAATGTGTAACGGCAATTTATTGCATTAGCATTACGCTTCGGCCATGATGATTCCTTGTGTGCGTTGTAGTGCTCTGAAATTCTAGCCCAATAAGCATCTCGGTTTTGATCTGTCCCGACAATATCCAAACTTGTATTTGCCCATGCTGCTATCAGAATCTTGTCCTCATCACTAGACCAATTTTTTCCTTTGTTGGATTTTGCTTTCTCTGTTATTGCAGAATGTTGCTGCGTTGATGGTGTTGCTTGCTCTCCAATTGGACTTTCTGGTTGTGTTTGTGTGTAACCAAAACCCATGGTGTCCAAGAAGCATTCATCACCATCCATCTGCAAACAATCAACAAAGACACACAGCCAACATGATTTTTTTTAGCAAATTCTACACAAACACAAGTATTTTCTGCTACACAACAGTATGGAGACAAGTTAACCATCCTCTGCTATTTTCCTAGATCACTATATCAGTACCAAATGTACCCTAGATCACTAGATCAGTACAAAATGTACAGCATCCTCCTCTGATATTTTCTGCTATACAAGTATACAACACAAAACCGAGGCCAGCACCGAGTACAAAATCGAGGCCAGAACCAAATCCGCCGGGCGCTCCTCCAGCACGCATCCTCCACCGAGCCACCACCGCTTCCTCCTCTCTCCCCGTCGCCGCCCTCCACGGTCGCCCCCCAGCCATCTCCCTCCTCCCCTGTCCCCACGCCATCTCCCTCCTCCGTCGCGCCCCAGGCCGCCGCCCCCATCGCCCTCCTCCATCGCGCCCCAGGCCGCCGCCGCCGCACAAGCCCGCGGCCGGAGCTCACCCAACCTCCCCAGGACGGCGGCCGCAGCCCCTCTCTACCCGCCCTCATCGCCCTCCTCCATCGCGCCCCAGGCCGCCGCCGCCGCACAGGCCCGCGGCCGGAGCTCACCCAACCTCCCCAGGACGGCGGCCGCAACCCCTCTCTACCCGCCCTCCCCTCTCCATGGCTCGCGCCGCCGTCGCCAGATCTGGCGAGCGGTGCGGCGGCCGCCCGACGGCCGGCGCCTCTTCTCGCGCCTCTTCTCTACAGGCGGGGACGGAAAATAGGAGGGTGGGAGAGAGCTTACCGGTGGGGATTGGCCGCCGGCGAGCTTGGGGCGTCTTCTTCCGCTCGGCTCCGGACGGGGGCGGGAGAGAGCAGCTCCGTTTCTTGCGTCTCCACGAGCGTGGCGTGCTCGTGTTTACTTCCACGACGAGTAGCGTCGTGGATGGACGTGGATAATTTGCACGCCCCTGTACACGTTCCGCTGGAGACGTTTTCCTGCCTTTTTTCTCGCCTGGTCGTGTAAACTTCGCTTCCACACCCGTTTCCACATTCCACTAGAGATGCTCTAACAATGTATCGATCCTGCGGATGCCAAGCGACTTATATATATTTGTTCTCTTGGAGATACGATGGCTTATATTTGTGGATATATGAACAAAGGTAGCTGCGCTAGACATGTCTCCTTTGTTCGAGCTAGCTAGAGTTTGTTTTGCTGATAATATTTCTTATAATTGGGTCCATGAGCCCTCTAGTTTCTCGTAAGAAAAATTATAAACAATGTAACTTTTGTTGGTGATTAATAAAGCTCACAGCAAAGTCCTGTTGTTTCCTTCAGAAAAAAATAAAAACATGTCTCCTGCTGTTAGTGTTACTATATCACTTATCAGTAAGTAGCTTCCTAGTTAGTACTAGCTCACTGATTTCTCTCTCTCAATAAAAGCTACTGATCCTGCGGATATTCAAACTGGGTGGTGGGTCTAGATGCACCCATTAGCTATTTTTTTTTTTTTTTTAGAATGTCAAAAAAAAATCTGGATGTACGTTACAGCGTAATGTGTTAGCACAAAAATTGGCATGGTGACAAAAAAAATCTGGATGTACATTACAGCGTGATGTGTTAGCACAAAAATCTCTCAATAAAACTTTTATTGCAACCTGTACAAAAAAGACAAAATTCCGACACGTATATGTACATTTCGGTATGTCCGAATTTGTCTTTTTTGCACAGGTTGCAAAAAAAGTTTTTTCTTCGCGTAACTTTTTGTGCTGACTTGAAATGTGTTGGACTACATGCAAAAATTTTATTTTGAATTTTTTAACATTTGGAAAAATGTTTTTTAGGTATGCACTCACTACCCAAATCGCCGTGCATAAGAATAGCTGATGGATCCGTCCTTACACACTGGACCCATCTCATTATGCAGGCTCGCTTTGATTCGCAGCTACACATATGCATGGCGCATGAAGCACGAGCAATTCTTGCTTTTATCGTCAAAGCAGTAGTAGTTCTCACGAAATAGGCCGGAGCCCCGCTATATTAATATAGCACACACCGATACAACCAACAAGAGACACGACTGGGGCGACAGCCAACACACACCCAAAGAAAGGAAGGAAAAGAAAAAAGAAATGACAACATAGGCGGATTGACTAAGTGAGGATGACCGCAACCGCTACGCCCTCTCGAAGAATTACCACCACGCTCCTAGCACTGAAACGACGAGTACCAAGCAGCACCTTCAAGAAGGAAAGCAACGCTGCTGCCGGACCAATGACTGGTCCTAGGGTTTCCCCGGCACAAAGGGAATCGGATGAGGGGTAGCCACGACGCCCTTCAGGAAGGAAAATACCACCCGAAGGCGGCACCGCGTCGGTGTCGGATAAACCGACAAGGATTTCTCCCGAAAAAACCCCATCAGGAATCCCTGACGATCCGTAGCTCAGGAGCCCCACGAGGACGAGCCTCGACACCACCAGACAAGCCGTCCACCAACATGTGCAGCGGTTCCAAAGCCACCAACACCGTCGTCTCACCGAAGTAGCCGCCACGAGGTCTGCCAGACGTCGCTGAGGGAAGGACCGGGGTCAGCAGGACTGCAGCCGCGCGGGAGGGAACAACCTCCACCGCCGAGGACGGTAGTCGACCGGACGCAGCAGCAGAGCACACCAGTCCCCATCAGGTCCGGCCGGACCCAGCGGGCCCGTAAAGCCCCCACGGGGCACACCAGTCCTAACAGGGTCTGGCCGGGCCCAAACCGGGCCCGTGAAGCTCGCCGCCACGCTGCAACAGGCTGGCCGCCGTCGCCGCTATCCCTTGCATCCTCAACCTCACCTCCATCTTCAGAGCACTCCGCAGATCGGGCCGGCCCGCCCAGACCCAGATCGGGCCCGAATGGGCCCAGATCTGGGCCACACAGCCCGGCCGTCGATCCCCAGAGCTCCGCCATACGCTGCACAGCGCCACCCCGCCAGCCCGCGTACGTCGCCGTCGCCCCGCCACAACCCAGCCGGAGCTGCGCCACCGCTGCCCGAAGCACGCCGCCGCCAGAGGGAGAGCACCCCGTTGCCATCCGATTCCAGCGCGGGGAGGAACCTTCCGCCGCCGCCGGCGCCACCCAGGCTGCGCCTGGCAGCCCCTGCCGGCGGCGGCGACCGGGGAGAGAGGGGAGGAAGGCCCTCGGCCGGGGGAGAGTGGGGAGCGCGCCGCCGCCACGGGGAGGCGACGGTCGCGCGAGGTCGGGGGAGAAAAGAGGTCAGTTCTCATGAATTTAGTGAGTGGTCGAAGGACAATCTAAGCAAAAATGTATCAGGAAAGTATGCGTGTCGCCATGCGGTTTGATCAACCATGCACCATTTATTGACCAACAGCCGCAATGCAGTCCTGATATTGTTCGCACACTTGGCAAGCGCACAGGGAAAGAAGAGAAGATACTTCCAAACTCCCACGGACCCCGGATTGGACAGTGGGTACATAAAGGTTAGGCAAGTGTCAAATATCCAGGCATCACCATCAACAATTAAAGGGAATAAAACTTGGCAGCATCTCACATGATACACTGCACTGCAGGCATCTCAATCACTGTGCAAAAATCATGGGGGACAACATCTATGTCAGTACTTATCCTCCCGGAGCACACCAGTTTGGTTGATAGGCTTTGTTTCTCCCAACAGACCTTCAGATACAGATGCAACGAATTTCCTTTTTAGTTTGTCGCTTTCAGGGCGTGCAACTTGGCCTTGAGAATTTGAGATCTTCAGAACACTGGAACTAGAGCAACTGTTTGTGCATGAGATGCACAGAGTAAAGTGGAGACTGCACACAAGTGGAGTAGTTAACAACCCAGTTCCATCTCTAATTAAAGATACATACTGAACTGACTTATCAAGCGGATAGATTAGATCGGCCGACCCCGTTACAGTATGGTATACAGAGTGTAGTACAATGCCTGACAGTTGAAGAGTTCGAAAGAGCAGCCAAAGTCGGGCGAGCACTATTTCGTATGAGCTGAATTCATGCAACTAAATACAGGCTCAGGCCCGGAGGATCTTTTTTTGCCTGTTATGCACAGTTGTGAGCTTCACCGTTGATTTCCCTGCAGATATGGGAACGATGTTGGCCTGAAGGTGCTCCGTAAAGTTCCTCAAAACTGAAACCTGCTTCTTGATTTCCAATAGGATGTCACTCTTATATATAATCAGGTGGTGAAGTGCTGCAATTTTTCCTGCCCGGAGGTTCCTGTGTCTATCTGCCATAATCTACCATTAGAGTATGGTGTTGCAAATTATGTTGTGTTATATTTATTCTATATTATGCGATAGAATGATATGCACAACAAATAAAAATAAAGGTTGGATAGCACATATGGTCGGATCAACCATAACACTGATCCAGTTGCCGTTGGTGAAAGTAGTGTTACGCAATAGCCGCAAAGTGACATACATGCATCATCTTTGGTTCGTTGATCGGATGGTAAACCAAAAATGAAAGGTAAGGTTCTGGATGATTTTTTTTAGATAAAGGGAGTTTTATTACTTAAAAGGTTTAAATATTACACTCAGCCTCTGCATAAACAAGATGCACACAACCGAAAGAAGTCTGTAGTACGAAAACATAAAAAGGCGAGCTACATATCATAATGAGAAATTGTAAGAACGCCTATGGTGATGGAGGTCCAATCCGCAAATTATGCTGCCATCCATGCTGGGATAAAAAGTCACTCGCCGTATCCTCCGGTCTGGTACACACTTCCATAAACAGGTCTCGATACCCCACACGTTGCAACTGAGACCACGAACGGAGAGTAGCAGTAGTCCTGTATATAACCTGCATAAGAGAACAATTCTTATCATTAAAAACCTTGTCATTTCTATTTAGCCAAAGCGACCATATTACGGCAAGCGCTCCCACCCTAATAAGTTGTTTGAACCTATTATCCACCCCATTCAGTCAATTGCCAAAAATATTGGCAATGCTTTTGGGAGGGTAAATAGTAGAACCTATCTGGATGATTGACCATATAGAACTAGCAAATGTGCACTCGAAGAATAAGTGTTTGATCGTCTCATCCTTATGACAGAAGACGCACTGTTTACTCCCATGCCAATTGCGTTTTGCAAGGTTATCTTTTGTGAGAATAACCCCTCGACGAAGGTACCACGCAAAATTTTTATTTTTAAGTGGGATCTTCATCTTCCAGATTTTCTTATTGTTATCAACCGGTACATCTGGCTGGATGAGCGCTGTATACATAGAGTCCACTGAGAATTTACCATTATTGAGTAAATTCCATCGAAACACATCAGTCCCTTGTGTCAAATTGACATTTGCTAGGCGTTGTAGCAGCTCATGCCACGCCTAAGTGTTTGATCGTCTCATCCTTATGACAGAAGACGCACTGTTTACTCCCATGCCAATTGCGTTTTGCAAGGTTATCTTTTGTGAGAATAACCCCTCGACGAAGGTACCACGCAAAAACTTTATTTTTAAGTGGGATCTTCATCTTCCAGATTTTCTTATTGTTATCAACCGGTACATCTGGCTGGATGAGCGCTGTATACATAGAGTCCACTGAGAATTTACCATTATTGAGTAAATTCCATCGAAACACATCAGTCCCTTGTGTCAAATTGACATTTGCTAGGCGTTGTAGCAGCTCATGCCACGCCGCCAGCCTGGAACCAATGAGATCTCGTCGAAACGTCACCGTTGGGATGTTATTAACCAACACTTGAGCAAGTGTATCGCTCTTGTGACGTCCAAGGACTATATTGTATAGTGCTGGATATTGTTCTCGGAGGGAGGTAGTACCTAATCACTTATCCTCCCAGAACCTTATCTCCGACCCATCCTTAATGGAGAAAGAACCATGTGGAAAGAAGAATTTCTTCGTCGCCATGAGGCCAGCCCAAAAATGTGAATCACCTGGTTTTCAAGAAACCTGTGATAGCGCACTTGAGCCTAAGTACTTTCTCCTAAGAAGAGTTTGCCACACCCTTCCTCAGTTAGTAGCTTAAACAGCCATTTCCCGAGGAGGGCTCTATTCTTGACCCTGAGGTCGTGAATCCCAAGACCGCCATGGTCCTTAGGGCGACACACTACATTCCATTTTGCCAGACGATATTTCTTTTTTTCATTATCTCCTTGCCAGAAGAATCTAGATCGAAAGTAGTCCAATCGATGCAAGACTCCCTCCGGTAATTGGAAGAAGGAAATCATATACATCACCATATTGGTAAGTACTGAATTTATGAGAACCAACCTACCACCAGTGTAATAATTTTCCTTTCCAGCTACTCAATCTGTTTTGTATTCTTTCCTCCACATGCTTCCATTGAGCTATCGTTAGCCTCTTAAAATGAATTGGAATGCCAAGATAACTGATTGGAAACTGGCCGAGACCACAGCCAAATAACTCAGCGTATTGGTCGGCCTCGTCCTGAGCGTCGCCGAAACAAAACATTTCACTTTTATGGAAGTTAATTTTTAGACCGGAAAGCTGCTCGAACGCTGATAATATTAATTTCAGATTTCGTGCCTTTTCCATGTCATGCTCCATAAAAAGAATTGTGTCGTCAGCATATTGGAGAATAGATAATCCGCCATCCACTAGATGCGGAACCACTCCAACAATCTGCCCATCCAATTTTGCACGCTCAATGATTATGGCTAACATATCAGCAACTGTATTAAATAGTATAGGTGATAGAGGATCGCCCTGTCGTAATCCCTTTTTCGTTTGGAAGTATCTACCAACATCGTCATTGACTTTGATGGCAACACTTCCTCCGGAAACGAAATTATGTATCATTGCACGCCACTCGTCTGAAAAACCTTTCATTCGGAGTGTTTGATGAAGGAAAGACCATTTGACTTTGTCATAAGCTTTTTCAAAGTCTATTTTTAGAATGACACCGTTTAGTTTTTTCCGATGCAACTCGTGAACGGTTTCATGTAGGATCACTACCCCATCTAGGATATTGCGACCTTGCATAAAAGCCGTTTGAGTGGGTCTCACAACATGATCTGCAACCGAGTTAAGCCTAATAGTAGTTGTTTTAGTGAAAATTTTGAAGCTAACGTTTAGAAGACAGATAGGACGATATTGCTGAATCCTTTCTGCTCCATTAACCTTTGGCAACAAAATTATCTCACCAAAATTTAGGCGAAATAGCTCAAGTTGTCCAGCATGCAAAGCATGGAACAACTGGAGCAAATCCGATTGGATTACATCCCAAAAAGTTTGGTAAAACTCAGCAGGAAACCCATCCGACCCGGTGCTTTGTTGTGTTCCATTTGGAAAACCGCTTTCTTCACCTCCTCAACAGAGTAAGGAGCTGTAAGGTGGGCGTTTTCCTCATCGGAAACTTGCGGTATATCATTTGTTTGAGTTTCGTCGAGCGAGAAATTATCCGCCTCCGGTTCACCAAACAAATTTTTGTAATACTTCGTGATGTAGGTTTTTAGTTGCTCATGTCCTTCAATCGTGCCCTCCTCCTGGACAAGAGAGTGAATGAGTTTCTTCCGGTGTCTGCCATTGGCAAGACTATGGAAGTATCTCGTATTCGCATCTCCTTCCAAAATGAATTGGGCCTTCGATCTCTGGTACCATTTGAGCTCCTCCTCACGAAGAAGTCCCGCCATCTGTACATTCGATCGATTTTTTAGATCGATTTCTTGTGTTGATAACGGTCTGACTTCCGCAATCGCCTCTAACTCATCAATAATAGATGATAAACGAAGCTTTTCATTTTTTAGCTGACCAACCATGTGTTTAGCCCAACCTTTTAGGTGTTTGCGTAATGCGCTTATTTTATTATTCCACCTTTGGATCGGGGTAGCACCAGGTACCGGTCTTTCCCACACCATTCTAACCATCTCAAAAAAGCCCTCTCTATGTAACCAGCCCAATTCAAATTTGAATTGGCGTTTACACGATGGATTAGGCTTTCCGTGGTTAACAATATGGGAGCATGATCTGACAATGCCTCTATACGTTCGAGGGCCCGTACTGAGACTAGTGGGTATTTTATTTCCCAATCCGAGTCCATCAGTACACGGTCCAACTTTTCATATGTCGGCTCTGGGAGGCTATTGGCCCATGTGAATTGCCTCCCAGTCATCGATACCTCTCTTAAATTAAGACTGTCAATGACAGCGTTAAATAGGAGAGGCCATCTATTGTCAAATCTACCCCTGCTCTTCTCATGGGGAAATCTTAGCAAGTTAAAATCACCACCTATAATTATAGGATATGGATTGTCCTTTGCCAGATTGACCAATTCCTTGAGAAATGCAGGTTTATGTTCGTCCTGGGCGGCTCCATACACGGCAACAAGAGTCCATTTGAAATTGTCGGCCCTGTTCTGGATGTGGAATTTAACATGAAACTCACCATCCGAACTAGCCAACACATCCATAGTCTCTGTTCTGACGCCTAGTAAATGCCCCCAGACCTACCACGTGGCGGACGTGACCTCCATGTGAAATCAACCCCACCGGACAAGCGGTTGAGTAGACTCGCAGAGAAGTCACGTTTACCCGTTTCGGAAATTCCCACAAAATCCAACCGATTATCCCGAATAGAATCAGCAATACGAGCATGTTTAGCCAAGTCACGAAGACCTCTGCTATTTTCGAAAATGCCATTCATTGGGAAACTATTGGAGGTGTGGAAAACTTCGCCTTTTTCCGTGGCGCTTATTATTATTTTTCTTATGGGATTCAGCTTTGGACTTACGGTCAGACGCTTCAAGTCATATAATGAACTTAGCATCGCCTCGTCTAAGCCTCCCTCTGATACATCACCCACTAGATGTGAGAGTAGCTGGACATCAATTGTGTCATTTAGCTCCTCCTCATCTGTGTGGGTGTTTGGCGACTTACACGAGACTTTTGGCTTGACTGTTAACCGGTCAAATTCCAATCGTCTTAGTGCATTTGACGCCAAAGCGATCTTTTCAACATTATTGCCCAAAGAAAATCCTACACTATTCAATTTAGCTGAAATGCTTGAATCAGAAAATGCAAGAAACGACTTCGGGGTTTTGTTCATACCAGGTTTGTCGAGGTTGTACTCCGCCCTGCGACGCATCGCCTTCGCCATTGAATCCTCATCCGTCGCGGATGAGCCATCCACGGCGACCTCGTGTCTCCCGCTCCTCCTCAACGGGGTCAACACCGGGGTCGGCAAGGCTGCTGTAGGGCCAACCCCCAGTGCGGACGGTGATGAAGACTCCACCGGGACGATGAAAGGCAGACACGCAGCTGGCTGCTGCGTCCGAGACGCTGCCTTCAGCAGCACGTCCGCCCTGGCCTCCCCGTCGTGGACCTCGCTCCCTGTAGCCGAAGACCCACCTGGTCCGGCCACAGAAAGAAGCCCAGCAGGCTCCCGGCCCTTCGCTCCCGCCGTGGGCGATGAGTAGCAGGCCGCCGCATGCTGCGTCGCTGCAGCCCTGGGCGACGGTGGCTTATCCACCGCCCGAGGCCCAGCAACCTCCGCGAGCTGCACCGATCCGCTGGTTGCCAGGTCCAGCGTCGCCGCGGGCCATGGAAAGCCGGTCGTCGCTCCCTGCGCACCCGCTGCACAGAGCGACAGCGAGCTATCCGCCGCACGGATCTCCATCTCCACTGGGCCTGCATCAACGCTCTTGGTTCCTGGCGACAATGATCGGCCTAGCAGAGATCGAGCGACCCCTAGAACAGAGTCACCACCAGCCACTGTCCCGATAGTCCTCGGTGAAGTAAACTGTGCCACGATTTCTTTCCCCCTAGGAGTTTGCGGCCGCAGGTTAAGAGGAGTCACCGCAAACCCATGGCACCCATCAACAGGACCGAGTACAGCCAGTGTCGAACCCCCCGGGTATCTCCCTCCGTGGTCTTCGGTGGTTCCGACATGTGTGCATCATTATTATCCTTGTCCTCCATACCTTTTGCATCATCATCATTCTTTTCATCCCTCTTCCAAATGAATGGGACAAAATCCGGATCGGCGACATAGTCCGCCGCCTCCTTGGTGAACTGGAAAGTGTATCCCTTAAGCAACAGGAAAGCATCAGATTTAACCTCCCGTGTCTCAAACAAGTTGGGCTTGCGAATTGCCACAAGTATCCGAACCACATTATGACGCCGGAGAGCCAACAAATCCACATCCATAGTCTTTCCAATGAGAGTGCCCACTGCCCAAAGACCCAGAAAGTGACGCACCGAATTTGGTACCCCAGTCACATGCACCCAAGTTGGTGACAATTCCGCCACAGGCTCAACATCATCCGTCTTCCAGATGTCTATGGAAATCACCGTTTGTTGTTTTGGAACCCCTAACTCGGATCCATTCATCCTCTCCAAGTCCGCCATAGAAGGAAAATTGACCAAGGTTCTGGATGATAGGGTCTAGCTTTGTGACAGTTCATTTTACGGCTAGCTTGTAGTGGGCATTGAAAAAAAAAGTGGATGTGCGACTCCAACTAAAGATACCACTTGTCAATAGACCTCAATATTTTTTCTTGTGTCTTTTCCATGTGAGAAAAGAGGCAATCACCTAGCACGGCACTTGTCGATTTCTTGGTTGGACGCCTAACACGACAAAATGAATATGGCTTTAGCAGCTTCATCTCTAGGTTTGGATTCCTTCAGTTCAGTGAACCAACTGCAGCTTGAAACATCATTTCCGTCATTTTTGCGGTGGAAAACTACATACCAAAGTTTAGCAAATATTCCAAGAAATACCATACATGTGAGTCGTAGATCAAACTGATATACATTTTGGGAGAGAAAAGGGCACGATTTCGGTGATACGAAACCTGCAAGCAGCAACACAGCAAAGCCACTACATACCGAATTTACATCTATCGCATGCTTTGGTCCTGAAATTTGAATTTACAGAATCATCTCCTTTTTTAGAGATAATTTATTGACTCAGATACAGGTTCGGAGTTTCCACACAATCACCCGTTTCTTCACAACGAGTTATTTATGTGAAGAATGTTGTTGATCAGGTTGGCAGGCTTTACAGAACAGCTGGCGACGAACATACATATTAACCTGATTTCTAAATTCTGAGCGAATACGGGCGCTCTCGTGTTGCTATTTTTTTTTAACAAGGTATTGCTAAATTCAGTTTGGGATATTTAGACACCGCTCGTTTCCTTAGTGCTGCGGCCGGGGGAGTGGGCAACGGATCTCACCGAGAAACTCTCACTCAGAAAAGTTAGAAATCATTTGGCATCTTGCCAATCAGTTTGGTAGCGGGTGCACACGTGTGGCATCGTATTCTCCACTATGTGATTCCCAAGGTTTTGGATACCGGTTCAAAAAAAATCCAGCCGAATTTTTTTACGATTTAAACTTAGAACGTCCGAGCATGAATTCGGTTCAAATTTGACTAATCCGAAATTTTTCATCCGATATACACAGATTCCGGGGCGGGGAGCGGGGGGGGGGGGGGGGGGGGGGATAAATCCGGTTACCGGCCGGTAACCGCGAAATATCGGCCGGTAACCGAAACCTTGGTGATTCCACATCGCGTGGATTGAGTTAAGAGAGATTCCCGTTACTAGCTACTCACTCCGTTCCTAAATATAAGATGTTTTAGTATTTGTCCATATTCCCATATATGTAGATGTATGTACCCATATTTTAGTATGTACACTTATTTTAGTATGCACCTAGACAACATGTCAAAGAGCTAAAACGTCTTGTATATTGAAACGGAGGGAGTACATGCTACTTGCATCTGGTTTCTTTTTTTATAATATGGAATATACTATGACATTTATGGAATTAAGACATACTCGTATCCCCCAAGACAAAAATACTCACATGGGAAAAAATAGAGAAACACACTCCCAAGTAAAGCAAAATTGTCTATATCCTTTCGATTGAGTTTTTCTCTTTTACTCAATCATACTTCCGTGTAAAATTGAACAATACATGACTCAATACATGTCTTGACTCTTTTCACTACCGAGATTTTCAGACTTTTACATTCTTTAGATTGCGGCAATCATGCTAAAATCCATATGCCCGTGATTATTGAATCAGACTGTGCGATCTATGCGGTTCAGGTGCAATGGCACAAGATAAAGAGAGATACAAATAGGGTAGCTCATCGGTTAGCCCAGCTGGGAATGAGATCGAGAGCATCGACGTAGTAGATTCTTCATGGCCCTCCGGATTAGGGGTGGAAATGGATCAGATGCGGATCGGATAGTAACCTTCCCACATATGTTTTCGTATTTTCAAAACGAATACGAATATGATGTCGTCGGATACTAATACGGAGCGGATGTTACTTAAATACGAATGCGGATCGAATGTTTTTCTATTGAGAACGGATACGAATATAACGAAATAATAGACTCATGTCTTATAGCGAGTCAACTATAGAACGGTATAGTGATAAATATAGCAATATAATACCGGAAATTCAAAGTTACTCCCGAGCTCATATGATCCTACCTGAGTGCAAAAGTCGAAAAAATAGAAAAACATTTCCAAAAAATCTGAATTTTTTAAAACTGCTCCCCCTATATAATACAAATAGTTTAAAATTCAATCACCGAAAATTACATTTGACCACTTTCTTACTCTTTCATGTTGGTTAATTTCTGTATCGTACTAGAATTACCAAAATTTGCTAACATAATTTTATTCGGATATAGACATATCCATTTCCATATCCATTTTTTTTCAAATTTCAATACCACATTTGTATTTGTATTTGTAAAAAAAATCCGTATATCCACCACTTCCGTTTCTATTTCGTTCGGATTCAGATATTTACTACTTTCATTTTTAATTTTCTTGAATATGAATGTCGAATAATTCGGATTATCCGCTATCAGTTCGCACCCTACCCCGGATGCCTTTGAAATCATAAACCAGTAATGTAATCCCTATTTTCTGATTGATGAAAAAAAATTGCCAAAAAAAAATCCGTACATACACTCATAAGCTTGGAACGTAGTGGTGCATAATGGGGAAGTGAAAATACAGCTGCATGCGTATAGTGTTGCAAATGAAGTTCTTTAACTATAAAATACAATTTTGTTTCGCAACCATCGCCCTGCTATAATATGTTTACTTGTAAAAAGTCATATGCAAACAAGTGACCATTTAGCCATTTTCTGGAACAACTGACCATTCACCTAGAACAATTTGGAGGAGAGCAAGGGAAAAAAAGTAAGAAAAAAAACACAAAAGGGTTTGGGTGGGCTTACGAAATAGATGGGCTTCCCCGTCCTGAGGAGACAAGTGAAAACCCCATGCATCTCCGCTCACTTAGGCCCAGCCCAACCGAGCTAGGGTTCCACGCCTCTGGTACCTATATAGCCTGGCCATCTCCTCGCGCCGCCGCCGCCCCTCAAAGCGCACAGAAGCTGCAGCGCCGCCGTCCAACAGAAAGGAAGAGCTCCGACGCGGAGAAGACGATGGGTCACTCCAACGTGTGGAACTCCCACCCCAAGAACTACGGCCCCGGATCCCGCGTCTGGTACGATTCTTGCGTCCTACTAGCAAATTAGAAAGATTCAATTCGCGCCTTGTAGGATGAACGAAACTACTCCGTGGATGTGGAACTTTCTTCGGTGTGATGCTATATCTAATTGTATTAACTGCTTCCTTAGCGCTGCATGATGCTATATCTGTCCACTGTGCACTTATCATTTGGTTATTTAGTTGTAGTTTCTTCAGTTGTTTACCCCGAAATCGTCTTCTGTCTGCTAGTTTGATGCTTTCTGATGCGGTGCTTGCTAGGCTTAAGGCTTGATTATGGCTATTCGTGCTGGATACCATGCTTGATCTCCTAGATGTATTTTGATCTTGACGTGTTCACAGTGTAGTATTATATAAGCATTGCTTGATGTAGATGCTAGTATCTATTAACTACATGACGAGCTTAAATTTGCACCAGAGATCACCATACTAGTATGAGGTGCCTTTTACATTTCTCTGTTGTAGTCGTTGTAGCCATAATCTTTATTTGTATCATTCTTCATTACTTGAGAGATAATACTGTTAATTCAAACTATGTTTGAAGTAGTATGTGATGAGCTGCCCATTTGTTTGATCTCAACTTAATAGCCTGTTCATTTTCTGCAGCCGGGTCTGTGGCAACTCCCATGGTCTGATCAGGAAGTATGGGCTCATGTGCTGCAGGCAGTGCTTCCGCAGCAACGCAAAGGATATTGGGTTCATCAAGGTATATTCACCTTATCCCCCTCCTTGTGGAGTTGTTCAAGAAGTTTATTCATTTGGTCTGGTTCACTTGAAGTGCTGAACTTTAGGATTCTGAGGTTCCTCTTTTACTGTGAGAAATGGTGATCGTTGAAACAAATTAGTCTGCTAAAGCTGTGATCAGGACATTTATACATGCTTTATATTTTTGTATCACCCATATGCTTCTAAGCATGTTATTTTGAATGCATCAAACAACATACTGTATGTTTTGTGATTTACTGTTCAGAAGCTTTTATCTCAGAAAAGTCTCTCAAGAACTTGTGTTTCTCTTCCTTGCAGTACCGTTGAAGACTCTTTGGTTTTGCTACTGCGACTGAGATCTTCGTCTGCATCAGAGCAATGGATCCTTCATTGAAGGCTTAATTTATGTGCTTTAGCTTTTTGTTCAGAGTACTATGCTAGTAAACCTGTTAAAGTTTTGGTGAGCACCATGTGGTTGTTGAAGTAACTATGTGATCAAACTTGGAAGTATTATCTTGTTTTCGACGACTTACTCCGATCCTACTTGGGATGTCTCTAAAGCTTTTGTATTTTTAATGCTTATTTCTGGCTACTTCAGTCCCCTCCATACCAAAATCTTAAGCTTATAACTAATTGCTACTGATTAGTTGCTGTGCATCTGTGTATCTAGTGAAACAAAATGTCCAATGTATTTTGTACAGCCACGATCCAAATGTTTTTGCTAATTATGGGTGGCTTGAGCTGAAGTTTGGAATATTGAAAGTTTGTCTATCCGCTCATGAGTTTGGGCAATATTGGCAGGAAACTGATCTGACAATATTGTTGAGCGAGCTAGGCTAGGGAATCAGAGGATAGTCTTGTTATGATGGCTGTTTGTTTTTTCATACTATGCAAATATGTTTCAACGTGATCAGAGCAAGGATTTTTGCGAACTTGTAGTGTGAAATAACAATGAATGGTGCCTTCTACTGTTCCGAAGCAACAAAGATGATGCAGCATCCTGAAACTGCAAAGATATGATGACCCTGTTTGTCAAAGATTTTATGATCTTTTGAGATTTTATTGCCCTTCTGTGAAAAGATTCAGCATACTTTGTCTTGTCCTTGTTTTCTAATTAGCAGGGTGACACAGCAGAGACCTGTTCTAAAAACACATTTTCTTTTGCAAGTGCCACTACAAATTTATTTTCTTTTGTTCCTTTTGTGGTTTGTATAATTGTTAAAAAACGAAATGGAAAATTGCAACTCAATTATTTTTAACTACTATAATTTCTACTTGCCTGTGGACACCCTTCAGTTGATTAAATAAGATTAAATTCTGTTAAAATGGATGACTTCACCGTACCAAAATATCTACTTGCATAGTTGTGTCCCCTGCTCTGCTCGCGTTACACACTACATCATATACTAAGGCCAAGCAAGTTGGTACTGCATTACAAGCCTTGCTTAAATAAAACTATTAGTCTTGGTTGCACTGTTCTGCTGTTTACCAGTTCCTTATGCTGCCATGATCTCCTTTCCATTATTCAACTCAGGTATCTATTGTATGATTCTTTTTCTAGTCCCATTGAAGTTATTCATAATTGGTTGAAATTGGTTCAACAAATGATTGTATTCAGAATATTCTGTACGATCCTTTCAATTGGTAGTACCAAACCGAAGAACAGCTAGCTTGTATGTTGCGAAGGCAATAATGAACTTGCCCATTTGGAGGTGCATATTGAAAGCAATCTCTTATGATTTCTGAATCTATTTGATGTCTTACGGAAACCGCGTTTATCAAACTCAATATGGAATTAAGCACATCTTGAGCTGTCCAAATACACGAAATAAGGACTTCATGACTTCATCTTACTTATTTAATATAGAATTTTCATTCAACATGTAGGTTTTATATTGTTGTTTTCAGCAGCGGCAACTGGCAAGGTTGCCATGTAAAAATGCTAGTACATATCTTGCCATGTAAAAATGCTAGTACATATCTGTCTAAAGTTTCTATTCTCCACATAAGCTACGTGTGAGTTGAAGTATACTTGCATAATGTGAATTACAGATTGGCCTTCATGCAAGAGTACCATGTACGTAACAAAATTCCCTTACACATTGAAGGAACTATGGCGAAGTGTTCCCACAAAGAGGAAAGAACATGCGGTTGCAAAAATATCTTAATCTACCCTATTTTATTTATGATCTGTGAGCACTTCTCCATGACTATCTCCACCCCAAAATTTCTTATTCCTGGCCATCTCCCAATCATTTTTTAGAACGGATATTTTGTTTTTGCATAATAATATCATCTTGTCGGCTTTCACAACTTTATTACTGATCATATGAATCACTTGATGGTATTATACAATTACCATTATTATTGCTATTCTCTTTTATTAAACCGTGAGTTTATAGCATTATTGTTCTCTTGGTACTCCTTGGAGGCCTCAGTATGGCATTATTGCCTCTTTAGATTGCTCAATGGGCAGACGATTCCCAATGCGATCTTTCTAGTCTTCGAAGTTCACGATTTTGAGGGTATTAGGTCATTGCTCTTAAGATTTAAACTACTACCCTTCTTAGTTGTCATTCTGCTCTAATTAAGAGTAGGGTGTAACCTTAGTCAAATATATATCTGAAAAGATTCTCTGAAACGTTGTATAAATGTACATGTCCCTACCTGCTCGGTGCTCACAACAGAACATCGCCAGAGTCCTTTCAATAGAATTTAGGAGTTTTAGAAGCTGCAGTAGAAGGTTCAGACATAAGTTCAATAGAATGGAGGCAAAGTGTGAATCGATTTGGAGCTCCATCGATGCGAGGAGCGAGGAGTCTGAGATGATTGCTCACCTGCAGTCCATGTTCTGGAGCAACAGTGATGTTGCTGCCAACTTTTGTTCTCCAAACACCAGTGCCAGTTCTTGTGTCATAGCTAGCAAAGTGCCTAGTAGTTTGTTCCTTCGTCCTGACGATGAGAGCTATGCCGCAGCGCCCATGGTGAATGCTGGCATGGACTTATGCGTTGATCATTGGCATGAGGCTGTTACTGGTCACAAGAGGAAATCCCACCTGGATGAGCAGATTAAGAAGACTAGCAAGAAATCCCGGACTGTTTCCTCGGTAAGGCTACTATACTGTGAACGCAAAATTATGCAGTGTGTATTGAAATAAAGCCTCTGAATGTTTTCACATTCTCATTAACGTTATTCATCTTAGGTATCAGAGGCTCTCGGTTCAAGCCTGACCGATAAGGAGACCGACACAGACATTGTCAACCAGAGCTCCTCGTCCTGCTGCAGCTCGGAAGAAGATTCGATTGTCACATCTGAGAAATCCAGTGTCCCGAACGAGAATGACAATTCAAGAGGTTGCAAGCGGCCTTCGAAGAATTTGCAGAGTCTGTATGCAAAGGTTAGCACTTGGTTATGTTACTCTTGATCTTATCGGGGACTATGCATGTTTATGTTTTCTGATGGCATTTGTGATGCTTCTCAACAGAAGAGAAGAGAGAGGATCAACGAGAAATTGAGAGTACTGCAGCAGCTGATTCCCAACGGAACCAAAGTAAGATCTCACTGGTTGGTTAGTGATTCAGTTATTGGCTAATGGACAGTCGTTTTTTTTTTTTTTTTGCGGGGAAATGGACAGTCGTTTTAACACTCAGTCTTCTCTATTTCCAGGTTGACATCAGCACAATGTTGGAGGATGCAGTTCAGTACGTCAAGTTTCTGCAGCTGCAGATAAAGGTAATTGTTTGTGTTCTACTCCCTCCGTTCCAAATTATAAGATGGTTTAGTTTTTTTGGAATACGGATATATATAGACGGATTTTAGTGTGAAAGATCACTCATTTGTACGTATGTAGTCCATATTGAAATGTCTAAAACATCTTATATTATGGAATGGAGGGAGTAGTTAAGTTATTGTCATACTTCGAAAACGCAACACTGAATTCATAGAATCATTCTCCAAGATTTTCCATGGACACATCCAGAATGTTGGTGCAAGTGCCATAGTACTTTCACATATAGAACACGTTGACACACAAGCGGTGGATCACGTGGTTTAATTCGATGCAAAGCGAAGAACCTTACTAGGGTTTGACATCGGCGAATCCTCTTGAAAGAGGGGTCCCTTGGAAATGCCGACGCAGGTGCTGGGTGGCTGTCTACAGCTTGTGCCATAAGACTGAATCCTGTCTTTGTTTCCAATTATTTGACTATCCATAATAGTGCGGAAAGAAAGACAAGCCATCAGTTTGACCTTGATAATCAATAATAGTGGCCTTGAGTTCCTCGCCCCTTTGTCTGAGGATTCGTTATCTCTTTGACGGGAAGAGATATAACTCAGCGGTCACCGTGACGTGGTGGGAGTCATCAGTTTGAGCCCGATTATCCAAATGCGTTGTTGGGATGAGGGTTGTGTTCTTTGGAGCTTCAAATTTGAACAAAATACCAGAACTATACAGCAAAATATCAAATATGTCATAGGGATTTAAATTTGGGGGCCAGTATTTCTTAATCCTTCGGTACAAGTTATTTCAGGCATGCAAGTATTGTTCTGATCGTTCTTGCCTTTTCCTGAACAGGTCTTGAGCTCTGACGAGACTTGGATGTACGCTCCCCTCGCCTACAACGGTATGGACATCAGCCTCAGTCTGAGAACTGGCGCAGACCAAGAATGACAAGTCTCAGTAAATGGCTGAACTGGCCATAATCCGAAGATGTGTTGCTATCAAGTCAATTGATTGCATGGTGCATTTGTTCTTACATTTTAACACTGACTTTGCATTGTTATTTTGCTCCTTCTAAGTTAGAATAAGATCTTCATTGCCGTATACAGTAAGTACGTATTGTATCAAATAAGTTGAGCAAGGTCATACCTTGCCAGCCATAACCAGTACGGAAGCAATGTATCAAATAGTGCCGATTAATGATGATATGATTCCTTCGCAATTAAGTTCAGTCATTTTCTGATCATCAAAACAAAATTCTGAAGACCCTCTGATTAAAATTCAGTTAAAGATTCACAGCAAGTGCATGGTAATAAGTATTAAAAATAAGCAAGAGTATGGAGATATGCTGAAATTACCAAAAGAAAAATGATCCTGAAAAATAAATATATACGAGAGAGTTAACATCTCTACAAACAGTACATCAGAAATTGCGATTCTCACGGTACAATAATTAGCTCTGGTGATCTGATGGTAATCGGTTTGTGCTGCACAGAAGCTTTATGTTTGATAAGAAAGATATTTGTTCATGAAGTAACCAAAGCCAGAAAGTGTAACTTGGTCATGGACTCATGGCTAGTGGTAGTAGCACTACAGTAGTGGATCATGAGTTGCCATTTTGTATGCTCCAAACAGGTTGCTCAGGTTGAATCAATAATAGATGTTGGCACACCAGATGATGTGGATAATCAATCTATTTGCACATGGTTTCTTGATAGATCCGGTGTAGTTTGGCAGCAATATTAGATCACTTCAATGAAAAATCCTCCGTTTTGTCAGTAAAAAGCTGTATGGCTGAAGTGTGTGCATATGTAGCTTTCACAAACTCACAAGATAGCTTCTACTTTAGTTGGTGCCCTAAGCTTTATGTAGTTGTGATTGAGGCCGGGGGCATATATTGGCTCTTTTTCGAAATAAAAAAGTTCTCATTGTGATTGACGTGTCCAACCATTGCGACTCTTTAGTTGAGCAACATTTGGCAGGCATTAGACACGTACGTGGCTATGTGGTTGCTGACTGTTAGCTCACAAACCCCACAAAGTAAAGGAAGAAAATGATAAACTCGGACGCTGATGTTTATCTTACTTTTCCTATCTGTCTTCGCTATCAAGTTACAAATACACAATGTCATTGTGGCAATGGGCCGTGGCCGAGGGTTTGCGCTGTAATATTGTTTCATTTGTCAATGCGTGCATTTTGTTGCAAATAATAAGCTTCTTCCATTATTTTTCTTTTCATAGTGAATTTCTCAATAACATGTAGATACCGATTACACCCGGCTTATGGAATAACATATTGCTAGGAGCTAGCAAAGACATCAAGAATGTACACAACCAAAAGAATAAAAGAAAATACAAAAGGGAAAAACGCCGCGTCATGGCGATCAGAGCCTCGCATCAACAACAACCACCAGTATTCACAACACCCAGACTGCGAAAAATGTTCTACAAGAGCGATTTCTTCAAGAACGGAACAATGAACGAGCGTTTTCGTCGGCGATTTAACCACGAAAGTCAGATCATAAATTTTCACCCAGAGAAAGTCCGAGCAATTTCCCAACAAGGAGCACGACTAGAAGAATGTCACTGCCAGACATAGTCAATGAAAACCAGACCTAGAGATTTCACCCATGAGCCCGAGACTCAGTGCTCGAAGAACGGCTACAAAAACAAAGTCACACTGTCGCCACTTGGCAATAACACTGTTGTAAAGCATCGATTACCCGACACACCTTCGCCACACTCATGGTTTTGACATGAATATCGCCATACAAATCAAACCCCATTCTAACAACGAGGAGTTGGTTTCGGCCACCCACATAAGTTGGCTAACATACTCTCAAGTCCTCGTTAGGCTTAGGACATTGTTTAGAGTCACGTTTATTACATTGAGAATTAGGTATTGTAAAAGAAAGAGTTGGTTTCTGACCGGACAAGACTCACTCTCCGTTTTCATTTTGGAATCGATTTTAAGCAGTTTTCACTAAAATAAGCATAACTTTCTTATACGGAGTCCATTACCACTCAAATTAAAAAGAAAAATCATGTACATCTAAATTTTTTTGTTGCAAAAATCAAGATATGGCGGCTGCCCTACCTTTTCCTACTGGGAGCTCCGTTGCTCATGTGTCGATACACAGTGCCACACATGCAGTGGGATGGACGCGCGATCGAGGCTGACACAGGGACACGATCCCGCACCAATCTAGCACTCGCGTGCTACCACCGCTGCTGAACCGCACTCGTCAGAGAGAAGGCACATGAGGGGCAGCGGCGGATCTACAACATCTAAAACCAGGGTGCACAAAGGGTGCCCCAATAGATAAAAACCATTTTAGGGGGTGAATATATAGTGAAAATGCTATTTCACAAAGAATGTTTTTTACCCTGTGTCCTGTGCACCCTGCTAGCTAGGAGTGGATCCGCCACTGTGAGGGGGTGCGCTTGATTGCGGGGAAAGGAGAGGAGGGCGAGGGAGAAGAGAACAAGGATACCCTGCCGCCATCCGCCAACGGATGGCATCCTCGGCAGTAACGAGCGGATACGGATGGAGGAGACAGGGCAAGTGGGTGTGCGGCAGCGGCGCCTCCGAAGGTGCCCGAGAGTAGGGTTTTCTTTTGTTTTATTATGCGTATTTTTTGATAAGCTTTTACTATGGCTGGTTGAACTAACAAAGTTGCTAATTCTGTTAAAGAGACTTTACAGTGGCTTCATAAATTATGCATGAAACACGTCGATTCCAACCAAGAAATGCAATCTTTCTTGTGAAACAAAAAGGTCTCTGCTTCAATGCCATCTACTCCTACAACTTATCTCGACTGGAATTCAGGTTCACTGAACCTGCCCGCGTAGTTAACCTTGGACAGGAACAACACCATATTCCAAACGATTATTGTCCACCTCATGGCGTTTCCTTGTATAAAGCTTCCCAAAACGCACGGCGAACCGTTATTAGCACTTCTTTAGCTTGTGAAATGCATCTTTCTTTTCCAATCAAGGAAAACGCACGCGTTATATATCTCCATATGCAAAAGTTGCGTATCAAAATTTCAGTTTCCAAGCTTACGTATCACACAACAAGAAGTCAGGGTTCCGTCTTCAATGTAAAAATTAATTAATAACTGTGTTTGGTCATATAAATTGTCACTATGTGTGCATAGTTTCATCAATGATCTACTAAAACGACCAAACTAGCTCTTAACATTGAATTTGGATTTTTACGGTCTAGCCGTGCTACACTAGATGAACTGGCAAGTAAAAGAGCATGCATCCCGAAAACCACAAATGGAGGTCAAAGCTTCGTGTAGCCCTTTATTTGGAAAAATATTAAAATCATGTTTTTAAGTTTCAAACAAATCTAAAAAAAATCCTGAATGTAGACAATGTTCTATTATTTCAACATGCAAAATATCAAATAAATATATTTTATATTCTGGTCTACACAAAAATAAGAAAATCTGACAGATTTAGAAGAGTTAAAATTTTGCACGGCTCATTTCTTTCAAAGGTCAGACTTTGTCATTTTTGTGCAGACAAAAATATAAGATATTTCTAGTTCAGATTTTATACTTTCGTAGAATAAAACATTTTGTACGTCCATGATTTTCATTTTTTTAACTGCAAAATATGATTTTCAAATGTTTCACAATAAAGGGCTATATGGAGCTGGGCCTCCATTTTCCTCTTTCGCATGCATTCGGCATATTTTCTCAATGGTAGTGTTGACCGGGGATTTCTAAATGACCTCTAAACATAAATTTATAACAGAAATCAGACATGCTCGACAAAACGTCTATTACACACCGGAACACATGTATATTACAATTGATAAATTCACCACAAATGTAGAGTGCTGCGTTTTGGAGACCGAGCTCCCTGGAGATTGTTTAAAAAAAATTAAAACCGACATTTTAATGTTTCAAAAAATTGAAACAAAATTCTTGATGTAGATAATGCCGAGATATTGAACTGTGCAAAATGTCATTGCCTGGGCAAAAAAGAGAAATGTGTAGATCTGGATCGGTAAACAATACACAGTTTCAAAATTTTAAAAATTTGCCAGATTTGTCATTTTTTGTGCGGCCTAATCTAATTGAATTTTGCATTGAAACTCTGCACAGTGGTAGATTTGATATTATCCTACTCGTAATTTTTTGTTACGAATCTTTGGAAACTTTAAAATACAGATTTCGAATTTTTGTGTGGCCTCCAATTGAACTTTCCGCATAAATGTATCACTATCGAGAAGAACATCGCCTCTCACCAAGATAATGATTTCGATATATATGACTTCAACCCTAGGATTTGATCGTAATGGGCTAACTATGCAACCGTTCTCTTAACCATCCAACAGAAGATTCGAAAAGTCAATTTGGCTCCCGAGCACCAGTGCTCCCTCTGTTTGAAAAAGTTCAAAAAAATTAATTTAAAAGTTTTAAATATTTTTTAAAACAATCCGTCATGTTCTCAATGATGTATACTACAAGGTTGCAAAATCATAATGTGAAATTCTTGATATTATGGGATACACAAAAATAACAAATTTTGGAGATTTGAAACTATACATTGCTAACTATACTTAAATCTATACATTTGTCTTTTTGTTTAACTCAGAATACAAAATATTTCGCATTGTGATTTTGCACGCATGTATTATACATCACTGAGAACATGCATGATTGTTTACTGATTTTTTGAGAACTTCTAAATATTACTCCCTCCGTTCCACAATGTAAGATGTTCTAGCTAGCTCACATGTTAGCTAGGTGCAAACCCAAATGAGTGTACATACACATTAAAATATGTCCACATACATCTAGATACATGTGAATGTGGACAAAAACTAAAACATGTTATATTTAGAAACGGAGTGAGTATTTTTTTTTTTTCAAAACAGAGGGAGCACTGGTGCTCGGGAATTTAGAAATGTCGATGTCCTACAGTTTGTTTTGTAAGAAATGTGACAAATCCAGCTGTTGATATATATTTGCATTAATGGTTCAACTGAATTCAGTGGCCTCCTGATAAACCATGTAACCAATAAGAAATCAAGCAAAAATTAAATAGGCAGTATCCTTACAAATGCATAATTACATGTCTTAATCCAAGAAAGATAACCTATCCTAGATCCTAGCCAACATGATTCAAGATTCCAAGTAGACATCCGACTCCCATATGACGTTTCCCTTCCAGGGTCCTATAAATAGAAATTCACCTTCCTCCACACCCCTCAAATTTCTCTCGACAAAAGTATTTCTACGAGTGTGCGTGTCAGTGTGTGTGTGTGTCTCTGGCAGCACGGACGCACCTGTCACCAAGTACCCAACGCCACCAGCCATTGCCCTCGCGTGACGCGCCATGCTCGCGAAGGCTCCTCCTCGGCCGTGCACCGGCGCTGGCGGCGACGTTCGGTGCCACCGTCGCGCGCAGGCGGCGAGGCCGTGGTCCGTCGGCGCGAGGAGGGGAGGAGGCGGTGGCAGGATTGTGGCGGCGGCCGCAGGGGAGAGGTCGGAGGCCGTGCAGGCGGCGCATGTGGCCGGCGGGAAGCAGCTCGTCAATGGGTCCGCCGTGGCAGGTGACTCGTGATTCGTGATTGATCTGCGAGTGTTATTTCTTCTCGTTGCAGCCAGTTACATTTTTTATCTGTTATAGAGATAAATCTCGTACGTTTAGCTCGGAGGAACTTTTTTTATTAGGTTTCATGCTATCTAATCATCAGTATTATCATGTTTTATTAGGCTTGATAGCAACTTTCTTATGAGAAATCAAAAATCAGATAAATTGTCAGAATTGAAAAGCTGAAACATGCACTGTCAATAAGTAAATAATTTCTACTGTTAATACTACTACCTCCGATCCATATTAGTGGGCACAACTTTGTCTAGATACACATGTATCTAGTCTAAATACTTAACTAGATACATATGAATTTAGACAAAGCTATGCCCATTAATATGGATCGGAGGGAGTAGCAAATTCGCCACACGTTCTTTCGTTAGTTTAAAAATAGTTTTGATTTTCGATTTCTTACATGAAATTAGGTGCTTCTAAATAATTGCTTGCAGGTACTAACTGGTGGTGAAGAAATGAAACCGAAACTCAATGCTACAACAGTAGAACTATATCAACCATTATTAATTCCTTTTTATGAGACCCCACCAGTTTTTTGTATATTTTTCTCATCATGCGCCACACATGGTCCATTAAGCCTAAAACCAACCCTACCAACTTCATCTCTTATTCAATTAATAACGAGTAACAATGTGGACGAACCCCATGTATGGATAAGAACGATTTGGGTGAGTATGACAGACTTACATCTGAGTAATTCTCCGTGGGGCTAGCGCCTTCCCAGTGACAATGCTACATATATCACGTAACAAAATTAGAAAAATGCTACTATCTGAGTAATTTCTCAGATGTCGGTAGAAATTTCGGAACAAAGGTTGACAATAACACTGCTGCACGCATATCAGAGCTATGTATGTTGATATCAATAAACTACAAAATGCATATAAAATGATCTGGTTTTGTCAATGTCTTGTACTGAGTGGGTGGACAGTAACAATCAAGGAATAGCTCACCAAAATGCATATGTTTGGTGTTGCTTGGAGTTGGAGATCACTATCAGTGTCTTTGTCTAGTGGCACTTGAACTGAATGATTTAGCATCTCAGGTTCTGGTTGTTGTATTTGGTCTTCTTCTGATTATAACTGCATTACTAGGTGCTGTCACAGCCTACAAGTACCAGCAAAAAGGGAGCCTTTTTATGTGATTCATCGATTCTTACTTTGGTTTATGCGCAATTTAGTTCAGTTAAATCATTCTGCTCATTGATAAAAAATCGTGACAGATTCTCAGTTATTTCTTCGTTTTCAGTAATACTTTTGGTTAAGTTGAGTGGGCTGTGGGAATCAGCACCGTTCTTAGATCTTCAGTGATTATAAATCACATCCTGGAATACTATATTCAAAATATGGTTAACTTCGACTATTCGGCACTTGGCAGCTTTCTGCAATCTAAAATATAGCATTTCTAGATTCTTACGAGTCTGAAATTACCAGGCATGGACAAGCTTGTGACCTCAACTGTTGGGAAATCAACAAACATCCTTTGGCATGACTGTCCAATTGGGCAGTCTGAGAGGCAGAAATTGCTAAACCAGAAGGGTTGTGTTGTGTGGATCACTGGTCTAAGTGGTTCAGGTATTTATGAGCTGATCAAGTAATCATATTCATACACTGAAAACTGGGAAACTGGGAGCCTCTAATATCTCTACAAAATATTTACATCTACTTCAGGAAAAAGCACATTAGCATGCGCACTGAGTCATGAGCTGTACTCCAGAGGTCACCTGACCTACATTCTAGATGGTGACAATCTCAGGCATGGACTGAACAGAGACCTCAGTTTCGAAGCAAAGGACCGTGCTGAAAATATACGTAGAGTAGGTATGTATGTTTGGTTCAGAAGTCTATGGTCGTTTTTTGCCTTGCAATCTTAACAATTTCTAAGTATGTCTGTGTCCTACTTTTCAGGAGAAGTAGCAAAGCTATTTGCAGATGCTGGTCTGATCTGCATTGCTAGCTTGATATCACCGTATAGAAGTGATCGAAGTAGTTGCCGCAATTTACTGCAAAGTTCATCATTCATTGAGGTGTATTTCGTCAAAATTTAGAACTACTTCAAACTATCTACTCAATCTCTTAGTAAGAGAGATAACCAGTACAGAGAAATATATTTCTGCAGGTGTTTCTGAACGTCCCTCTTAAAGTTTGTGAAGCTAGGGATCCAAAAGGTTTGTACAAGCTTGCCCGCGCTGGCAAAATCAAAGGTAAAAGAACCAAACAGACTACCATTTTTGCTTACCTTTTTCAAACCTTAATTTTGAAATCGTCTGCAGGGTTTACTGGAATAGATGATCCTTATGAACCACCTTCTGATTGTGAGGTTAGTGCAAATCTTTGAACACCTAACTAGCTTCAGAATATCAGCAATATTAATAAAAAGCAGCCTAGTATTATTATTACCTAATACTCAGTAAGAGGTTCCTAGTTTTATGATGATGGAGGTTCACTTCTCTGATTGAGCCCTTTAAATACTCCTTACAGATAGTAATACATTGTAAAGCTGGCGATTGCGCTACGCCTAAATCAATGGCCAATAAAGTAGTGGCATATCTTGAAGCAAATGGATTTTTACAGGATTAGAGATGGATGGGAATTGGATTGCCAAGGGATGTACAATATGAGATGGTATTCATATGTAGAAAGAGTGATGTGAAGTATGTGAAGATATTGACATCAATGTCAAATGTGTATATTATTATGGTTTATTGAAATGTTTCCACCCAACTAGCATGACCCCATGAGGCTTAGGGGCCCATGCTTAATTGTTGCTTTCCGCTGGTAAACGTAATTGTTAATTGTACTCCCTCCGTCCAATAATATCCGTCTCAAGTTTGATAAAAAGTGGATGTATCCATACATGTTTCATGTCTAGATACATCAATTTTTTGACAAACTTGAGACAATTATTATTGGACGGAGGGAGTAGTAGAACTTAAAATAGTTATCAGGTTCTAATTGTTCGTTCCGTGGTCGAGCCTGGTTTTCGAACGCTATTCATCTCTGTGAACTACGGGTATGTTGTGGTAATAGTGGTGGCGTTGCTTGCCATTCAACGGTGCATGGCTAAGAAAGAGTTGTGAGTAGTCCGTGAAAAAAAATACATATTTCAATTGTTAAAGATCTTCAGTCCACGAGTCCGTCTCTTTATATTGGTTATTAGTATCGCTGGGCCTGGCTATGTTTATCCCAATTGCTTCAGTCTAGGAGTACTTCAGCCTTCCATGATGTAAATTAATTACAAAGCAGTGTTATATGTAGAGATAGTGATGTGAAGCATGGGCACGCACTGACACCAGAGTTGATGAATTGGAATGTTCATACCTAACAAGAAATGATCCATGAAGTCCTAAAAGAAGGCTCCAAGTGTTTGGTCTTAACTTTATAACATTAATTCATAACCACACCTACCCTTATCAGATGTACCAACTCTTCGCACTACATTTCTTCTCTCTATATACGCGGACACCCAGTGATAGTCTTCGCTTATGACCATAGCTACCCTTATCATATGTATCCAGTTGATACCCTTATCTTCTCTATCTAAATAGGAGAACCCCACTACCTTATTTCTCTCAACATGCAAGCTGTCCACGTCATCAGCTTACCACCTCACAAAAAAAAAATCGTTCCTTTCCAGCTCTGGAATATTTCGGTGGTCGTACGTTTTATTTACCTGAATCTGAGCCGCAGTTTAGGTTCAGACCCAGCCCATTAATTAACTTTCGCCAGCCTTCCGTTATTGATTTCTTCGCCACAAAAAAACTGAACACCCACTGACGCTTTCTCTTCTCGATTACTCGGTATTAATCTCTGCGATGGTGGTACTCTCTTCTCTCCCCAACAGGCCGCCGTGTCCTCTCCGCTCCTATTCCCATTCCGCACATATTTGCCATGCCACTAACTCCCCTTCCTATCCCTGCTACCATCCCTATCACAGCGACCGCTTTGCTCACCGGCGCCACCGAAGCTGTCATCTATGATCCTCGGATGTACGTGTATTTTCAGCCATCTCAAGCGTCGCCATGGTAACTAGGAATAGCAGTTTTCCAGCATCAACGGATTTCTCACATCCACATATTGGTCAACGGGGATAGACAGATACATCTTGATCTACTTCTCGGACGTGGAGAGACACTGGCCGGCGGTTCAATTTGCTGTGTGATACTATTGTTGAATCTTATTGCTCCATATTAAAACCATGTTGATGTTGCTGAAGCGCTCGAGGAAGTTGATGATATCATCCATGGAGGTAATCAATTTTTATACAGTTTCTTTGGATGATTGGACTAATTTTGTACGGGGTTTAATCCCTTATAACTGAACGCATATCCATGGTCCTCCTATACGCTTACCTTCAGTTTCGATTGAGAACTTCCTGCCTGGATCAAATGTCACAGATGTCTTGCAGATTCCAAATGGCTCTACTTAGATTGACACTCTTCTGATTAATATGGGATAATCTTCCGGGAATTTGTCGCCTGCAGTCTCTATTTGTTAGTGAAGTCGTCTGCTGCGCCTGTGGATAATAATGGTCTAAACTTTGCTGAACCAGGTCTCACTGTTCAGTCAGTACTAATTATCTGCACACCATTTATCAGATTCCTATGAGATTCCTAGCTAAACATATTGAGTCGGGAGGCGGACTGCAGTTTTATGAAAAAATGGATGATTGATTTGGGGCTTTCTGAATATCTGATTCTATTTATTGCAGAAGAAGTTAGAGACAAATTAAAGTCAATGATCCAGTTAAGTCAGTATGGCTGTATGGGGTTGTTTCATCAGATTACAAACAAGTGGGATGTCCCAAATAACAATCTGCAGTGATGTACACTCCCATCCCACTCTACACCTTAGAGGCAACGGGATGTCCCTGTAGCTTGGCAATCTCCGCGGGAAGCTCCCAGCTGGTTCCTGGAGTAGTACCAGCAATGTTTCTACGGAGTAATATATAATCGCCGATGGTGCTATGTCTGCCCAAGATCACTACCATCACCCTCCTATGCGCATATGGCAGTTCCATTGTAGACCATCACCAGTTTAGTGTTCATCTGCACTTTCAACTTCCTAGAGTCATCGCCTCCAAGATATCAACATGTTCAGATTTAATCTCTTCTGTTCCACTATTCTTGATAAAATGTCTATGATATGTTGTATCGGTAGTCATAAATTTGCACCGACTCTAACGCTCTTTGTTTTATTTTCCTTTGCACGCTCTGTTCCCTTTGTGTATGTCAGGTACTCTAAATGTGAGACTTCGTTTTCTTCTATGGGACATGCTGCTCATCATTCTTTTTAACAAACTTGCATAGTCCGGTCAATTCTGTTTGTCCTAACCATTTCTATCATTTTTTGTAGCAACCCACCATGAGATCATTGTATTTTCATTTAAACCACGTGCGAGTTTTTAGTTTAGAATTGATGTACCAGGCATTCTCACCGTTTGTAAACAAAAAATAGTTTTCATGTTCAGAAGTCTACATTTTTTTCCCCAGCTAATGGCAACTATTTACAATAAGTACGACGACATCATGTGTTCAATCCGATATCGTTCAGAGATTTTGCAGAGGTTTATATGGGTTCCAAGTCACTTACACTTAACATAGCAAGTTAAACGGTTCAAGAAACATTGTTTCAAAATGTTACTAATCTGTTTTAAATATATTTTTTCACATCCACAATATGCTTTCTATACTAGGCTGAAAGGTAGATTAAAAAAAAATGAGAAGATGTAGAGGTACTGGTTCAATTTTTACTGAGCAGATATGTGTATGAGGCTGCTAAAATCGTGATTATGAGATCTTATGTTGTGCACATTTTACCATTGTTTATTGTTTCATTCTTCCAGGAAAGTTTTATTTATTTTGACAACAAGTTCTTATGTGTTATGACTTAATTCTTTGTTGCTACTATTTTTTGCATAAATTGCCGCAGCAACGTGCGGGGTTTTATCTAGTTAGTATCAACACGGATAACCAGTGATAGTTGTTGCCTGTAGTAGTGGAGTGAAGAAGAGAACGTCTGGTTCCATGCTACTGGACTGAACCTAATTATTTATGAATGAGCGGCATCCGGAAATACATTTTGACGCATGGCTGACGCCAGTTAAAAGTTTCTATGTCAAAACCCTCTTTGAGAAAGCTTTACACCGTGTTTTGCCTAGCTCACAGAGGTAATTCGAAAGGCGCAGCATGCAAGGGTTAACTGTGTGGTGTTGAAGCTCTTTGATGTTACAGTTTGTGCACCTGCAGGAAATTAGGAAATGTCAAACTTTGTACGCCTTATTTTTATCCTTTTGTTTTTATAGTATGTGCGTTGAATTTAGTAACTTGTTTACTTTCTGTAAGGTATTTAGTAGCTGCACGCATTAGGGTTTTGTGCCTCATTCGATGAGTCCGGAGATCAGTATAAATCTTATTTTTAGAGTAAAAAAATATAGTTCATATAGGGATTAATAGCAGTTTTACTTTTTGAAGAAACTAGCATGGTGGCCCTCGCAAACGCGAGGGCATTGTTTGCGAGGGCATTTCTTTATAGTATTGAACTGGTAGATAAAATTATAGCTTTATAAGATGTGGTAGAAAACTATGCCCACCAAATTGTTATGATAAATAAAATATCACATTTATAGAATGCATTTTAAATTTGTGGATGAATTATTAGGAACAAAATTATTGATGTTTGTTGTTGTTTTAGCATGATGTTGAATCAATTCACATGTATAGAGTTGGTTGTTACTTTTGTTGTGATCGTGAATCATTATGCATGGTATTTTGTTTTTGTCCAATTATTAATTGTAACTGATCTTGAAAAGTGGAAAGATGAGGATGAGAATAAGAAAATATTTTTAATGAATAAATTTATCGTTGTAAACAGTTAGACCAAATAAAAATCAAGAAATGTATTTAGTTGGTGTAGATTATCAATTATCATTGACTTCTAATCGCAACCATATTTATTGGTATTCATAATTTATGTCATGATATTCTCTTCGTCAATGCATGCTCCTAATTATCAATCATGTGGTCTTCATATTCATGCACATCTCGGCTCTCTCTCCCTCCCTCTCTTCCGCCCTCCCCACTCTATGTATCTCACAGACCTAACAATCTCAGCACAAATTCAAATCTTTCTAACACTATATAATTAAGAATATAAAGAGAAAATTTTCATTAGTCACCCTCTGATGCGACTTCAAGTGTTACATCTTTAGATAAGGTGCAACATGTATATGTTTTTGTGTCTATGTAATAATTAGGATCCACCAGACAACAGTTTGATGATGATTTCACTATCTGGTACACTTATAAAATCTATTAGTTGTGATTTGTTGAGTTTTAAAATTGGCGAATTCATGTACATCTTACTCTTAGGTAAAATTATAATGATCTATCAGTTGTGACATATGTAGGTACAATTCAAAAGATATAGCTGGTGTGATTTCTCGAAGTACAAATATGAAGTTCTACTTGATGTACTATGTTGGATACGATATGATTATTTGTATTTGATTTTGATGTTTAAGAAAAATGAAGATATATCGATTGTGTTCTTTAACAATGCAAAAAATGAAGATATATTGACAGTCACAGATTTTAATTTCGTATTATGATATCGGACATCTAGATCTTTTTTTGGCAGTACTGAGCCTACGAATACATTTTGATGGAGCTATTGTTCTCTAGATATTCTGAATGTAAACGAATAATCCTACGTATTCAATATGTGCATACATGTTTATTTGGAGCCACAAATCGGAGTAGAGACATCTCTTGTTACCGATTTCACGTAGACTCTTTGTAATAAAGGCTTAAATCTTGCGGTAGATAAACCACAAATGTGTTCACTAAATCTTGTAAGCAAATAGGTCTAAGATGGGCCGCATTAGATAGCTTGTGTGTTCTATAATATATGTGACAAGTCATGTTGGGTTACTATTTCATTGCCAGAGGCAAAACAATGTTAATCTAAATTCTCCGCTTCTCTAGCCGCCCGTCAATGTTATGTGAGCATGCGGGTATAGTGCAAGTCTATTTAGGTATTACTTGATGTTCTCCAAACAAAACAAAATGTATAATATGTTGTAAAACATATCTTGACATTTCTCTCCAAAGTTGTGCACTGTATGATTTTATAATTTTACTTTACTTGCATGTCATCAAATGTTGGTCGATGTTTCTGTGCCTGCAAGAATCGGTCGTCACCCGCTGAGTGTCGCTCAAAAAAAATAGGGAAATCTTATTTGCTCTTCATGTCTTGCTTAAACAGATCTCGAACAATATCGTTTATAATCGTTTGGTTGCCAATCTGGTATGCATAAATCACCATGTAGAAAGTTTTTTTAGTTATGATCAAATTTCTCTTATTACTCGAACATGCATAATTAATAACATTGATATATGTTTGTATTTTGATTTTTTTTCTTACTTTTCGTGTATGTAAATGTGCATGCCCTATTTTTCACTTGTCAAGCATGCATAATTAATAACCTTGGGGGTGAGTGGTATTGGGAAAACAAGTTTAGTGGTCGCTTGTCAAATGTCTACGACTCCAACATACCCAACATGCCAGCCAGGGAGCAGCTGTATTGTGAACGTGGATAAACTATTGAGAATTCTGTTTTTATTTTTAACTTATGAGAACTCTGTTTGTGTTAAGGTTATCACGTCACGTCAGGGCCACTGAATGTAAGAAAAAACGAGAGCAACTTAAAGATCTGGAAACAGAACTAACAACTTTTATGTTTTTTAGATAAAGAGTGTATATTAATATCGCGGAGATACAAATTACACCCAGCCTCTGCAACAACGCAATAAACAAAGCTACTACAGATGCACACAGCCGAAAGACAATAAGAAGAAGAAATAAAAAGAAAAGTCCCGCTACAGAGTTACAGTCCTTGCAGCAGCCGCACAACCACCACCAAAACAACACCTGATGTCCAATTCTTCAAAAGCAACGCCTTCAAGAAGAACAGTGCCAGGCACAACCAATTAAGGCCAAACTTTGGGCTTTCACCCTGAAGATAGTCCTCGCTCTCAAAACAATGTCTTCAGCAAGAGCACTGTCAGGCACAACCAATTAAGGCCAGACCTTGGATTTTCACCCTGAAAAGTAGGACTTCGGACTTCACGTATGTTGTCGCCCCCACTTACATGCCGCTGCTCCAAGTCATGAAACACCAAGCCAATTCCTCATCGCCACCAGGAATCGAACCACCGTTACTAGTCTTCAAATCTAGTCTTCCATGTCCTTCTCCGCAGTCTGACTTCACCGGGAAACAGAAAGGCATGTCCCCAATGGCAACCAACTGCAGAGCTTCGCGACGCTTCCTCTGAAACCAAACGGTCAGAAAAAACATGGCTGCGCGCGACCGAATCCCACCCGATCCGACAATCTCCAGGCTTGATTGCCCAATGGAGTTCGCCGACGGAGCCTTCCGGAACTCGACAATCCGGCCAGATCGAAGAAACAAGTGTCAGGCAGATCTTCTTCTTGGCGCAAGAGGAACCATAGGACCGCCGCCTTTATTGTGCAGAGCAGCAGGCCCCCACGCCGCCGTCCGCCGGCCGACCTCCTCCGGCGGAAGAGGAGGCCCGACAACGAAGAACCACGCGCGTGCGCCGTCCCGCTGGTAACAGCAAGGCCGAACACGAGCACCGCGCCGCCTCCCCACGCACCTCCGGGCGACCGACGGCCGCACCGATGATGGGTCTAGGCGGAAGCCTAGGACCTACAGCCGCCGCTCCACTACACGCACAGGACGTCCATGGCATCCATGGCAGACGCCATCCCCAGGAGAAAGCCGCCGCCGCCGCAGACCGGGGTCGCCGCCCCGGATCCCGCTCGCAGAAGATCAATGGCGCCGTCCCCGAACGCCACCGGTGCTCCGCCGCAGCGATGCCCCCAGCACCATAGGCGCTGGGCCCGCCGCCACCGTGGCCCTCGCCGGCGGCAGCGGCGGCAAGGGAGGTCTCCGAGTGAAGTTCTTTGGGCGACGAGGGTCTCGCCCCGGTGCCGCCTCGGGGGACAGCACGGGAGCGGAGGGGAGAGGCGGGGGAGGGGACGGGCGGCGGAGGAGAGAGGCCGGCGGCCGGACTGGTGGCGGCTAGGGTTGGGGAGCGGAGGGTGGCCTGGTACTGGTAGACGAGATGGTCTTATCACCAGCCAATGCGGCCCAGGCCTACCAACAACTTTTATGTGTATCGGGATTGTAACAATTCAATTATCAAAGCTACATACTTTTAGTATTCTCCCGTGGCTGAGCGTGGTACTGAAGTTAGTACTCACTCCGTTCCATAATATAAAATGTTGTAAGCGTAACACATTTTGTTTAGATTCGAACTAAAATGAGTGGATATGTACAATAAAACATTTCTACATACAATACATGTGAATGTGGAAAGTGGTTAAAACATCTTATATTGTGGAACTGAAGGAGTATATATGAGAAAATGGCTACCAGCTTTAAAGATATATATTTAGAATGAAATCAACATAATTCTGCAGCGTTTGTTAGTTCAGTGACGCAGACTAAAAGTACCCTCACCCATGTGAAAGTGGTCATTCAGTGAGGCAGTGGCTTGCTGGCAAATGCGAGAGTTCTGTGTCACTGAATGAACATAGTTAATTTGAACTATTCACTCTTCATTGACTTGCTGGCAAATGAGATAGTTCTGTGTTCAAATGATGAGATAATTGTGAATTCTTGAACTTGAATTATGAGGCTCTTATTGTCCTTCCCATTGTCGATGGTCATTCAGTGACGCAGTACTACTCGGTATTCATTTGGTGAACCGCCATAAATGTTGCGGCAATAGTGGTGGTGTTTTTTGTCCGACGATTATTGTCATGGCTTAATAAATATAAAGGAACCGGATTTTCCCAGAACCGTCATGAAAATTTGGAAAAATCCCAAACATTATCTAGAAAGCTTACCGGCAAATTTGTATATGACATTTTAATCATTTGTCCGATTGCCATATTTGGTAAAAGATTTCACCTAAACAATTTTTTCTGTACAAATTTTCCGTGTTGTAAGTTACTCACTCCATTCCTAAATACAAGATGGTATATGCCTTTTATAAATTCATATGAATTTACATGTATCTCGACACACTTTAATGTGTATGCTCACTCACTTCCGTCTGCATCTGGTTAACATGTAAATCTTCTAAAATATATTTCATTTATAATTGGAGGGACTGGTTAGCATAAGAGGCCCGTAAAATATAAATTTAGAAAGCTCAAACTAAAAGCGCGCAGTTCTCGCCAGGTTAGCTTGTGAAACAGTGAGTCTAATGTTGGTTAATATAGAGTTTGTTGGCAGCGTTTGTCACAACGATTTTTTTGGATATCTTTTTTAACCGAGTTTTCTCTGGAATATTTAGATTAAGTATTTCAAAGAGTATTTGAGACATTCATGAGGTAAAATATGAAACAGTTAGTGTCTATAGGAAGATTAATGAATTGTGATTTGGGCAGGTAAATGGGGGTCGAAGAGCGGAAACTGAAAACAGCTCCGGAGCTACACGGAGCCCGTTTTACTGGAAATAAAAAATAAATAAAAAAAGACACTTTTGAGTTTCCAAAAATCTCATTTGTAGATTGTCCAGATCAAAATTCGATGTATTTTGGGTTGTATAAAAAAGATAAATAGGTGGATCTGGGTGGTGAACAGTGCACCGTTTCAAAATTTTGAAATTTCCCGGATATATCTTTTTGTACATCTCAAAATGCAATGAATTTGAAGTTAATATTGTGCACGCATGTAAATCTCAACACTATCTACATCTGAGAGATTGTTTTTAGGTTTTTTGAAACTTTAGAATATCATTTTCATTTTTGAAAATAACGAGATCCATGTATCGCGAGAGCTATTTGTCCTCAGTATATTGTAGGATGGCCGAGGTTGCTCCAACGCTGTCACCAGCCAAGCGGACAAGCACGGACTGCAGGTCACAAATGACAAACCTGAACACGGACATGTCTACCTGAGTTCTTGGAACGGCAAGGTCATCATGAACGGCAAGGTCATCAAGAACCGCAGCGGGCAAGTGCGCACCATCACGTGGCCGTCTTTGTTCGTCAGCAGCGGCGCGATGTTGTTTGCCATCGAGTACAACACTAGGATGATGACTCGGGATTGGTCTGCCATCTTACATTACAACAAAGCCATCTACTGCCATCCGGTGTGTTGTATCATGAAGACTGTAGTTTAGTTGTTTCTGCGGTACTGACACCTCCCAGCCCTAAAATCGTGCGAGACTGCGAGGGTACTGCGTGCTGCCGGTCATGCTTAATGTATAGCAGCCTGATGCATTCATCGACATCAGCTGAACAGGACACCTTTGTTATCGATTTTGGGCTAGCTCTAGACCTAGTGCTCTCACCCAAGCTCCAGCCATGAGTCTGGCATATATATGTTAGCGTATATGTATAGGTACCGTATATGATATGGAGTAGTACTCCAATCGTATACGGACCCACATCTTGTAAGCCACGCAGGGGGCTCTTCCCTGTCATATTATCACGTACCCGATCAACCCTAGAGGGCAATGATCGTTCCCACAACACTTAACATGGTATCAAGAGCTGGCCTCTTCCGCGAGACCTAGCCGCCGTTCTACAACCCTAAAAACCAGCCGCCGCCGCCGCATCACAACCAGCCGCCGCCGCCGTAGTTCTCTCTGTCGCTGCCGCCGCAGTTCTCTCTGTCGCTGCCGCCGCATCATAATCAGCCGCCGCCGCCGCCTGAAAACATAGTCTTTCTTATTCCCCTGAAATAAATCCCTATGTCTGTGACTCTTGTCAACTTGCTAAGAGCCATCAGTTGCCATATCCTATTTCTAACAGTGTTTCCACTGTTCCTTTGGAATAAGTGTTTTCTGATGTATGGGGTCCAGCACATGCCTCTGTTGGTAAACATGAGTACTATGTAAGTTTTATTGATGATTTTAACATCTTTTTTTTTTGGAAAAGGGCGCCCCAGCCTCTGCATCGGTTGATGCATGCGGCTTTTATTTTATTAAAAAGTTATATCTTACATCCGAATTACATCAAGGGTCGCACAAAGTTGCGACATGAATCAACCAAAGAAAACATCTGGACAACAAGAAATGACTCTGCATCAACATGTTATCCTAAAGCGTTCTGATGTATATCAAGTCTTTCTTAATTTTCAACAGTATGTTGAGCGCAAGTTTGCTAGGAAAATTGTTACTATGCAAACTGATTGGGGGGGGGGGGGGGGGGGGGGGGGTGGGGGTGAGTATGAGAAGTTAAATGTCTTCTTTCAAAAAAATGGCATCACACATCATGTTTCATGTTCTCATGCCCATCAACAAAATGGTTCTGCTGAACGCAAACATCGTCACATTGTTGAAGTTGGTCTAGCTTTACTTGCTCATGCATCCATGCCGCTCAAATTCTGGGATGAATCTTTTCTCACTGCCACTTTTCTAATAAATTTACTTCCCACCAAAGTTATCAATTTTGAGTCTCCCACTGAACATCTTCTCAATGTCAAACCAAATTATGATGCTTTACGCATTTTTGGATGTGCATGCTGGCCCAACCTTCGACCATACAACAAACGCAAACTTGCTTTTTGCTCTAAGCAATGTGTTTTCTTGGGTTATAGTCCTCGTCATAAAGGAGTTAAATGCTTAGACGTCTCCACCGGCCGGGTTTATATTTCTCGTGATGTTGTTTTTGATGAGAATGTTTTTCCCTTTGCTAAACTGCATCCCAATGCTGGTTCTAGGCTTCATCAAGAAATTTTATTACTCCCGTCTCACATGTCTTCTCATTCATCTACTATTGGGGTTGCACAAAACAATGATCATATGCATGTTGTTGTTCCTGTCACGTTGCCTCCTGCTGTTGCTCTTCTGGTTGCAGAAGCTGCAGAAGAAAATCCGGCTCCAAATGACCCACAATCATCCGATGAAGATGCCTCAGAAAATGACGAAACTGGCGCTGTTTTTTATGTTGATTCCCCTGGACATTCCCCTGTCCACTCTGATCCCGAGGGCCCCGATCCCGGAGATGCTTCCCCTACCACGCCCTCGCTCTCCGCGCCCACCAGTCCCAGCTCGGCTGTGGCCCCGTCCGAAGACAGCGACAGCGCCAGCGTGTCCTCGTCCGATTCGCTGCATGCTGCGGACCCCGCGTCGCTGTCCCCGCGCGCCTGACACTGCCTCGCCCAGCAGCGCGGAAGCTTCCTCTGCGCATGCACATGCAGGGGAACCGGAATCTGGAGGGTCCTCTGCGCCCACCCATGCTGTAGCTTCCCCTGCACCACCTGAAAATCCACAGCTTCGCACTCGTCTGCAGAAAGGTATTCGCCAACCCAAAATTTATAAAGATGGTTGTGTTCGATATGGTATGTTCTCTTCTACAGGAGAACCTCGTACTTTTAAGGAGGCCCTTGATGACAAAAATTGGCGTTCCGCCATGCAAGAAGAATATGATGCTCTCCTGAAGAATAACACATGGCACCTGGTTCCGTCTGATAAAACAAAAAATCTCATTGACTGCAAGTGGGTGTTTCATCTCAAACGACGTGCTGATGGTTCTATTGATCGACACAAGGCATGGTTAGTTGCAAAAGGTTTTAAGCAAAGGTATGGCATTGACTACGAAGACACTTTCAGTCCAGTTATAAAGATAGCTACTATCTGAACTGTTCTTGCTCTCTCTGTTTCTCGAGGGTGGAGTTTACGGCAGCTAGATGTCAAGAACGCATTTCTACATGGTGTTCTGGAAGAAGAGGTCTATATGAAAGAACCCCCAGCTTTTGATCATCCTGATGCTCCCCATCATATATGTAAACTTGATAAAGCTCTCTATGGTGTCAAGCAAGTTTCTCGTGCCTGGTACTCTCGTCTCAGCTCTAAACTGCATGATCTTGGTTTTCTCCCATCCAAAGCAGATACCTCATTGTTTCTTTATCACAAGTCTGGCGTCACTATATTTGTCTTGATCTATGTTGATGACATTATTGTGACAAACACTTCAGACCAGGCTATTTCCATTCTGCTTAAAGATCTCAATGACAACTTTGCTATCAAAGATTTGGGTGAGCTTCACTTCTTTATTGGTATTGAAGTCAAAAGGGCAGCAAAAGGATTGCTTCTCACACAGGAAAAATATGCTAATGATTTGCTCATCAAGGTTGGTATGCTCGACTGCAAGTCAGCCCCTACCCGTTGTCTCCCTCTGAGCCTTTGTCTCTCCATGATGGTACACCACTTGGCCCAGCTGATATTACACAGTACAGAAGCATTGTTGGGGCTCTCCAGTATCTCACTCTTACACGTCCAGACTTATGTTATTCTGTTAATAAGGTGTGTCCGTACCTTCATGCTCCCACCACAGCTCATTGGACATCTGCCAAGAGGATTCTTAGATATGTTAAAGGCACTTCACCACTTGGTATAACTTTTCGGCCCTCTACATCTACACTTCTTAGTGTTTTGTCTGATGCAGACTGGGCTGGCTGTCCTGAAGACAGGCGTTCCACAGGTGGTTTTGCCATTTTTGTTGGTCCCAACTTAGTGTCATGGTGTGCACGTAAATAAGCTACAGTGTCTCGTTCTAGTACAGAAGCTGAATACAAGGCTCTTGCAAATGCTACTGCTGAATTGATATGGGTTGAACCTCTTCTTCACGAACTTGGTGTCAAGCTCCGAGAGACACCCATTTTGTGGTGTGACAATTTGGGTGCTACCTATTTGTCCGCTAACCCAGTTTTTCATGCCCGCACAAAACACATTGAGATTGATTTTCATTTTGTTAGGGAGAGGATGGCTGCAAATAATCTACAGATCAAGTTCATTTCCAGCAAAGATCAAATAGCCGATGGATTTACTAAAGCTCTTCCCGTAAAAACCATAGATGAATTTAAGCGTCTCGAGGTTTAGATTAAGGAGGATGTTAGCGTATATGTATAGGTACCGTATATGATATGGAGTAGTACTCCAATCGTATATGGACCCACATCTTGTAAGCCACGCAGGGGGCTCTTCCCTGTCATATTAACACGTACCTGATCAACCCTAAAGGGCAATGATCGTTCCCACAACACTTAACAATGTAGGCGTATTGAGATCATACATTCATCTTTTCGGATCGTAACCTTGTGCAGAAGCTAGTACGGCATATATTAATTCTATTCTAGGTAAGATACCAAATCCTGGTGCTATAATTAATTATGCAACGAACTCGCAAAAAAAAAAAAATGCCCACCTGTCAAGTTAAGTCAAAAAGAGCCCACCTATAGGAGGGGTCAATCAACTACTTCTGGACCGCGCCGCGTGAATTTCTCCGTGCGTCAAATCCTTACCCTGAAATTCCTCTCACCTCTCAAACCCTAGATCGCTAACTCCCGTGTCGTCTGGTCCGCTGTCATTGGAGTGTTGTCGTCCTGTTGCCACAACAACTTTTGGGGGATATGTGTTTTGACTGAGTTTCCCCTGGAAATTTTGGATTAAGGAGTATTTCAGATATTCATGATGCAAGTGTCTATAGAAATTTTAATGAACTGTTGTGTGGGCTGGTATTCAAATGAGGGTCCAAGATGTAGGCCCTGGAAAGTTTGACATCGAGCAAAACGGTAAGGTTTTTTTTTTTTGAATTTTTCACCACGTATATTCAACACAAACCACATACAGCGTACACGGTAGGAATACAAATACAGAATACGTAGGGGAAAAAAGACCAAGGATCGAAGACCACGCCATCACCGGCGTCGGAGTCGAAGGTGGCCAGCCGCCACCTCGCCGCTGTCAGGGAGAGCTTTTCCCTATAGAGGACGCTGCCGTGTCCCTCCGCCGCGTCGCGCCGGAGTTGTTGACGATGAACGGCCGGGGCAGCCCCCCCTGTCCCATCCACTCCACTTTGCCGCAGCCGCCGTCGAAGCCACCGCCGGAAGAAGACGCAAATCTCGATCCGTCCGCCGCCAGATCCACCGCCACCTACGACTCGCGATTGGTCTGTCATCTTACATTACGACAACGGTATCTACTGCATGCCATCCGGAGTGTGGTAACATCAAGACAGTGATTTCGTTTTTTGTGCGGTCCTGACACCTCCTAGTCCGAAAATCGTGCGAAGGTACTGCATGCTGTTGGTCATGCTTAATGTATAGCGGCTTGATGCATTCATCGACACCAGCTGAACGGGACACCTTTGTTATCGATTTTGGGCTAGCTCTAGAGCTAGTACTCTCACCCTAGTTCCATCCATGAGTCTGGTATCCTTGTGCAGAAGCTTAGAGCATCTTCACCGGCGCGCCCAATACAGCGTCTGACAAAGTTGCCGGACAGGCGCTATTGTGCACGCCGGCAAGCGTTGCCGCCTATTGGGAGCGTCGCGCCCCACCGGTCCCTCCCAATAAGTATTTCACCCAAAAAACTAGAATATGAACGAACCGGCGATATTTAATTGAATTTGAAGGACATTTAACAAACTTAAACGAAATTTGACAAACGGAATTTAACTAAATTTAAACTAAACCCTAGACCCTAGATCTAGTGGCTCTGTCGGTGGACGCTAGAGAAGGAAGCTAGTCCCGGCGACGGTAAAACCAGCTACACGACAGCGTCGAGGCATGTCTTGCATGTCTCGATGATCTCCGGCCATTGAGGAGGAAGTTTATGATGCGCCGCCGTCGCTGAGGCTTCCGGTTTCACCCGCGGTGGCTCCGGCCTTGAGGAACGTCTCCGTGCCACTGCCGTCGCCGAGCGTGGTGGGGTTTGATCTAGCGGTGGCGGAGGGAGGCCTCGATGGCCGCCTGCATTCCCTCCCACTCCGGCTCACCCAAGTCGTCGTCGATGTCCTCCTCTGCCGGTGCCGGGCCAGGCCCCGGTGCCGGTGCCGCTGGTGCTGGTACCGGCGCCGGCAAGGGGAGGTCGGGTATCTCGGGGTCGGACAACACGCGCTCGCGCTCTTCATCGAAGTGGAACCACTCCGGCGGTGGCTCGTGCATGCCTCTGGGGAGGAAGAAGGAGCCGCGGCGCTCCTCGTGCTCCGCGTCGATCACGGCGTCCCAGTATGGCGCGAGATCGAGTAGAACGGGTCCGCGCGCTGCTCAAACGGTAGGTCCCTCCACTGCCGCGTGATGTACTCGAGGCGGGGCCTGCCGCTCAACGCCGGCGCCACCGGCACCTTGACGACGTTGAGCACCCACCCCGGTGGGAGCTCAAAGCCATCTGGCACCGGTATGTTGTGCCGGCGGTAGATCTCCACCTCCTTCTCCGACAGAGTAGTGCGCCCCGCACAAGTAGAGCTGGCCGCGCCTGGTGGTGGTGCTCGGGACGAAGTGCCCTGCTCGGGGCGGCGGTGAGGCTTGAAGAGGTCTGCCTCGCGCTGCGCTGCGAGGCGGCGCGCCTGGGACGCGCTCCACTCCTCGTCCTCACGACGCATCTCGCGGGGAACGCCTGGTTCATCCTCCGGTCCTCTTGGAGAAGACGATGCTGCTCGAGGTGCTCGTGGCGGTGCTCGGGTGTCATGGCCGCGGTCGTGGCGGCGTTGGTGCGCTCACGTCGAGCACGACGTTCCGCGGCCATCTGCTAGCGGCGGACAACCTCCTCGGCGCTCTGCTCCGGTCGTGGCTTGCGCCTGCCTGTCATGGTGGCTAGGGTTCTATGGGAGAGGCGACTTGAGAAGTGTTGTGTGGAGACGAGAGGTGCGCCGGGCGCCGCTTTAAAGCGGCGGGGAGCGGAGGAGGCCGGTCGCCGCATTAACACCGCCACCGGTACGTCTGCCACGCACATTGACGCCGACGACGTATGCGCGCCACCGCCTGATCTTCCGGTGCTGCGCTCGACGCGTCACGTCGTCTGCGCCCGCCAGGGGAACCACTGCGTCATTAAACCGGGCATATCGGCCACAATAAATCCGCCCCGACCATTGGGTCGCTGACGCGTCGCCCCCACCCGTCGGGTTTCGACTCGGCGCGCCGTTGCCGCGGTTGCCGGCACGCCCGCTTGCGTCCCTAGAAGCTGGGTGCGAAGCGGGGTTGCCGGACGTTGTATTGGGGCGCGCGGCAACTATTTTTCTATTAGGGGTATTTTGCTGCCGGCGCGCCCAAAACGTTTATTGGGAGCCGATTTGGGCGCGCCGGTGGAGATGCTCTTAGTACATATTATCAATTCTTTGTAAGTGCCAAATCTCTCTGCTATAATTATGCAACCAGTCGGCACATTTAGCACATCAGTTGGAACTCCACTAGGTAATCTAAGACTAAAATATAGTCATCAGGAAGCTTGATTAAGATGTTTTTTTTGTGTAAGGTTGCACATACCGTGGAGTGAAGCTTGCGCTACGTAATTGAACTTGTCGAGTAAGGACATTTTAGTGTGAGAACTCTATGGGACGAGCTTAGCGGTCACTTGTCAATTGTGTACGACTGCAACATACCCAACGTGGCAACCAGGGAGAAGCTCTATTAAGAACGTGGATGGCGGAGTGGTGAACAATGAGAATTATGTTTTAGTGTGAAGGGTATCATGTCACGTCAGGGCCGGTGAATGTAAGAAAACCGATAGCAACTTACAGATTTGGAAATAGAATTAACAACTTTTATTTGTTAATAAATATATCAGGAATTGTAACAATTCAATTGTCAAGCTACATACGATTCGTCTTCTCCCGTGCTTAGCGCGGTAGTGAAGTTAGAATATGAGAAAATGGCTACCATATTTTAAAAATAAAGATATTCTAGAAATGAAAGCAACATAATCTTGTACTCCAACTGTTTATTCTAAGAGTATTTCAGATATTCAGGATGTAAATATGAAACATTTAGTTTCTACAGAAAGTTTAATGAGATCATGGTGGTCACTGTCTTCGCACGTCCGGTACTGTCAAAACCGACGCGTGCCTTCGTCCGTGACACGCTCCCGAGTCTGATAAGCTCGGCCTACCGTGAAATTGAGTTGTACTTAACAAACCATATGGACTTATAGATTTAGTCGTAATAGGTTACCGCTTAGTGCTTATCATAAGAGCATCTCCACTCGCGGCGCCCAAACGGCCGCCCAAACGCCTTTGGGGGCGTGCCGGACACAAAATCGCCCCCACTCGCGGCGCCCAAACGCGAATTCGGTCCGGCGCGGCCCAGTTTTGTGTCCGGCACGCCCAGCCCACGCCCTCAACTTGGGGAGGCCCCGGACGGAAGGAAACGCGACGCCACGTCGGCCTCCGACGCGCGGGCCACGCCTGGCAGTGAGACAAGATCGCAATAAGTGCCGGCTTCCCCCAATTCGTCCGCAGAAAACACATTTCCCCGCCATCTCTCCCGCCAAAAGAAAAGCCCTCGCGCCGCGCCGGCTCCATGGCGCCGCCGGCACCCAAGGGGAAGGCAGCGAAGGAGACGAAGGCGGCGGGGAAGACGCTGGGCGTCAAGTGCAAGGCCCCCCCGCCCAGGGAGAAGCCGAAGGAGATGCGCAGGAGGATTGGGACCTCGACGTACTCCGGCGCCGATTGGACACGCAGAGCCGTGCCGGGCGCCGCGTGAAGGAGAATGAGAGGAAAAGGCTCGGCACGGCGGCGCCATTGACGGCAAGGAAGATCGCCGCCATGAACAAGACCGTCGCCGCCTTGAACCAAGCATTCGCCTTGGGAGGGAGCCCAGAGAGCAGCGCCACTCTACGATGCAAGGTTGGTGGCTCGCCGTCGAATTCCTCCTTCTTCGCCGACAGCGCCGCCGCCAGGCCTCGCACCAGGTTCTCCCCCGAGTACGGCGACAGCCAGCATCACGGCGGCTTCGACCCCAACGTCATCTTCCCTTCTTGTGGCCTGGATCTAAACCACCCCGTCGATCTGAATTCGCCGGCGATGCGGAGAGATCCCGCTGTCCAAACGCCGCCGGTCCGAGCCTTTCATTCGACGCGGGCGCCTCCCATGTGATCGACGGAATGACTCCCGACGCCCCGGAGCTCATGCAGGTATGAACCCGCGTTTTGTAGCCATGGCATGTACAATAGACGTGTGCATCGGTGAGGTGTGGCTACCGGCCTTGCTCCTTGTGTGTAGGAGACCGCCCATATCATGGACGACATCATCAACGACAACGCCCGGGCGGAGGATGATGACGACGGGTTCGACGAGGATGAGGAGTACTACGAGGACGACGCCGAGGACGACGACGAGGTCGAGGAGGAGGGGGTGGTGACCAACGCTGTGGTCGGCGAGCAGGCGGCGAAGAAGAAGAAGGGCAGCTGTCGGGGAATACTTTCTGGATTAACCCGCGGCCCAGTGCGACTTAACTTACTCGCACGGACAAAAGGCCCACTTGGGAGCAAGCCCAATATTGAACCGCCATAAGGGGAAAGATCTAGAAGACATATCCCGGAGGACGTGAAGACCAAGTAGTCTCCGAGTAGGCCTCTGTGGACGTATTCCTTATGGGGGAAGTTTCCTTTTGTAACCTAGCGAGCCTCTGTGTATATAAAGAGGACTCGCAGGACTTAGAGCGGGTCAAGCTATCAAGCCCTAAACCCTAGCTCATACGGCGAGTACCAGATCGGATCGCCTCCATTGTAACACCTCGATTATCATATCAATACCAATCTAGGGTAGGCAGGAAGTAGGTCTTTTACCTCACATTGAGGGGGCCGAACCTGGGTAAATCTGTGTTGATCTTTGTTCCTGCGATCCCAAGCTCGGAGATGCTTGACTCGCATAATCCCACACCTACGAAGTCATCTATGACACCTGACGTGACAAACCCACGACAGTTGGCGCCCACCGTGGGGCCTGCGGTCAAAAGCGTCACGTTCCGCGCAGGATCGAAATCAGGCTTCAAGGACATCGCCATCGGCCAAGTTGAAGACATCAATGGGGTCCCCTTCATCGACGACTCAGAGTGGGGACCCGAGGCAGATCGCATCGAGTTTGGATACATTGTTCCCATCGGATCAGTAAAAGTTTTCGTCGGATCCGTCAGTCGCAGATCTGAAGATGCGACTCAAGGAAGCGAATCGGTGAAGGAACTGCGGCCGGTCAGGGTCCGCGTGTTGGAGGAGCTACAACAAGCTACGGCAAGACTGCCCATCCCCGTCCCGTCAAGACCTGTTTGGGGATCTCTACCAAATCAGGAAGGAGACCTCAAGATTGAAGAGATTGAAGCTATCAGGACGGAACTCTGTGAAGAGGCACAAAGACTCGCGGCTGAGCGCGAAAAACTCCAAGAAGAAGGTCGACGACTCCGTCGCTGCCAGCCAAGCACCAGGCGGCGAACCAAGACGACATCTGAGCGCAAGAAACTCCAAGAAGAAGAGTGGCGACTCCGTCGTTGGCAGCAAAAACATCAGATCAAGATGGACAGAGGAGAGATGAAATCACAGTTCCACGGCGACCCAGAGAGCAACGTGCACGCCGCGATAGGGATATTGTCAAAGATAGCACCGGTTGGAGACACGCGAGCTGATAAGGAAGCTCGCTATGCGATCGACCTACTGCAAACCGCTGCTTTACAACAAGCAAATATGTATGGAGTCACGCCCAATGAGCCGCAAAACGAGGTATCATGGGGAGGAGAAAGTGCAGCGTCGAAGAAGTGGTCAACCAGCTAGCAGGTTTGCAGGTATCATTGGAAAAAGAAAAGAAGATAGAAGGCGAGTCGCGGACGTCCGGAGCGACTCAGCCATCCCAGATTGAAACTGATTCAGATGAAGATTCAGCGCCAGTAAACTCCTATTCATTATTGAAAGGACCAGCATGTTTTGGAGAGGAAATACGGCTCACTCGTTTCCCCCCGAACTTCGACGAGTCGCAGCGAGTCACCACCTATCGCAGTGACCAAGACCCTGCCTTATGGATAGAAGATTACGAGGCAAGCATAACAGGGGCTGATGTGACTCAAGAATACGTGCGAAATACTTCCACTTGGCAATACAGGGAGAAGCTAGGGATTGGCTGTTAAGGCTGCCATCAAAATCAATAAGCACATGGGAAGACTTGAAGGACAAGTTCATCGCAGATTCCAAACAGAAGATATGAAAAACCTTAGACAATGCATTCAAAAAGAGGACGAATCAAGCGGCGACTGGATCAAGAGAATCGCGGAGATCCTTGGCTCCGCCAAAAACTTAACAGTACAAGCTGCAATACAAGCTATGAGAAAGAACTGTAGATTTGAGCCGTTGGTGCACAAATTAAGTCGCGCTGAGCACAAGATTGATAGTTTCGACCAGCTTTTGGCAAGCTGACAAGTACGCAAAGACAGATAAAGGGACAGGCGGCTTATCACAGAACCCAACAGGGAAATTGCAAGTCGCGAATGAACATCGCACACACCAGATACAGGAGCAAGAGTGATAAGGCCTTACTCCCTAATAACTGCAAGGGGATCTTCGACGTGCCTTGCGACTTACATCGCAGGAGAGATGGCAGGCCAGCGGGTCACACAAAGGCGCAATGTCATTATTACCGGAGGTGGAAAGAAGGCGACACGCCAGACAGGCTCGCAGCGATCGATGCAGCACAAGAAAAATCTAGCTCTCGTCAAGGGCCTGACGTTTTACCTAGAAGAAACATAGGACAGTTTCATACAGTGGAAGTACAAACAACGGATGGAAGCCGGAAGAGCGGTCAGATTTCAACGCCAGAAAGGTATCGTCGCTGGACAGAGCAATCGGTTATTTGGAGTCGCGGCGATCACCCCCAGAAGTAAGAGATCCAGGACAGCCAGCTCTGTGGTCACGCCTGAAGTCGCGGGATACAAGTTAAGTAAGGTCCTAATGGACGGAGGAGGAAGAGTAAACATCCTATATCAAGACACGCTCCGAAGAATGAATATACCCGAGACGAGGCTGCGACCATCCAGGAAAGAAATTCAAGGCATAATCCCAGGAGCTGTTACGCGACCAATCGGAAAGATAACACTTGAAGTTAGCTTTGGAACAGAGCGGAACTTCCGCACAGAGCTCCTAGACTTTGAGGTTGTAGCAGTCAAAAGCTCATATCATGCGATCTTTGGAAGAGAAGCCTATGTCAAATTTACCGCTCGCCCCTGCTACGTCTACCTACAGTTAAAGATACCAGGACCAAACGGTGTTATTACAATATATGGAGACAGCAGAGAGCGTTAGAATGCGAGAACGCAGGCTCAGTACTCGCAGAAGAAGCTTGCATCGCCAACTCCACATGGATATCAGTCGCAGATCGGTAATCGCAGCTCAAAACGAGTCGCGTTGGAGGTACCGCGGAAGCGGCCAACAGGATGCAGCCACCGGATGGTAAATACCCACCGAGAAGTCGCGCATCAGCAAGATAATGCCCCAGAGGTCGCCTTGATACAAAAAGAAGACAAGATGGCGCATGTGCATAACCCAGCCTCGATCAACAACCCCAGCCAAAGGGGCTCAGTTATCGTGAGTCCTTACAAAGCAAACTCAACTCAACATAAGTCGCAGCTCAGTGCGGCTATCGCCAACAATTGCTCTCTGCTTCAACATGAGACATACATCGGAGCTATCATGCTCGACCCGAGTCGCTTTTAGCGACTCAAAATTGAACCAATCAGGTGTTCAACCCACTCCGTTAGGAGTATTAATTCGCAACTAAGTGCGATGAGTATCAAGTATGCATGGCCTGCGGGGAATAGAAAACCCGCATTAAAGGGCCTGCATCATCCTGTAACACCCTGTAAAACATCGAGTGATTATGAAATAAAGCCGGCACCCTTGACATTCAAGGGTTTGTCGTTTCGCCTCAACTATCATTGAGTCGCTGAGTCTTTTGAATTTCATATATCACTGACCCTTGAGGGCTCCTTACGAGCATCGCGAGTACCAATCGCACCTCAAATTTTGCCAAACTAGTGGCAATCCTTAAGCTAGAAGCGTCTTGCATTATGCGCCAAAGTACTGGGGTGTGGCGTCAATCGAGCTTGATTGCCTATCATGGCCGCTCTCGACCCTGAACACACATGTTCCTAGGAAATACTGAGCCGCGCGAGCGTCTACTTAATGGAATTATCAAGAAAAGAACCTGCTTATAGGTCACAAAAATACTGTTTATAATACATGAATGTCTTACAGACTAACGGGCATGTCCCACATTATTTATTTTTCCTCTTCCGAGCTACAGGAGTGGGAATTGGCGCGGCTTGTCTCGCAGTTGCAGTCGCAGGTGTCCTAATAATCAGGGCGCCGCCAGACGAGGCAGAAGGGCCACCAGATACTGTTGCTGGAGTGGCAGCCCGAGATGACTCAGCTCCTGAGGACTTTTCCTTTGACACCTTGCTCCCATCAAGATTGAATTTATCGAGATAAGTGCCCAAGTCTAAGTTATCAACAAATTTTGTGGCATACCGCGCATCCCTTTCCAGATATCGAAGTACTCGCTTATTGGCAGTTCAGTATCATCGCGCTCATCGCCAGGCCGTGGCGAGCAACCTTGCCAACATCTATCTCTGGATAATATGCTCGAAGCAATGTCAAGACATGCGCGGCTCCGGCGCGAGCAGAGGATCGTTTCCAATCAGAGACATAATGCGGAGCCTTGAGCAGTTTATTTATCCAATACTCGCAAGATGTTGGGCCATCAGTCGCAGGAGAGATTACCGTCATAACTTCCTTGGTAACCTTTAAGAAGCGCTGGCTGAGTCAGACAGATATACCAGTTGATCCTTCAATTGGAGCGGGACACTGGGGCCTCAGGTCCTATGTCAAAGAAAGAAAAGGCAAGAAACAAGTCAGAGACTAACGTTGGTTACCCAAAATATGTATGATTAAAGGAATAAAAGACCAACCAGCAAGCTGCAGGACGGCTGATTTGACCATGGAGCCAAAACCCTCAAAGGCTTTGAGCAGCGAGTTATATTTTTCATCTCGCGCGGCGAGTTCCTTTGCGTGGTCTCCCTTCAGGCGATCAATCAATTCAGATTTAAGAGTCAGCCCTTCTCGCAAAGATCTAATGACCTCGTCTTTCTCCATGAGTCGCTGCTGCATATCGCTTCAAGTTCTTTAAATTGCTCTTCGCAGGAGTCGAGTTGACCTTTGAGAGATTTTATTTCCTGATCTTGGTCCCTAATGACCTCATTATGCTGCTCCAGGCGAGACTGCATCATTTCAGGATGGTCTATGGAAATGCCTTTACCCTTTATTGAGCCAGAAGCATCAAGCAAGGACAGTTCACGCTGAAAACAAACAGAGCAAAACGCATAGGTAAATTATCCAGGAATTTGGGGGCTCGAGATTTGAAGCCAGGAAAAGAATCAACACCCCGTGCGATGACACAAGGTTTTGATCCTTGGGGGCTACGGTATATGTACCTGGCGACTTGAAGAAAATTGCTCAACTAAGCCGCGCAGCAGAGCAGCATGCTTGTCTCCAGCAGAAATTATGGCATCTGCGATTGACTTAGAACTATTTCCTGGAGCTGGAATTCTATTTTCAGTAGATACCCTACCAGCAGCAGGAGTTGTGGATGGAGCTGCGACTGGAGTCGCGGCAGGAGCCGCTCTGCAATACCTTCCTCCAGGGAGGGCCTTGGATGAGTCGCACCATTACTGTTTCCCACGTTTTCATCAGCAGCATCATCCTCGCTCATAGCTTGCTGAGAAGAAGTGGGATGGGAATTAGACTTGGTACCTCTTCAGACATGGCCCTGCAAAACATTGATGGGTTAATAAGCTGACCTAGCAGAGCCGCAACATTGAAAAGAAGGCGAACCATACCCAGAGGCGACACGGATACTCTTCATCAGGCAACCAGAGGAAGGAGAAGATAAACCTTGCAAATCTGAACCTACAGAGTATGAAAAGAAGTAGTGATCAGCAATTCCTTGCCAGAAATACGTAAACACAAAAAGAAAAGGAGAAGAGTCGCAAACAATTACCCGAGCTTATTGAGAAGCAATCCTTTGCAACAGCCTCGGAAGAAAAAGTAGCCTTGTTGGGATCAGCGAGTTTTAAAGATTTGGCAGTTCTTGTTTCTGCTAGTAACGCCAAGGCTTTGCGACGTTTCTCAGGCTGCGGGGTCTTCTGAGCTCTGGCATAAAATACGTTTCGAGGACCTGCGAGGCACCTCAGGAAGTTCCAGGAAAGGTGTATTTGGAGTCGAGGACAGAAGAGCGTCGGCCATTTGTTGTTCCTCTTCAGAAGCACTACCCTCGTGCATAACTGTATCTTCGCCAAAGGCTGCGGCTTGTTTGACGACTCAGCCGGTTCCTTGGTTCAAGTCGACGTCCTCTGAGGAAGAACCCAGAAATAGGGATCGATCTGAAAAGGAGCTCAGGTCAGAAATAATTAATTTTGGAGAAGGAATTTTCGAGGAAACAGGTGACAAGTAAACATTACCACAAAAGGCTTGTGCTCAGCCCAGAAGGGAGCAAGTCCGACGTTGTCATACGAGTCAATATCCTCGTCCGTCACTCGGCGAATGAAATTTATCCACTCCCCTTTGTCCCAATCTTCAGGGCAAGTGCGATCGACGTCATTTGCATGACAAGTGAAATCCACCATAAGCCGCGAGCGGCGACTCACAGGCTGAACTCGCCTTAGTCCAGCAAGATATGAGATCTAATCCAGTGAGACCATGGAGTGTCAGCGCTCTCACCTTGTCTAGAAGGGATTCGATAAAGGGCAACGAAGAAGGATCAGGTTTAGAAGACAGAGCATCGGTAGCCTCGAAGGGAAGAGGAGACCAAAGAGGAAGAGGAATTTCACCCTCAGGAGAAGTGTTTTTACAATAGAAGAATGTCCTTTGCCACTCCTTGATTTTCTTGGCAAGAGTTAGTTTTGGGAAGATACTACCCCTACGGCGTTGGAAGGAAATGGCGCCGCATTGGAGAAAAGGACCATCTGTGGTTTCCCTTTGACTATTGCAATTGAAAAGAGCAAGCCAGAAATCTATTGAAGGCGGGATACCCAGATAATCTTCGCAGAGGACGTGGAAGTTGCTCACTTGCAACATCGAATTAGGGCCAATATCATGGAAGCGGAGACCTAACCGCTGCATCAAGGAGCGGAAGAAGAGAGAGCCCGGGGGCTTGAACCCGCGCTCAACATGCTCCGCAAAAATCACTACTTCTCCTGGTTGAGGATTGGGGATTACCTCCTCACCGGCCGCCCGCCATTCGCATTGATCTTTTGGCGGAAGAAGGCCCCGTGCAGATAGGGATTCCAGGAAATCTTCGTCGACCCACGAGCCTTCCCAGTTGCACTTGCGGCGAGACATTTTTCTCAGATCGATGGAGATATCCACCGAAGGATTGTGAGTACGAGAAGCGAGATTGGAGGCGGCGGAAAGGAGTAGCGGATGCGTAATGCAGGACTTGATGCAGAACGCTGGGAAAAACGATGAGCCAAGATAAATAACCCAGACGCGGAAGACGTTTAGATCTGAAAATCAACCGTCAAGGCAGGATAAGTCGCGTTCTTGAGCCGCCAAGAAGAGTTATAAGCCGCAGATTGGAAATAAGAAAATTGGAGTTCAGCTGGGATAATTCACGTGCGGGCTCAGGGGTTTGTTAAGACGAAGGAGCCTTCACTCGAAATCCAAGCTAAACTTGGGGGCTAATGTCGGGGGAATACTTTCTGGATTAACCCGCGGCCCAGTGCGACTTAACTTACTCGCACGGACAAAGGCCCACTTGGGAGCAAGCCCAATATTGAACCGCCATAAGGGAAAGATCTAGAAGACATATCCCGGAGGACGTGAAGACCAAGTAGTCTCCGAGTAGGCCTCTGTGGACGTATTCCTTATGGGGAAGTTTCCTTTTGTAACCTAGCGAGCCTCTGTGTATATAAAGAGGACTCGCAGGACTTAGAGCGGGTCAAGCTATCAAGCCCTAAACCCTAGCTCATACGGCGAGTACCAGATCGGATCGCCTCCATTGTAACACCTCGATTATCATATCAATACCAATCTAGGGTAGGCAGGAAGTAGGTCTTTTACCTCACATTGAGGGGGCCGAACCTGGGTAAATCTGTGTTGATCTTTGTTCCTGCGATCCCAAGCTCGGAGATGCTTGACTCGCATAATCCCACACCTACGAAGTCATCTATGACACCTGACGTGACAAACCCACGACAGCAGCCGCGGCACAATCTGGACGACCAAGGAAGACGAGTGCATGGTCGAATCATGGAAGGCCATTACTACCGGCGAGATCACCGGCACAAACCAGTCGAGCACCGCCTACTGGTCCCGGATCAAGGACGAGTTCGACGAGCGCCGGTTCACCAAGGACATTTACAAGGTGAGCATGGTGCGCGGCCAAGGCGCCATCGAGCATAGGTGGCGCATCGTCCAACGCCTCGTCAACAAGTTCCACGGCTGCCACGAGAACATCGTCGACCGGAAGGAGAGCGGGAAGGGCCCGGCGGATCAGGTGACCGCCGGCTTGCGATCCCTTGTTGTTTTGTTGCTTAAGTACAATTGTGATCGTCGTCGGCTTGCTTTGTTGTAGGTCATCGACGCCCTTGTGTTGTACAAATCCATCAACAAGGAGAAAGACTTCAAATTGATGCATTGCTACAAGCTTCTCCAAAATTGTGAGAAATGGAAGGCACACCGCGGAGTTTGAACAAGAACGGCCGCGCCGAGCTCAACGCCGATCCCCAAAACTCGGAGGGGCGGCCAATCGGGAATAAGAAGGCGAAAGCGGCCTTGGCAGCGGCTGCAAAGACGGACAGAGTGCAGTCGTCCATCGACAAGGTCCTCGCCGATGTTTGCTCCAACTCGAGCTTGAGGCGCGAGAACAACGCAAGGTGGGCGACCTTGATGCAGAAGGCCGACGTCAAGATCAACCTCGAGCAGAAGAAAGCCACCGTCAAGAAGAGGAGTCAGGACTTCATGATCTTGACGGCCGACGTCTCCAACTTGGACCCGCTGGCGAGGGCGGCGCACAACATGTATCGCGCCGCGATCCTGCAAGAGCTTGGGCTCGTTCCGCCCGAGAACGGCGGCAACCACGGCACCGAGACCGGCCACGGCGCGGACGGCCAGGTCGACGATGACCCCGACATGATCGCCGATGACCCCGACATGACTCAGCCCGTCTATGGCTACGTGCCCCAGCCCGGTGACAACATCTAGATCGGCGACGACGACGGCGGTGGCGACAAGCAGACGCCGGGCAGCCCGGCGTATTTTGGCGGCATATTTTGGCGTAGTGTATTTTGGCGGCACATTCGAATTTGGGCGCCGCGAGTGGGGAGCGAGGGCGCCCAAATGCGCCAAGTAGTCCGGACGGCGCCCAAACGGCCTGTCCGGAAGGCGTTTGGGCGGCCGTTTGGGCGCCGCGAGTGGAGATGCTCTAACTTACCACGGTCTTCCAATTTCAACCAACGAATTTTTTTTTGTTGGAACTAATCTTGTTATTAGTGCAAAGTGTAGGTGATCAGATCATGGTTAACTTGCTTTTGTGTCATACATGTAGTAATGTAGTTTTTACGAAAAGGTTAAGTAATCTATTAATCATCACCAACAGTATAAATAATTACAAAAGTAATTAAAATTACAAATAGGCTTTTGTACCACCTAGTGGCGATTATAAGCACTAAAGCGAGCCAAATATGCGTTGCATTTTCATCGGTTTTGGATTGCCTATATGAGTGTAGAGTGTAATTGAGTTTAGGTACTCTAGGTGATTTGTGTGTACATTTAAGCCATTTAAGCCAAAATTGATTTTGTATAACAAAAATTGTACTCCCTACTTTTTAATCTTGCACTAAGACATGTCGAGACACATGTCAATCAAATGTAGGTAGAACATATTATATTTTGATACGGAGGGAGTACTAGCTAGCCAACGCATGAAGTGGAGATTGTTAGTTGACCGGGTTGTGTTAGTGTGAGCATAGTTGGCATTGTGTATTTTGAGGGGCGTCCGCGCAACTGTCGAATGTGAGCGTGTGTAGCTGGTGCTAACTTAAAAACTGATCAAACAGTCGCCGGCTAGACCACGTGTGGATAAGTGTGTCATACAAACTGCCTTAACCTGGTTGTTTTATGTGGCACGAGAAACACAGAAGGGAAAAATGGTACGGCTAAGAAACGTCAGCCAGGTACCAGACTAATGTGTATTCTTGTATTCAGTGAGTGTACTCACTTGTGTTTCTTCTTCTTAGCCATCTTTGTAGTGGGACACTTCAGTCCTTCATAACTAGCCACAGTATGTCCGCAATGTATAACAACTAGATGGATAAGCGCGCTTCGCCGAGCCGCCTACCTAGCATTTTTACACGGCGGTTTGTTTTGATTGTAAAATTAAGCCACATACATTTATAGATGGAAAAAATAGACAACTTAAAAGATTTGAGTTGTACAAAATCGATAAAAATATTCATACTACGGTTAATAGAGATCAAACCAATGAGAAGGCAGGTATCTTGGCTTGTTTTCCCATATGCACAACATGACATCAACACCACAGACAACAAATTCTTGAAATTTTTCCTAGTTTAAGCTAACAGAACAAATAAGATAGAATTCAAAGGAACAAAAAGAAAGTCTCGCAGCTGGTAGGTGTTGTGCCTCCCGGTGAACTTCAGCGTCCTGAAACAAATGTCGTAAAGGGCCTCATTGTCCTGAAACAAATAAGATTTTATTTTTGATATAAATAGTTCGATGCACAACTATTTGCTTTTAAATCCCAGCAATTCAAAAAGGAGTGCTAAAATGAGAACCACCCCCAGAGGTAGAATTTTCGTAGAATCCTTTTATTTGTAACCTGAGTGTAATCTATGAGAGTCCCTAGGCATTTTGACATATACATAGCATTCTCAAAAGAATCAACATGATATAACCCCTCATAGGCTCGAATGCAGATTACAATCTGTTATAACGCCTGCTTCATGTTCCTTAGTAATCCAAAAATTGTTGTCCTAAACACTGTACATGTATCTCACACAGGTTGTATAGATGCAAAATAAACACGCATACATGCTTTGTGAGTTTGATGCAACTTTTTTACCGATTCTTCATGTAAAAAAAATAATGCGTAAGAGGTAGAAAGAAGGGACACATTTTCTTGTAGATAGGAGGACACATGTGAAATAAATTAGGCAGGCAACATTGTCTTTCATAGGCCAGGAAGAGTTTTTTATCTCTCGAAAGTTTTTATGTATCAGAACATTATTAAGCTACCAAGTAGCGTGTAGAAATAAACATGTCTTAACTTATGTGTACTTTGCTGATCCAATTGTTGCATCTTGGCTGAACTAATCTATATTAAACAAATATTAAAAGGATATATACTCCCTCCGTTCGGAATTAGTTGGCACGTGTTTTCCCAAATGTGGATGTATCTACACACTAAATATGTCTAGATACATCTGTATTTAGACAAACATGAGTCAACTAATTCCGAATGTAGGGAGTATAATTACACACACACACACACACACACACACACAAAGAAAATCCAGCACCTACAAAAGCCAGAACTAAAAGGTTGTATGCATCAGGTAAAGTAACCCGATAAACCCTAAGACGATTGGATAGACTGTAAAATCTGGATTCATCCAAGACAACAGGATATAGAAATGAATTCATGGTAAAAATAATTATTCCCTATATACATCATTGATATCTTGTGATGATCCAACAATTTTTTGGTATAAGTTAGGCATGGGGAGATTACTGTTGGTAAGCAATAAGCGAAAGCAAACGTCGTGCTCTTTCTGAAGCTAAATGTTGTTGAATTCAGTGAGTGCTGTGCCATAAATAACCTTTCGGTGTAGTATCCATAGCAGATCAGTTAACAAAAGCAGAAACATAAACTCAACATATCTACACTGAACACATTGTAATCATCAGGGAAAACGTTTGATAGTTTTTTCTAACACCAACAAAAATTGATGCACACTGCGGTAATTTTGTAGTGGATGGTCATCGTATCGCATTTCAGAACACGGTGCAAAAATGCAAAACTATAATTAATTAAGTTAAGATGATTTAAAATAACAATACTTTATTAAAGAGGGATATTAGACAGAAGAATTGTGGATTGTCACTTAAAAGTTAAAATACTGTTAGAATATAAACCTATCACCTAGAAGTTCACTGGAATGCAGTTGTGAAAGTAGTGGAGGTACAATGAATAATGTGTTTGCTAGCTTGTCATACTGTTCTCTGTTTCGCGAGATTAATGACTCGTTCCATGAGAGCATACTGATTGCACATATTTCACGGATAACAAAATTGTAGTCGATATATTTTTTTGTACCCATTTAAGTGCACGACCCAAGAAAGCACAACGGAAAAGATAATAAACACCTAAAAGGTTCCACATAGATCTTAATCTAACTAAGCCACACAGACTGCAAACTGAAATCACTACCAGAATATGTTGATTTATTTCTCTACTGGGCCAAATCTCACAGCTCCTTTTTTTCATTGAAATAATATAAATTGACCAAAAAAACTCAAGCCACTGGTTCCAAATTATCTAGTCAGGGTTATTGGGGGTAGATTAAATAATATGCGTAAAGATTATCTGATTCAAAAAAACATGTATTCAACAGGGCGGTGAATAAAGCAGGGGATTTAAGAGTATGTATACAGGTCTTCTTAGAGGATGGGTACTTAGTTCGTCCGATCGACACTTTCGCCAATGGAGGCGACCTACTGGTTGGTTTCAGAATAAATTTTGTCGGTACGTCTCATCCTCTAGTGCATCAACCATCATAGGACAGATTCATCTACGGGATAAAAGTTGATCCGGAATTATAAAGGTGAGAAAGCTAACGAAATTACGACATTTAAAGAAGGGTTCATTGGATCTATGCCATTCTAATTTTCACTTGTTGCCTTTTTGGAGATATGCCATTACAAAAAACAAACTTGGGAATATGCCACTCTAACTTCTTCGTACCTCTACATATGCCATTCTTTTCAATACCAAACCATATACGCAATTGATTATAGTTTAGAGGAATTAGATTACATAATGCATGGCCTTAGCTAAGTAGGATTGCCCAGGGAGCCGAATAGCAGGAATACCTAGCTCTAATACGCAGTAAACTTATGATAGCAGCCGGGCACTCTGGAACAATGAAGCTAACGCGCAAAACATGATTGATTCAGACAAAAAAATCTGTATCTTCAGAGCACAATCTGACCATCTCAGATTATGAATTCCAGCGAGCATATAATTAGGACAAAATCCTAATTGCAAGTTGCTATTGCACTATTAAAGCGGGCAGTATTCACTAATGACTCTTGATTTTAAAGCAAAGATAATAACTACGCCACTGGAGTTTCTGTTGTCCAAACATGCGTCCCTTTTGAGCAGTCTAGCAAAATGATATAGCTACATCTCTTGCCATAGATCTATTTATACAAAAGTCTAGTCCGAGATCTGCAAGTAGCATCCAGATTCCAGAAGAACTCTTAAATCTAAAGCTGAATGCAAAACTAACTCCATTCTAGTGAAATTAGAATCTAGCACCACATCTTTTATATAAAAAATAGAGGGAGAAGCCTAGAAGAGTTTAGTGAATCTGTAACTTACAAAATAATTAGTAGCCTGCTTAATTTAGCTGTACAGTTGAACTCTTCTTTCAACTTTCTTAGCAACAATTGTTTCTTTACAATAACTAACAGTAAGGGAGGAAGGAAAATAAACTAACTATATTGGAAGTACATGTCGAAATGGATTATCCTTCTAACTGAAACGATATACACAAGAAAGGGAACTGAGATAAAGAAATTATAATTAATTACAGTTCTGCATTTTACTGCAATTGACAACTGAATACCATTAATTTCTTTCGGTTTTGAAGATGAATCCTCATATTTGAAAACAGAGAAATCCTAAAAAATCGCATGGAGATATACCTATAGGGGAGTCAAGATGTGAGATTCAATGATAACTTTTATTGTAGCTACAGGGGAGTCAAGATGTGAGATTTCGTGAATATATACCCAAAAATCAAGTTCTATTTCCTTTTAGATATACACTAATTTTCTAGCAAAAGCATATCACTCATGAGATATGAGAGTTCATCAGATACTACTCCCCAAATATACTGGAATAAGCACAGTATTCTAGTTGAGCATCTCATACTTATAATGCTGACAGATACCACATGTAACATACCGTTGAGCAAATGTGAAATTTGTCTCGAGTGTATTAACTCTTCTCTAAGTCAATTCCAGGATATCACGGCAACAGGGCATGCGGCATACTGAAACAAAATGGTTCTCAATCCTTTTTGCCGAAGGTTACTCAATCCTTGATGTATATGTTGTTCTACTTTCAGGTAATAGTGTACACAGGAAACGTTCAAAGATTAGTAGAAAAAATGCACCGAGACAAATTATCATACTACCACAACTTCTTGACGAATAGCAGGCTAATCAATCAACTATCTACACTACTAATAAACAAGCAAACTTGGCAGGAAAATTAGATCTTCACTGTCCATGCAATTTCATCTAACGGCCCAAATACATCTGTTCTCCCCACCTCTCTTAATTGACCTCACACTTCTACCATATATACATAGACAAAATAATATGGCCCTCAATCACGCCATACACAAATAATTGCCCTCACACGCCTGCATATATATGCTACGGGAATAATTGGCCTCACATAACGCCTGAATTAAACACACCAAAATTAGTGGGAAAGCAATCTCACTTTACCATTTGAGGGACATTCAGGCCTGTCCCCTTTCGGACAACACGACGACGACCAACAGGAGGACGCTCACGACGCCGGCGAACAGGACTGCCACTCCCAAGCTTGCCATCTGAGTTCCATGCTGACTGTCCCACCCACGACCAACACGACGACGACCAACAGAACATGCACGCGACTCTGACGAGCACGAGGACTACACACAATGCCGAGGAGCAGAATGACCGCTCACAGGCTGGGTCCACTACCTTGGCCACGCCCTTGCATTGCCCCTAGGACACACCAGTTCATGCGATCATGCCCAATCTACCATTTGATCGCCTAATTTACAGATCAAGTACAATCCACCATGCCAGCGTCCTGCAACATTGGAGATACTAATCTTGTATGTGCTGCTCGGAGACATTACGAACAGAAATACTCAATTGTCCAGTTTAACGCAAGGTATTTATAGCTTCATATGTTTTACTGGACATGACTTTTGAGGGTTGCATTTTGGTTATCTTCGTCTTCTTTTCAAGCTTTCATATGCCTGAATAAATTATTATGTGACCGGACAAATGCCGATATGTCATTAACATGTACTCGCTATATGCATATACTCGCTATATGCAAACACTGACTATGATCTTTAATTCAATACTATATATTCAGCTCAGTGTATCTTCATGTAAAATGAGAATCCCAACAGAAAGGGGTATTATTACCTGCAAAAGTTTTCCCCGAGCGAAGAAAGATCGCAATCCCATTGTATCCTGTAGCAAACTACCTCACAGGTTAAGGAACAACAAAGCAAAATGTATATATAGGGAAATTAAGAACCACCTATTCTTGAATGTGGTCATGAACTGAGCAGCATGGTCCCTCTTTGTAGCATTTGACAGAACATCCATGTACCAGTAATTCCGTAGCCAGTAACTATTTCGTTGGAAACATGAAAAAACCTCGAATTATCTCTTGTTCTTAGGGAAACATAGTATATTTGGTTGCACAATATTACATTCCAACCTTATTTTGAAGAAATAAAGAACTACTACGATAATCCACATAGAATAGATTGATTTCGGTGCTCGTAGTTGCATCCTAGCCATGTTCAAAACACTCCTTGCAACTTCAGACAAGTTGAGAACCCACCTGTAGCAGAACAAACACAAGATCAGGGCCATTGTCGATCACAATGGTGAGTCTTGAGAGCGGCCGTATATCTTGATTGATTTTTATAAAAGATAATTCTAAACTATTATTATTTTTATAATTGATTTTATTTAATATATTTCATGGAGATCATCTACAGGCGTGGATGTTAAATTTCATGTAGTATTGAACATGAGATATTTATCTAACCTTTTTAAGTATAGTCTGCTCGGTATCATGATACTTATCTAATATTCTTGATGTATATTTCGCTCGATATCGTGATAACATTCTTGGAGTATTATTATTTCAAAATTAACTCTGATTTACTTGCTAGGTTCATGACATATTTTTGGATGATTTTCAATTTATTCGACCCAGAAATAAAAATGGATGACGTGGAAAACCGAGACTTCAATTTTTTTTCCCATGTGCACACTTACTAATGCAAAATGTGGATTGTTGTTTTCCGTACATCTTAGGCAGTCATGAAATCTATTGCTCCACTGCCTAAAACTCACTAAACTAAAATTTTGGATTTATATTTTACAGACGTGCGTGCACGTGCAAAGCTACTAGTAACAAAAGAACTGATAGAAAATCTGAAGACATACCTTCTTCAAATACATGGAAGTCACTGGCGGATCCATGGCAGTGGCAAGCAGCAGCAACATTGACGCCCCTCCTCTCTATGGTTCACCTCTATCTACGCCACGCCCCACCTCTGCTCCCCTGCAGCGACTCTCCAGACCACTGCGCCTCGCTCTCCCCCACTCAGCGCCGCCCAAGCGCATTTCTCTCCCCCTCAGGCCTCAGCGCTGCCTGTCCCTACGGCTGCTCTGCACATGCTCACTCCATGGCCGCGCCTCGAGCGGCACTCCCGCAACGCCTCGACAGCCAGACCGTACGCCTAAGCGACGCCTCGACGGCCTGGAGGAGCAGAGCACGCCAGAGGTGGCAGCGGACCCGGGCAAGATGTCGTCGAGGACGGCTCCAAGTTTGCGGAGGAGGTCCCTACAGCACGGTGCTCGTGGAGGATGAGGAGGGGCGGGACGGCGGCGACGTCGTCATCGCTTCATGCCCGCGTTGCTCGCCATGGGAGCGGATCACGAAATGTGTTTTTCAGTTATTCTGTAGCATAAACAAGATGTGTATGTGCTATTTTGGTGAATACCCATGCGATTGTAGTTAGGCAGATGGGAATGTGATATTCAGTTACATTACTGTCACAGGGGTGTTTGTTTAGTGTCTGATTGGGAATTGCTCTTACAGTATAGTAGTGATATTCTTATAGGAGAATCTGAGACAAAATAAGATGCAGGTTCTGAATTTCATTCACTGGTTCGGCAAAGAATTATTGCTTGTTCCTGACACGTTGTTCAAATCCTTGTTTGTGCCTGACGAGTAATAATTTCCTAAGATCCTGACAAGAAATCAAGAGACGGAAGAAGATGCATGCAAGGAACTTGGAGACAGAGAGCAAGTATCTAGAGGCAATATTGTTCGGGTTCATGTTTTAGTTAGCCTTGTGCCACCCGAGATAAGCTCAAACCTGAATCCAGTTAGTTTTTTTTTTTGTTATGGTTTGTTGCAGGTTTTAATTTTGGGTTTGGTGATCTAGTATTGATTTGCATCACTGCGGACCTAAGTTGTTTGATTTACAAGCCATATATCATATTTCAGCCATCATGGGGAAATCCTGCCAGTAGTGGATGTTAGCCTTTTTGAGGTGTTTGTAATGAAGCTAAATGTGCAATCTTTTCTTCTTGTAATCGCAATTATGTACTGTAAATTATCTTATCTTGAGTTTATGAAAATTTACATCCCTTAGCATCTTAGTTGAGTCATCTTCGTTCTAGAATGCATGATTCTGCATCGGCCTAGTGAGAAGCACACATCTACCACTTGCTTATAAAGAGCTAGTAGCTTCAATTATGCATTTTATTCACGTGAAATATACATCTTCCGTTTAGGCATATGATATTTTTTTTTCTATGTGCTCAATTTGGTTAACTGTAGTTTTATAATATACTTATCCCCTGATATTGTTTTCTTTACTAACTTTTATGGATGCTTATGTAATATAATTATCTGTTATTTTCAGGCACCAAATGACTTAGCAATTGGGAAGAAGCCAGGGTGATGTTTAGTTGTTTACACCCTTACTGGGCAAATTCGCGGCCTGAGAGCGCCCGAGTTACTGTAGATAGCTATCCGAGATACTCGTTATGCTTACTGCAACAATCCCATGATCAGTCTGTTGTTGCACATAACTCGAATTGGCATCACAGGACACCCATAAATACCGAATAGATTTACTTACTTGTTTGAAGCCATAACTTCAACAGGTACTTACAGCGGAAATCACCAAACAACGTGGAGCCCAAGTCATTTGCCACCCTACAGGCAGCTGACTGGGAAGCGCCCTAGTTCGCATCGACGTTGATGAAGTCTTCTTCTTCGAACTGCTCTTCTTCAAAATCTGGCTAAGACAATAGCCAGGGACGAAACCAATATGAGTACATTTGAATGTACTCGCAAACTACCCCCGGAATGAGCATGCACTACTCTTTTTATTGTTTAAATGAAACCTTCATTTGCTTTGAAAACTCTATACCCTTGTTGAAAAAAGAGAAGGATAGACTTTTGTTTAATAAAACTTTGTTTTGAAATCTCTATATCTTTATTGAAAAGAAAGAAGTCTTTTAGAACTTTTCCCATCAATCTGTCTTTGTAAGAAGTCTCTTTTAAAACGTTTTCCCGGAAATATATGTTTGTTGAAAAAGGTAAGAGTCCCTTTAAAACTTTTTCCCGAAATCATCACCAAGTTTAATTCTCCCAAAACTCCTCCTTGTTCGACCATAACCCTTCAAGGTCATTCAATCCCAACAACCTCATGCCGGCCCGTTGGCATAGTTGCATAAAACACCCTCCACTTCATTTTCTTTGTAAATCTCAAATCTTTCCAAAACTTGCACATGGTCAGAGGACAGCCTCCCAACTGTCCATATCCGAGGACTCAGCTATTCGAATAGTTTTACCCTCTGCAGAGGTAGCACGCTTTTCCCACACCCATCCGGTAACTCATCATGTCAGCCACGTCCCGCCATACAAGGTGTATGCGAAGCTGAGTCACCGACCATAGCCTGTCCTTTGCTCGTGCTAGTATAGGACCCTACCGCTACGAAATTTTCAACCTTTCCATCGACACTCAGTCCAGATTCCCCGTCGGGAAACCTAAGTGTGAGGACTCGTAGTTCTGCCCGGCGAGCAACCCTTCAATCCTCCCACCAACGTGTTAGGACCCAGGTCAGGGGGTAGGTCACCAAACCATCCCCTCATGGAACGAGGTCATCCTCGTTGTTGAGGCATCTCATACTAATACGAGCAAATTATATGACTACGCCCTTGCCCATATGTGGGTAAATGTGGTCGCACATGTTATCGGCTGGTCGTCATAGTCTAAAGACACAATGTGCATTTTTCATAAACACCACCATTCTCCAGTTCTCCACTTCAACACCGACATCTCGGTATTCCATGTCCACACAAGTATTTTCAAAGGAGTTTTGAGTAAACAATATTTTTCCCATCCTATAGTTTGAAAAAGAATTTCCATCTAATATCTCCATATAGGGTGTCAAAATAATATACTTGTACTTTGGAAAAGGGTTTTCAAAATCATAGCTTTAGTGGCAAACACCACATAAATCACTTATGCTCTTTATAAGTAAAACATGTGAACCAAAATAGATGTATATAGATGCAAGCTCAGAGAATAGCTTGCCTGATTCCAGCATAATGTCCCTGGACTTCTCCTCACTGATCAAGAAATAAACTCTGATTCCTCTTCAATAAATCCTTTCCAAATACCACTCCGGTAGCGTTTATATCTAGCGTCGCGAACATGAAAAATAAAACAACACACAATAAGCAAACCATAGCACAAGTGGTATACAAACAAGTAATCAAACCACAAGCATAGTACTTTTTAATCAAGCAACAAACCAAGGTCTATATTTACAAGGGCATTATACTCACAGGAGTATAACACCAAACACATGCTAAAAACATAGAGCACCAAGACATCTTCTATTAAAGGTACTTAACAACCATTTTCCCTAAACAGGGAATACTTCACACAAAAGTTAAGTCATTAAGTTTTATCTGTGGTTAAAACTTTTTACCAAGCTAGGTGTTGATATAAGCAACTAACAAGCAGCAAGCATGGTGCAAGATTAGTATCTAGCAAACATGTTTGACAACTCATAACCCTGTTTATTTTATTACAAACATGGTTAGGGTAGTGATTAGGCATCTTTTAGGGATTACTATCAATTTGGAAGGCTAAGAATTATTAACAAACAAATCAACCAGAGGCTAACATTCTTAGTTGAAAGTGGTTATTTGACTCATATAATCTATTTAACACACCAACACAATCCAACAAGTGTTAAAGTTTTTCAATCACCACTTAGCACACATGCTTTGCTTTAAACAAGTTTAATTCTAACCACTAACAGTACTAACATATTATAACATGATAAACAATAATAACATGCAAGCAACAGTACCACAACAATCATTAACAAGCATACATCACAATTTTGTAAACAAGGCATTTAGATTCTTTTCTTTAAAATAAAGGCAGAAACATCCCTTTTACTAAATATTACACCCAGAGAGTTCTGTTAATCAAATAATCATGCCAAGCTAGATTTGGACTCTCTGATACCATTAGAAACTACCACAATTGGATTTGCTCCAAAAATCATTTCACAAAAATCTACAAAATTCACCAAAGTGCCACTGGTGTGTTTTTAAGAATGAATAGAACTTTTGTTTTGGACTTCATTTGCAGATGATACCAACATATCTAGAAAGGTGTCACTTCAGGCTTTCCATAGAATTTGAGTTTGCAAATTTTGGAGTTATAAAACTCTATATATTTAATATTTAGTGAAAAAGATGCTTTTTACAAGATTAAATCCAGACCACAGTTAAAAATATATTTTGGCAAGCAACCAGTTCTGCATGTTTAAGAAAACACATATGAACTTCACAAAATTTGAATCACTTAATTATCTACGACAGATCTGTCATAAAAGAATTAAAGCTATACTGCAAATTAAACAGGAAATAATAATGCATATTAGATCTACTGAAAAAAAAGACGGGCCAGATCTGGCCCAGATCTGGCCGTGCGGCGCGGATCACGGCCCAACTAGCGGCCCAGTGCACGGAGCGAAGCGTTACGAGGCCTTCCTCTTCCTCGTCGACACGCAGGGACGAGCTCGGCGCTCCGGTGAGCAAGGCGAGCACGGCGACGGCGCTCCGGTGAACCTGAGAAGAAAGTGTGATGTCCAGGAGTGAGCTCGCAACGAGGGGATCCCAGGGAGGCAAGAATGGCGGGAAATGGTGGATGCAATCGCTCACGAGCTTGCTCGACGTTCGGCGTCCGGAGATGAACAAGACAGCGATGCCCCGCTCGATTCTCAGCTTCCCGCGACGATTCTTTGGACGAGGATGGAGAGGACGATGAGGCGGAGACGGCTGCACGCTTCGATCTGCTCGGGGAGGTTCCAATCGCCGGCGAGGTGTGCGTCAATGGCGAGCTCGGCTCGGCCATGGTGGGGAAAAAGAGAGAGAGGAGGGACAGCAGGTGGGCGAGTGAGGCGTGAGGGGGCAGAGGAGCGGCTTCGGGGGATCTTATCTCCTCCGCAGCGGCGAGGAGAGGGGGGGGCCTAGGTGGTGAGCGCGTCGAGCAGACGACACGGCGGCGTGCAGCCACTGCTGCTACAGGAGGGCTATGGCGTTGAAGCTTTTGCAGAAAACCCCCTACACTTCTTTTTTTCCATTTACAATTTAGTCCTTTTCTGTTTTATTTTAAAACCAGTGAGTTTTCAGTGATTTAATTGAGGCACTTAAACATTTTCTAAAAATCTGAGAAAATTCATGTCGCCTCCCATATACATGTAGAAGCTCCACAAAAATTGGGGTGTTAAAATAAATGTTTTGATCCATTTTTGTTCATAGGAGTTAAGTATGTTATTTTTGGCAATTTCAATTTGATACTCTTTTAGTAATTCAAAAGCAAGTGAGAAAATATTGTTTGGAACTTTTGGAACTTCCTTGACAAATATATTAACTTCAAATAGTTTTTATTTTCATAAAAAAATATTTGTTTGAAGGAAATAGATAGTTAAGTAGGGAAAGTACTTTATTAAGATCATCTCTTTAATTCAAGATCTTAATTTCCACTTCTTGAATAATTTGAGGAGTTTGTTTTAAATTGAAAAGTATATTTACTTGAGGAGAGAGTGGTATGGAGTTGAGATGATTATTATTTCATCTCATTCCTAGAATTTTGATAAAGAAAATATAATTGTTTTCATAACATAGAGGAATAAACAGAGAGGGAATTTTAATAAGATCACTTCCCTTAAGTTAGGATTTTAACTTAGGTGTGAATAATTTTAGAGGGTTTGTTCTTATTCAAGTCACACTCCAAATTTGTTGTCATGTGTGTTCTAGATAATGTTCAAGCAGAATTTGATTAATTTCCCACACAAGCAAACAGCACAACAAGATCAACAGTCACAAGGATGATGCATTCAAGACCAACAAGTCACATACACAAAAGATCAACAGCACAACCAAGATCACACAAGTTCAAACATAGCAATGGGAAGGAAAACACAATCATCAATGAAACATTTCAAAAAGTTTTTGTTGGTTCTGAAATTTGGTTCTTGTGAAACTAAGTTTTTTCTTAATTTCAAAATTTGGGATGTTACAATCCTTCCCCCCTTAAAAATAAATCTCGTCCTCGAGATTTGCCCGGTGGTAACAGGGGAGTATGGAGGCACGGGTTGTGGGTTGACTATACTTCCGAGGTCGTTGCTTCTTTAGCTAGGTTGCCATGTGAGATCTCGACAAATCGATGCTGCGAGGCTTTCTTTGCGGATAACTTATGTGCTGAGTTCAGATCCTTGACGATAGGGTTGACTTAACGATCGACTCCGATGGATAGTCGTGGTTGGCCGTTTCCAGATACGGTAAGGTTAAAGCGCAAGGAACTAATTATTAATATGTTCTTGTATACCTACTACAGGTCTTCCCCCCTTAAAAGGGGTTTTGAAGGTTCATCCTGAAGGTTGCAGCCGAAGTTGAATCGGAGGTATTGTTCTTCCGAGGTAGCTTGAGGATCTTGTCTTGGGTGTGATTCCTCGGTGCTTGGGTCGGTGCAGATATCACTTCCTGATATTGTCTCCTTACGGGGGTCGCAGGTGGGGTCACGTTGTTCTCAGGATGCGTCAAGTCTGAGCACTCGACTCTCCCGGTTTCTAGTTAGTAGAGGGATGTTATAAACTTCTAAGGCGTCTGGACTTACTTGGTGGTTGATGTTGCCAATAGCAGGTATTTCTGTTGTTGGATTCTTCTTAGTGACTTCCAGTAGATCTCCTTCACGCTTTTCTTCCTTCGGCTTGGCGGAAAAAGGCTGGTCCTGAAAGGCTTCTTTGGTTCTGGGTCTTTACGGAGCTTTGCGGTGGTCTTCACAAGTAAGTTAGAGTGCACCCGAATAGTTAGGGTTCCCGGGAAAACTTTCTGGTTGAGGGGCTTAAGTTGGTTTTCAAGGGAGTTGGGCGCTATATTCTGAACATCAAACTTATTATACCTAAGATCCAAGACAACCAACTTTACATAGGCCCCTTATTCTCGAGTCTTCAAAATACCTTCCAACATCTCTGGTAAGGCCACTACTATTAACTAGTTAACTGAATCATGACTTTTGCCCAAGCTAAAGTTATTAATCCACCATCATCTTCCTTGGCATAAACTCTTTATCATAACATATTTCAAATCTATCTGATACCATCAAACCTTTCAGGCATAGTCTCCCATTACATCCTATCACAAAAATCGTAGTGGTCCACCAATTATTTCTTGATTGATTTTTTTTTTATATTTCCAACAGCATCCACCAAATTTTGATCTCATCGAGACACTTTTGGCTAATAACTTCAATTCAACACCCTTATATCTTCCTAAAGTCTCCTTTCTACCAACTAGTTTTGAGTCGTCCATTGGCACCTCTTTCTTCTCTTGTTTTCAGAAATCATATCCTTGGGGAAACACTATAAATCTTCATGTGATTTTCTCACTTAGATCTTGAGTATTTCCTAAGGTATACACTTGGGTTAAGAAAAATATTATTGTCCTTGATTTGAGTTCTAACATCCTTTGCTTCACCCCTGTGGTGAAGGCATCCACTTAGTCCGAGCAAGCTTTCTATTAGTTAGTTGTATAAAATTGGGAGGTCTTTTATAACATCAATTGCCTTAGTCTTACGAGAAGAATTTGTTAACAAGGTAGCTAGTCTTGTCATCAAACTACTTTTCATATTCCAGAGGCTGAGGTGGACTGGATTATCTGAGGTTCCGTTTATTTGTATATGACACTCAATTGTTTGAGCATACAAAAGCGATTTGTTAACAAGTTCATGAGGCTTGTTACCAAACTACTTCTATATAACATGAACATTAAAATATCACACTATTTCTAGAGAGATTTATACTAGTAGATTCTGATATATGAGTTTCCAAATACTCAAGGATAGTCTGGTATATTAATTACTTCCTTGCCAACTTAAGAAATCTCTCTTCAAAGTCTCTTTGTCGCAGTTCCTCCTTCTTGCGGTCTCTGAGCTCGAATCTTCATAGCAACTCTCCTACACTCCTTGAGTTCTCCTAGTTACCGATTCTAAATGGGTCTCCTTATGTCCTCGTTTCTTGTCAAGGTTTGCAGACCCGAAAGGTTAGTTGGTACCATCGTGGACTTAAGTCAGATGTTAGTCTAAAGTTAGATACGGTAAGTTAGCGTGTTATTCTTGTAACTTCACAAGTTAATTTTGCGGGGTAAGGCTCGTGTCTTCACGAGGTTGGCGTAAAATTGCAGTTTCCTTCGAGATCTTGACGCACTTGCTCCAGATGGTGCATGAAGGCCATTATCTGATTTGCCGGTTAGGTTGCAAAAATCTCAGGATATTTGGTTAAAGATCGGTGGTCTTTTGTATCTCGCGAAACTGTCAGTTCTTATCGGGAGATGGTTTAGATGAGAGGAAAAATATTTTCAGAAAGACTTTTCCTAGGCGCATTTACATCTGCAACAAGGTGCAACTATGGTGAAGCGGTCAAAATTTAGTTTCTTTTAGGTGGCAAAAAGGAGTTTTACAAAAATAGAATTTTGGGGTTACTTTGTGTTGCCGACAAGGCGTGATTGTGAAGCACACAGGAAAAGCAACACACAAGCAGAGGATTCACAAACAGACAATACCCAAGCAGAGTACACCCAAGCAAAGAGCGCACCAACAAACAACACACAAGATATCTTTAGTACCAATGACGTTTATACTCGTGGTAGTCGGGTAGTATAACCAAGGTTCCTATCATTTTTATCCTATGGGTCTTGGTTAAACAGGGCTGTTGAAGTCTTCATTTTATCGCCTCAGTCTTCAGCTGGAGAAATTGAGATTTGTCGAAGTTGCAACTTGAGTAGAATTGTTGAAGTTGAGCTGACGTCTTTGGAGGTCTCTTGCGTGTTGATACTGATATATTGGTATTTGCGGATCAATTTCCTTGATGTTGAATGTTGAGTATTTGTGATGGAAGCTTCCTCTTGTAGGTGCTAGCTAATTAGGTCTCACTTGGGTTCATCGTCAAGTATTTTGAACGGGTAAGAGGGAGTAGAGAAATCCTTAGAAAATCTTAAAATAGAGGGATGAGACTCGGAAATATTTGAGAAGGTGAGAAGAGTGGAAGATATTTTTGGACTTCCTCAGATAAAAATTATGTTTTTGGTAACAATATATTTTTAACAAAATATTTCTTTCCTAACTAACGTCCATGCTAACTAAGGTCTGTTACAGTCAGGATGGCTCTGATACCAAGTCTGTGAGGACCCCGGATTAGCTATCCGAGATACTCGTTATGCTTCCTGCAACAATCCCATGATCAGTGTGTTGTTGCACATAACTCGAATTGGCATCACAGGACACCCATAAATACCGAATGGATTTACTTACTTGTTTGAAGCCATAACTTCAACAGGTACTTGCAGCGGAAATCACCAAACAACGTGGAGCCCAAGTCATTTGCCACCCCTACAGGCAGCTGACTGGGAAGCGCCCTAGTTCGTATCGACGTTGATGAAGTCTTCTTCTTCGAACTGCTCTTCTTCAAATCTGGCTAAGACAATAGCCAGGGACGAAACCAATATGAGTACATTTGAATGAACTCGCAAACTACCCCCGGAATGAGCATGCACTACTCTTTTTATTGTTTAAATGAAACCTTCATTTGCTTTGAAAACTCTATACCCTTGTTGAAAAAAGAGAAGGATAGACTTTTGTTTAATAAAACTTTGTTTTGAAATCTCTATATCTTTATTGAAAAAGAAAGAAGGCGTTTAGAACTTTTCCCATCAATCTGTCTTTGTAAGAAGTCTCTTTTAAAACGTTTTCCCGGAAATATATGTTTGTTGAAAAAGGTAAGAGTCCCTTTAAAACTTTTTCCCGAAATCATCACCAATTTTAATTCTCCCAAAACTCCTCCTTGTTCGACCATAACCCTTCAAGGTCATTCAATCCCAACAACCTCATGCCGACCTGTTGGCACAGTTGCATAAAACATCCTCCACTTCATTTTCTTTGTAAATCTCAAATCTTTCCAAAACTTGCACATGGTCAGAGGACAGCCTCCCAACTGTCCATATCCGAGGACTCGGCTATTCGAATAGTTTTACCCTCTGCAGAGGTAGCACGCTTTTCCCACACCCATCCGGTAACTCATCGTGTCAGCCACGTCCCGCCATACAAGGTGTATGCGAAACTGAGTCACCGACCATAGCATGTCCTTTGCTCGTGCTAGTATAGGACCCTACCGCTACGAAATTTTCAACCTTTCCATCGACACTCAGTCCAGATTCCCCATCGGGAAACCTAAGTGTGAGGACTCGTAGTTCTGCCCGGCGAGTGAACCCTTCAATCCTCCCACCAACGTGTTAGGACCCAGGTCAGGGGGTAGGTCACCAAACCATCCCCTCATGGAACGAGGTCATCCTCGTTGTTGAGGCATCCCATACTAATACGAGCAAATTATATGACTACGCCCTTGCCCATATGTGGGTAAATGTGGTCGCACATGTTATCGGCTGGTCGTCATAGTACAAAGACACAATGTGCATTTTTCATAAACACCACCATTCTCCAGTTCTCCACTTCAACTCCGACATCTCGGTATTCCATGTCCACACAAGTATTTTCAAAGGAGTTTTGAGTAAACAATATTTTTCCCATCCTATAGTTTGAAAAAGAATTTCCATCTAATATCTCCATATAGGGTGTCAAAATAATATACTTGTACTTTGGAAAAGGGTTTTCAAAATCATAGCTTTAGTGGCAAACACCACATAAATCACTTATGCTCTTTATAAGTAAAACATGTGAACCAAAATAGATGTATATAGATGCAAGCTCAGAGAATAGCTTGCCTGATTCCAGCATAATGTCCCTGGACTTCTCCTCACTGATCAAGAAATAAACTCTGATTCCTCTTCAATAAATCCTTTCCAAATACCACTCCGGTAGCGTTTATATCTAGCGTCGCGAACATGAAAAATAAAACAACACACAATAAGCAAACCATAGCACAAGTGGTATACAAACAAGTAATCAAACCACAAGCATAGTACTAATTTAATCAAGCAACAAACCAAGGTCTATATTTACAAGGGCATTATACTCACAGGAGTATAACACCAAACACATGCTAAAAACATAGAGCACCAAGACATCTTCTATTAAAGGTACTTAACAACCATTTTCCCTAAACAGGGAATACTTCACACAAAAGTTAAGTCATTAAGTTTTATCTGTGGTTAAAACTTTTTACCAAGCTAGGTGTTGATATAAGCAACTAACAAGCAGCAAGCATGGTGCAAGATTAGTATCTAGCAAACATGTTTGACAACTCATAACCCTGTTTATTTTATTACAAACATGGTTAGGGTAGTGATTAGGCATCTTTTAGGGATTACTATCAATTTGGAAGGCTAAGAATTATTAACAAACAAATCAACCAGAGGCTAACATTCTTAGTTGAAAGTGGTTATTTGACTCATATAATCTATTTAACACACCAACACAATCCAACAAGTGTTAAAGTTTTTCAATCACCACTTAGCACACATGCTTTGCTTTAAACAAGTTTAATTCTAACCACTAACAGTACTAACATATTATAACATGATAAACAATAATAACATGCAAGCAACAGTACCACAACAATCATTAACAAGCATACATCACAATTTTGTAAACAAGGCATTTAGATTCTTTTCTTTAAAATAAAGGCAGAAACATCCCTTTTACTAAATATTACACCCAGAGAGTTCTGTTAATCAAATAATCATGCCAAGCTAGATTTGGACTCTCTGATACCATTAGAAACTACCACAATTGGATTTGCTCCAAAAATCATTTCACAAAAATCTACAAAATTCACCAAAGTGCCACTGGTGTGTTTTTAAGAATGAATAGAACTGTTGTTTTGGACTTCATTTGCAGATGACCAACAGATCTAGAAAGGTGTCACTTCAGGCTTTCCATAGAATTTTAGTTTGCAAATTTTGGAGTTATAAAACTCTAGATATTTAATATTTAGTGAAAAAGATGTTTTTACAAGATTAAATCCAGATCACAGTTTAAAATATATTTTGGCAAGCAACCAGTTCTGCATGTTTAAGAAAACACATATGAACTTCACAAAATTTGAATCACTTAATTATCTACCACAGATCTGTCATAAAATAATTAAAGCTATACTGCAAATTAAACAGGAAATAATAATGCATATTAGATCTACTGAAAAAAAAAAGACGGGCCAGATCTGGCCCAGATCTGGCCGTGCGGCGCGGATCACGGCCCAACTAGCAGCCCAGTGCACGGAGCGAAGCGTTACGAGGCCTTCCTCTTCCTTGTCGACACGCAGGGACGAGGTCGGCGCTCCGGTGAGCAAGGCGAGGACGGCGACGGCGCTCCGGTGAACCTGAGAAGAAAGTGTGATGTCCAGGAGTGAGCTCGCAACGAGGGGATCCCAGGGAGGCAAGAATGGCGGGAAATGGTGGACGCAATCGCTCACGAGCTTGCTCGACGTTCGGTGGCCGGAGATGAACAAGACGGCGATGCCCCGCTCGATTCTCAGCTTCCCGCGACGATTCTTTGGACGAGGATGGAGAGGACGATGAGGCGGAGACGGCTGCACACTTCGATCTGCTCGGGGAGGTTCCAATCTCCGGCGAGGCGTGCGTCAACGGCGAGCTCGGCTCGGCCATGGTGGGGAAAAAGAGAGAGAGGAGGGACAGCAGGTGGGCGAGTGAGGCGTGAGGGGGCAGAGGAGCGGCTTCGGGGGATCTTATCTCCTCCGCAGCGGCGAGGAGAGGGGGGGGGGGGCTAGATGGCGAGCGCGTCGAGCAGACGTCACGGCGGCATGCAGCCACTGCTGCTACAGGAGGGCTATGGCGTTGAAGCTTTTGCAGAAAACCCCCTACATTTCTTTTTTTCCATTTACAATTTAGTCCTTTTCTATTTTATTTTAAAACCAGTGAGTTTTTAGTGATTTAATTGAGGCACTTAAACATTTTATAAAAATCTGAGAAAATTCATGTAGCCTCCCATATACATGTACAAGCTCCACAAAAATTGGGGTGTTAAAATAAAATGTTTTAATCCATTTTTGTTCATAGGAGTTAAGTATGTTATTTTTGGCAATTTCAATTTGATACTCTTTTAGTAATTCAAAAGCAAGTGAGAAAATATTGTTTGGAACTTTTGGAACTTCCTTGACAAATATATTAACTTCAAATAGTTTTTTTTCATAGAAAAAATATTTGTTTGAAGGAAATAGATAGTTAAGTAGGGAAAGTACTTTATTAAGATCATCTCTTTAATTCAAGATCATAATTTCCACTTCTTGAATAATTTGAGGAGTTTGTTTTAAATTGAAAAGTATATTTACTTGAGGAGAGAGTGGTATGGAGTTGAGATGATTATTATTTCATCTCATTCCTAGAATTTTGATAAAGAAAATATAATTGTTTTCATAACATAGTGGAATAGACAGAGAGGGAATTTTAATAAGATCACTTCCCTTAAGTTAGGATTTTAACTTAGGTGTGAATAATTTTAGAGGGTTTGTTCTTATTCAAGTCACACTCCAAATTTGTTGTCATGTGTGTTCTAGATAATGTTCAAGCAGAATTTGATTAATTTCCCACACAAGCAAACAGCACAACAAGATCAACAGCCACAAGGATGATGCATTCAAGACCAACAAGTCACATACACAAAAGATCAACAGCACAACCAAGATCACACAAGTTCAAACATAGCAATGGAAGGAAAACACAATCATCAATGAAACATTTCAAAAAGTTTTTGTTGGTTCTGAAATTTGGTTCTTGTGAAACTAAGTTTTTTCTTAATTTCAAAATTTGGGATGTTACATGGGGCCCGCACGTCAGCCTCACAGCGCGCTGCCGATTTTTGCGAAGAAACACACGGTCGGCCGAACATTCCATGTTCTTCACAGAAAAACCGGCTCCAGGGACTTGTTTGCAATTACACGAAAACCCGGGTTCTTTTTCATAAAAAAGCCACAAAGCCCCCCCTTCGCCGTCCTCTCTCACGCGCCGGCGCGAGCTCGCCGCGGACGCCGCCGCGGCCCGCCGCCGCACCACGTCTCCGCGGACAAATCGAAGAACACGACGCGGTGCGCCGTCGCGCGCTCTCCATCTCCGCTGACGGACGCCTGCTGGAACGGCCGCATCGCGTCGCAATCATCGCCGCCGTCCGTCGGCATCCGCCGCCATGTCCGTGCTCGCCACCGGCGCTCCGGCGACCATTTGGTCGCTACCGCCGCCCTCCCGGCTCCGCCGCATCTCCCTCGCACGGATCCGCGCGACTCCGGCCTCAGGAGCGTGCTGGGGCGCCCGTCGCCGTGCTCAGCCGAGCTCGGCCGCCGCCGACAGGTGACGTCGCGGGTGACGTCGCCACGCGTGCCTGCGGGCCTGGGCTGCCCGACTGGGCCGTAGGTTGGGCTGGGCTGGCTGCTTCGCAGCTGGCTCGGCCTGGCCTTTTTTTTTAACCCTGTTTTTCTTTTTTCAGTTTTTCTTATTTAAAAACTGTTGCAATTTTTTGTGTCCATCTAAATGACTAAAAAAAAAGGCTTACAACAGAAAATACAAAATAGAAAACTTGAATTTTCCATATCGAACAATATTTCGAAAAGTTTGTGGAAAAAAACACAAACATATTAGACCATTTAAATCCAAATTTGAAATTTAAATCTCAACAACAAGGAAAAAAAATGTTTAAATCCCCATGATTTTAAGACCGTGACATGTGACGTTTCCCACTTTCAATAATTTTTAATATATAAATGTTTTTAAATATCGCAGATTCTTCCCCAATTGCATCAATTTCAAAATTTAACCGATCTCCAAAATCCAACCATTTTGAAACGATTTTTTCCCCAAAATCCGATTATTCCCATACTACAACAATTTCAGAATGTTGCCATTTTCGCCTACTAATATAAAAAACACGTGGCAGTAAACATAACTTTAAAAATTATATGAACTTCCAAATTCCAAAAAAAAAAAAAAACTTTCCAAATGACCTAACAAATGGCTATATTATATTTCCAAACTATATTACCTACTGCCAAATCAAAAAGAAAAAAAAACTATTGCGATAATTTCCAACCGGTAGATATTTAACCGCACCAGATAAATTAACATGAATTTCATCCTTTTTCGAAACATTTTTTACAGAAGTTAAGTTTGTGACAGGTGGTGCCCCTTTCCTTCAGTAATTACCATAGAATACAAAACGTTCAACGTAACTCCATTTTTTATATTTAAACAAATTAAAATACGCCCTCTAATTAAATATCAGACTTACCGAATTCTCATGCGATTCATTTACTCAAATTATAGAGTCAAAATAGATATTTATGATGCAGACATATTTGACCATTCCAATTCACATTATTAAATTAAATATTTATTCCAAAACACATGCATACTTCAACATTCAAAACCACTAAGTACCTACAAATATTTTAACCGACAAATACCACCCAATTTGAATTTTACCACAGCTACGCGGCATAGAAGTTTGAATATTTCAAAATTTTATTTCCCTTGCAAATCTAACCAATTTGCAAACATGAAAACAATTCGAAACAAGTAAAATGAAAACGATTGTTCCACTCCCGAAATAACTCCATAATTACGTACTACCTACCTAGAAGTAATAAAACTTAAATCTACCTAATTATGTACTCACATTTAAGAGAATACCTGATTACATGAATATTCCAACAAAATGCAAACCATCCCCTCTAATTACGCACTGATTTCAAATTGAATTTAATCTAAGTACATTATACAAATTATAACTATAACCTTTCCTCACAATATATACAGCGCAGCCAAAAAAAAAACAAACTAACACAAAATATTCTCAGCAAGAGCGCGTTATAGAATTCAAATAAATATTTATGGTATATTACAAATATATCCAACCATTCCAATTTGCTAAACATCTGAAAACACTCAAAATGACATACTGCTTATTTCTTTATGTGTTTTCATTTTCCCTATTATTTTAGCTTTTTCTTCGTCTTCTTCCGCTGCCCCCACCCTTACAAAATTTATTAATAATTGGCCTAGTTATAAATTTCACATTTGAACCACACAAGTGCAACACACTTTACAATTTCGAATTGCTGAGGAATTGGAGACACTCTAAAATATATCTCGCAAATTGCATTCTCCCAAGTTCAAATAAATATTTATGGCATACTACAAATATATTCAACATCTCAAATTTACTACATACCTGAACATGCTCGAAACGACGAATTGCTTATTTTCTTCACGTGCTTTTATTTTTCCTATTACCTTATCTTTTTCTCCGCCCTTTCCCACTGCCACTAAACTTACAATTTTATTGACAATTAATCTATTTACAATATTTACATTTCAGCTACACGAGTTGCGACAATATACACACATTTTCCAACATTTCAATTACCAAACATTTCAACAAAATCTAAATGCATTCCTTCTAAATAAATGAATTTTAATTTACAAAATACTTATATACTATATATCTCCTGATTACATAGATTAATTAAATATCGATGTCTAACTACAAACACACTTGACCATTTAAATTTGCTATAAAAAGAAAATTTAAAGTTACTCCGATCGACAAAATTACGAAGAGACCTGTTTATATTAAATTTCACCAAATATTTTTCCATGATCTACAAAAGATAAAAGAAATATGACATATTCCAGGTTTTGTTTAAACAAAAGAAATCTATGTCGAACTGCAAACACACTTGAACATTTAAATTTGCTTAAAAAAAATGAAGTTACTCCGAACGACAAAATTACGAAGAATTTTAGCATTTCAAATCACAACATTCCGGATGGGATCTACTAAATAATAGAATATAAGACCTTTTCATATTTAATTTCAACGAATATTTTTTCCCATGATCTATACAAGATAAAAGAAATATGAAATATTCCAGATCAACGAAGATTTTTTTTCCATGATCTACAGAAGATAAAAGAAATATGAAATATTCCGGATTTTGTTTAAACAAAAAAAAAGATAAAAAAAAGAGAGGTACTATTTCTGCAAAGTTCCAATTCCTTAAACAAATGATAATAGAGTCGTTTTTTTCCAATACTCCAAATGCTTCACACCTCACTTAATAATATTACCATTTGTCTAAAAACTACAATTACTGTTCCATTTATAATAACAAAATAAAAAAATGTTTGCAAGTTACAATTTATCTAACATTTTTAGCGAATACTCCGATATTCCATAAAATAAAACCAAAATGCTCACCAAAAATAACCACAATGTACTCAAAAAAAAAATACCAAATTTATTTCAACATATTAAGTTAGCCAACAGTTGCTTTCCCCAAATGTGGAATCAAATTCGAATAGATTGTTCTAAATTCAACTAAATATTAACGTCGAAATACAAACATGTTCGAGCATTTCAAACCTTCAAATATTTGAATATTGTACACAATATATCAGAAATGCATACAAAAAAATGCTACCTATTCATAAGAAAACAAACAAATATTTCAACACTTCAGTTTAGCCCACATTTTGGTTAACAAAAAAAATACAAATGTTCCACAAAAAAAACACAAATTTCTTCTATAGACAACTAAAATCAACAGAAATAACATCAATAATATCATTCAATATGATAGACCGAATAATATTTTTTTGCTACAAGCCATCCTACTTAAATAGAGTTTACTAAATGACGCAAAATCAGCAGCTTCGACTATATCCGCCAGAAAAAATTGAAAAGATTCTTCAAAACGATCGCTAAAAAAAACAAAAAACAAATACCCATTTATATCATGGGTTCAAAAATATTAACATAAAAGTACCACAAATGTAAATATTAGGAAACAAATGTTAAAAAAATCCTAGACAAGTATATTGAAACTACAAATCAAATTCTAAATAGAACATGCTTAACAAAATTTATAACACTATAGACGTATTATTTGACGGTATTTAGATAATTCTATAACACTACTAAATGCTGAATTGACTACTTAAAACACAAATATTAACATAAAAGTACCACAAATGTAAATATTAGGAAACAAAAAAAAACAATTTAAAACATTCAAATGCCTTCAAAATCCACCAAAAAATATATATTAATTCAGCAAGAATTTTCTATTCAAACATACTTATCCAAAAAAATATGAAAACATAACGACATAACTACACGCAAAAAATGCTAACATTACGTGCCAGATTGCCGAAATTCAAATTCGAAAATTCCAAACAAAAATGCCTTCCAAAAAATGGCATCAAGGGCGTGCCGTGACGGCACGCCAAATTCAACTAGTCACTCAAGAGGCACAAGCGAACTTCTAGCTGATATAATTAAAGCTGTACATATAATTGCATGAATTGAAATATTTCTTGACAATTTACATCTTGATGTATATGTGAAACGGTGTAGCTTTGTAGTATAAGCCCTGAATAGAAATTACTGACTATATTGGTATTTTTATGTGGCGTAGGTGTGCCACCAATTATTTTGTTTCATTTATACGGATGCATCAAGCCATGTCGAGTTCTTAGGTTGAAGTTTTATGTGATTTTAACAACTTACGTGACAAAATAATGGACTGCGGATTTCAGCCTAGCTTTTACATTGGCTGTAATTTCATGAACAAATTGTGGAGTCCTATCAGCTTCTTGGACATTGGCAGTCAGACCTCTTACGTCGATTAGCTGTAGACTATCACGATTGCTGGTTAATGCAGCTAGCGCTTTTCTTACGCTTCTAATACGGATTAGTTTTTTTTACGTTGGCTAAACACGTGACAAAAAAATATTACGACATTAATTAGACCAAATATGAACTGGAATGTCTGATTTTTCTTCATAACTTATGAGGCCCAACATTCTTGCTATGACATAACTTTTTTGTGGTATTTTTTAATCCGGTCATTCGTTGCAGGTGGCATGCAGGTCTTGTGTACAATGCGTTTTTTTTTTTTTTTTTTTTTGCATTTTCCACCACCGTATATTCAACAGAGAACCAAATACATAGTATCCAGTAATAGGCCAGAGCGCATGCTTTCTTACGCCGCATGCAAGTTAGTTACGTTGCCTTCTAGGAGTAATTCCTACTATCGTTGACCACAAAAATAAAAGGATTCGCACGTCCTGGCCTTTTTAGCAACCACTAGCCGCACGTCCTGGCTTGGTGGTTGAACGGAGTATGCGGGAGGTTTATTACGTCGCATGCAACACTATTTACGGCGATTGGAGACTCTCGCTGCGGGCGTGGGTGAACTGGTCCAGTCAGGTGAGGATCGTCGCACTGGATGGGGTCGGGTGCAGGAGTCAAATAGCGCGACCATGGGTGGGACTATTCAGAAACCATCTTTAAGAGTGCTTTGAGTAGTTCTTTCCCTTAACCCGCACCCGACCGACCATCCCACACACCACCAACCATGCTGGAAAAAAAAAACTACCGCGCCCACCCGAATTGCTCTCTCTCCCCGATTCCCCCAACCACCTCCCGTCGGCACGCTCCACCACCCCGCGCCGGCCCGCATCCGACCCCGGCCGAAGGCGCCCTCCACCACCCCGCGCTGCCCCAGATCCATCCCCAGCCACCGCCGCCCTCCACCACCCCGCCCGGCTCTGTCCCTGACCTCCTGGACCTCTGCGTGCGCCGGCGGACCGCCCCCTCCCTCGAGCTCCTGCGCGCCGCCCCCTACCTCGAGATCCTGCGAGCCAGGAGGCCGCTGATGACCCACAAGTATAGGGGATCGCAACAGTCTTCGAGGGAAGTAAAACTTAAATTTATTTATTCGACACAAGGGGAGCCAAAGAATAAATATAAGTCTTAATAGATGAATTGTCAGTTCAGCTGCACCTGAAAGTAAACTTGCTCGACACAATTTATCAGTAGTAACAGTGATATAACAGCAGCAGTGTTGAAGTAACAGTAGCAACAGTGTAACGGAGACAGCAGTAGTGATTCGGTAAACAGCAGGATTAAAATACTGTAGGCATAGGGACGGATATACGGGCGTTGCATGGATAAGATAGCTCATCTAATAGTCATAACACAGGGCATTTGCAGGTAGATAATAATAAAGCATCCAAGTACTAGTCAAACATAGGCATGTGTTCCGTCGGTAAACTATTCCCGAGAGAGGAGAAGCAGAAACATCAATCTGTATTTTCGTATAATATTCCAGCAGAAATCGGATATGTAATTATTGGAATAATTGTTGGAGATTCAAATGATGGTTTAGTCGTACGTGCTCGCAATGAGAAACTTGCACAACATCTTCTGTCCTGCCAGCCCGTTTGCAGCGGGGCCTCTAGGGAAACTACTGGCAATTAAGATACTTGTTTTAATAAAGTACCGGAGCAAAGCATTAACACTTCGTGAACACACGTGATCCTCAAATCACAGCCATTCCCTCCGGTTGTTCCAATTATTGTCACTTTGGGGCATCGGGTTCCGGACAACGACAGGTGTATACAACTTGCAGGTATGATCCAAAACATAATTATACTCATGATTCAATAACATGTTCAGATCTGAGATCATGGCACTCGGACCCTAAGTGTCAAGCACTAAGCACAACAAGTTGCAACAACGATAAATAGCACTAACAATGGATACTAGGCACCATGCCCTAACAATCTGACATCTATTACATGAACAATCTCATCCAATCCCTACCATCCCCTTCAGCCTACCGCGGGAATTACTCACACATGGATGGAGGAATCATAGATGGTTGATGGAGAGGCGTTGGTGATGACGATGGCGATGATCTCCTCCGAATCCCCGTCCCGGCAGGGTGCCAGAACGGAACTTCTGATCCTCGTATTAGGGTTTTCGGTGGCGGCGGAGCGTGGATGTGTTTCGCGAAAGAACGACGGACTCCCCGATATTTTTAGGTCAGAGGCAATAAGTAGTCTAAAGGGCGGCGTCGGGGGGTGACCGAGGTGGCCACGCCAACCCTGGGCGCGGGCCCACCTCTGCCGCGCCGGGCCCTAGCGTGATGGCCTGGTGCGTCGCCTCTGACTCCCCTTCTGGCTCCGTGGGTCTTCTGGTAAAATAGGATGTTTGCGATTATTTTCAGGGATTTTCTCGAAAGTTGACTTTCTACACAAAAATAAGACACCAGGGTAATTCTGCTGAAAACAGCGTTAGTCCGTGTTAGTTACATTCAAATCACACAAATTAGAGGTGGAACAATAGCAAAAGTGTTCGGGAAAGTAGATACGTTTTGGACGTATCAACTCCCCCCAAGTTTAGCTTATTGCTTGTCCTCAAGCAATTCAGTTGACAAATTGAACGCGACAAAGAAAACTTTTACGAACACATTTGCTTCATATGATGTATACATACTTGAACTATGATCAAAACTTAGTCAGTTCATGATAGGAGATATGTAAATAACGAAACCTGCTAATTATGCAACCATGAAAAGATTCCAACATACTAAGAGTAAATAACCTGAAATATATCTATGTGCAGGATTGCAATGTTCGTAATAAGATATGGTAAAGTGGTATCTCGCTTGCCTGAATTTCTACAGCAAAACATAAATGCCCGGGCACCTCTGAAATTTAATTGAGGACTAAATAAAAAGATATCAGAGATAAAAGAATCAAAATTATACCACAAATAACCGTATTCTGGGACAAGTACATTTCACTAAGAATGACAGTTGTGCTCTCGAAGAAGTGCTCAAAGAAAGGATAGTGATGCAACATTAAAATAAAAGATAGGCCCTTCGCAGAGGGAAGTAGGGATTAACATGTGCTAGAGCTTTTTATTTATAAAACAGAAGTAAAATTGTTTTGAGAGGTGGTTGTTCCTGTCAACGAATAGTAATAGAGTTATTATCATCTTCCATGCTAAACAAGTTTTTAGAGCGGTTCCGAGATATTGATATTAGACATTTATAGCATGCACTTTTATATAGTTTGACACTCCTCCCAACCTTTTGTTTTCACAAACCATGGCTAACCGAATCCTCGGGTGCCTGCCAACAATCACATACCATGTAGGAGTATCTTTTTTCATTACTTTTCAGATGTTATAGTGGTCTAACCAGCTCTTGTGCAAAATAAAAGTAGATAAGCAGATGTAAGCTGCTAGTCTGAGAAACTAAATTTAGCATGGAAGATAATAATCCAACTACCACGTCCTCATGAGCTAAAAACAGTGTCACAAAATGAGAAGTATTTTGAAGATTTTAAAGGTGGCACATGAAAATTTACTCGGAATGGTGTGAAATACCATGCATATGAATTTATAGTGGACTCTTTGGAATAACTTGGTTTTAAAGATTTTGGATGCACGAGCAGCATTCCCGCTGAGTACAAGTGAAGGCTAGCAATAGACTGGGAAGCGACAACAAAAAGAGCATAACTGTCATAATCATTGATTGCGTGGATCACGCGTTCGCTGGGAGACCCCAAGAGGAAGGTATGATGCAGTATAGAAGCAGTTTTCCCTCAGTATGAAACCAAGGTTTAATCGAACCAGTAGGAGCAAGAAATCGTTTCGAAAGGTTGTTGGTGACGGAATATGGCACGGCGCAGCACGAGGGAATCCGGCGCCAACGTAGAATCTGCACACGATACAATCAAACTAATTTGCCCCAACGAAACAGCGAGGTTGTCAATCTCACCGGCTTGCTGAAAACAAAGGATTAAATGTATGGTGCGGAAAACAGTAGTAAATTGCAGAGAATGAAAAGGAACAGTATTTGCAGTTGGTTGTATTATCAGTGTGAAAGGATGGACCGGGGTCCACAGTTCACTAGTGGTGTCTCTCCATAACAGATAACTAACATGCTGGGTGAACAAATTACAGCTGGGCAATTGAAAAAATATTGAGCGCATGACAATGCATATATATGACATGATGATTACTATGATATTCATGTGGGCATTACGACAAAATACATAGACCGTTATCCAACAAAGTCTATGACTAATAATCCACTGCCAGGTTGTCATACCGAGTTCCCCGTTGGTATTAAGTTGCAAGCAACGGATAATTGCATTAAGTAATGTGCGTAAAATAAACAAATGCATTAGACCTAACGGCGTACCCTTAAGCTAAGCATCGATTATTTTATCCCTAGTGACAATAGCACATCCACAATCTTAGAAGTTATTGTCACTCTCCCAGATTACCGGAGGCATGAACCCACTATCTAGCATAAATACTCACTCTTAGAGTTACAAGCATCTATTTGGCCAAAGCATCTACTAGTAACGGAAAGCATGCAAGATCATAAATAACATATAAGATAGATTGATAATCAACTTGACATAGTATTCAATATTCATCGAATCCCAGCAAACACAACATGTAGCATTACAATAAGATGATCTTGATCATGATAGGCAGCTCACAAGATCTAAACATGATAGCATAAAGTGGAGAGACAACCATCTAGCTACTGCCATGGACCCGTAGTCCAAGGATGAACTACTCACGCATCACTCCGGAGGCAGGCATGGTGATGTAGAGCCCTCCGGTGATGATTCCCCTCTCCGGCAGGTTGCCGGGAATAGCTTCTGAACCCTCCCAAGCTAGGGCTGACGGCGGCGGCGTCTCTGGAACTTTTCGTGTTTAATGGCTCCGGTATCTAGAGTTTTCGCGTCGGGAGGAATAAATAGGCGAAAGGGCGGCGGCTGCGGAGTCACGAGGGCCCCACACCACCCCACGACGCGGCAGGGGGGCCGCGCGGCCCCATGGTGTGGGCGCCACGTGGCTCCCCTCCGTGTCTCCTCTGAACTCCGTCTTCGTGTTGGAAAAATAGGAGGTTCTGTCCAAGTTTCGTCCAATTCCGAGAATATTTCCAGACTAGCTTTTCTAGAATACAAAAACAGCAGAAAATAGGAACTGGCACTGTGGCATCTTGTTAATAGGTTAGTCCAGAAAATGCATAAAAATGCTATGAAGTGTATATAAAACATGTAACAATTGGTATAATATCAACATGGAACATCAGAAATTATAGATACATTTGAGACGTATCAATCATACTTGTGACAGAATAAAATTAACAGTGGCATAAAAGTGATACTAAAACTCTGAGGCAAAATAAATCATCGAGGCTTTGATTGACTTTTGCTTTGAGTCATAAACATGTGTGAGCATGTGCCAAGTCGATTCAAGTAAATCATTCAGAGGAGGATACCACAATGCCATACCGCTTTACGAATAAAACAATGCAAGCAAATATCTATATGACAGGTTATCCATAATCAGTAAATTGGAATTGATCATAAGAGACATGAACTAACAAGCAAACATTAAATAACATAACCACCACCATGACAGACTAAGCATGTCCATATGGATAAGTATATGTACAAAAATGAAAACAAATAGAGTTCATACCAGCCTCTCACCACATCCAAGTTGTCGAACATCGTCATTATTGCCTTTCACTTGCATGACTTGAATGATATGAAATGAAAACCAAGCCCCAAGTGGAGTCACGGAAGACTGTTGAACTCTGCAAAACTATACAAAACACAAGAAGAGCAAAAATATTTTTGGGTTTTCGATTTTAAAGCAAAGTGGAAAGAAACAAATAAACAAAGGAAATCTTTTTGGGTTTTTAATATTGAACCGAAAATTAAAGAAGCAAAATAAACTACAATTCGAAATAACAGAAGTAAAAGGATAGAGAAATAACAGAAATATTTTTGGTCTTTTGGGGTTTTGAGAAAATAAAACAAACACAAGGAAGAACAAATAAAAGAAAGCGAAATATGGATATACAAAGAACTGACATGATATGAATATAGGAAATGAGTGAAATGTCAGCATACGCGTACCTCCCCCCAAGCTTAGGCTTTTGGCCTAATTGGGAGTCAATCATCCCCACGGCTGGTAAGAGCTCCATGATGGTAAATCATTCCTAGCATGATCATAGGAATCATCCTGCAAAGAAGGAAAAGTACCACTCGCATAATCATATTGGTGTGAAGAGCTTGCCTGCCCGGGCTGCCCCTCCTCAGGTTCGGCCTGGGTGCCATGCTCCACCATGTATGCATCGAGGTCCTCCTCTGAGAACGACCATCCTTGCCTGACATCAAGGTTAAACAAAAGAGGTGCAGGCAAACAAACTATTCGCTCAGAAAATTTAGGTCTACGCCTAGAGACAGTAACAAAAATCAATTCATAGGATAAATTATCAATGGTAGACCAATTGGTAACAAATTGATGACTTATCATGGAGTTGATATCAAGTCTAGCTCTAGGAAGCTCAATATCAGCGTAATGAGGTCCCAACTGGTGATAGGCTAACAACCTGGAAGCAATGAGACCACCACAAATACTCCCTTTTTCACGGTTAGTCGAAAGACGAAAAGCAATCAAAGCACCCAAATTATAAGTCTTATCATTCCTCAAGGCAGCAGAAAGAAATGCCAAGTCATACACAGATAGTTTGTTAGCATTTTTCCTGGCTAGAACACACTTACTAATGAAATAAGCGAAGTATCGAATAGCAGGGAGCAGGATATGTCGAATCTTACAACCCTCACCTACAAAACCTCTACCTTTGGTGATTTCCGAGTAAAGTTCCACTAGATGATTAGGTTGCCCTTCAATCTTCGCATATGACCCCCACTGTGGTACCTTGATGGCTGTGCAGAAATCATGAAAGGGGAGATCAACAGGAACATTATAAATTTTATAATGAACCATGGGGACTTGCAAAGCCCAATCAAATCTGAAATCTTGCACAACTGACATAGTCAGTTTTGCATACTGATGTGGCTCATCAGAAACAAATTGCCCCAACTCTGCATTAGAAGTTAGTGTGATGAAATCATGGAGGATTCCTGCAGCAGACATAAACTCGTGGCATGGATAAATTGCAGGGAACACGGAGTCTTCACGATTAACCCCCATTACTTCATGCACAACTAAATCTCCAGCATGAATTGGATGTCCATGCACATTCCCATCCATCTTCCTTTTCTGAAATTTTTAACAATTCTCATAAAAATGATTTTGGAGCAACTAAAAGCAAGAGAACTACTATAGAAACTTGCAAGAGGGCTACACATGCATCAAAACTAATTAATCTAAGCAAAGAACAAGCATGCAAGCTCACTTAACATGTCACCTACAGCAGCCAAATACTATAGATATAACAACCAAAAAAATTCTACTTGGATAATCGGGGGAGTCACTTACCGGAGAACAAATGATCCAAATCTCAGCAACAAAGATGGGCTGAGCAAGGAGATCGAAAAATTCGAGCAAGAACAGCAAGAACACGAGTTTGAGCAATGGTGGTGAGTTTGGTCGAGAGAGAGAAAGGATGGGGAGGAAACTCACCATGTGGATGGCCAGGTGGGGCCCACGCCAGGGCAGGGCGCGCCCCTGCCTCTGCCGCGCCGAGGGGTGGCCTGGTGGGTCCCCCTGGTCATCCCCAGGTGCTCCCACGCTCCATTTTTCAAACTAGGAATTTTCGTAATTTTTCCAGAAATTTTTGACAACTTTTATTTTCGAGCAATTTCTGGGTATTTAAAACAATGAATAGCAGCAAAAACAATTTTATAACTGAACTATTCATCACTAAAAATTTGTAATGACAGAGGTAAAACAGTGGGTAGATCAGGTGAGAGGGAGAGAATGTTGTTTAACAATTTTATGCATCTAAAATGTATTTGTTAACAAGGTTGATCAAGTCTTGCCACCAAATATATTTTATTTGACATAAAAGAATTAAGCTACATGAAACCATCATTTTACCTTATATTGAATAGCTATAGATCCCACCATGATATTTTGATATCCTTCATGATGATCATATATAGGACAATCAATACTTCCCACTTTGACAGTACTAAAATTTGCAATTGTATTAACACCATATATTTTATCCTGCTTCTTGGGAAAATAAACAGTATGCTCTTTATCATTGACATTGAAAGTAACCTTCCCTTTATTGCAATCAATAACAGCTCCTGCAGTGTTAAGAAAAGGTCTTCCAAGAATAATAGACATATTATCATCTTCAGGCATTTCCAACACAACAAAGTCAGTTAAAATCAAGCAATTGTTAGCAACTTGAACAGGAACATCCTCACATATACCAACGGGGACAGCAGTAGATTTATCAGCCATTTGCAAAGATATATCAGTTGGTATCAATTTATCCAAATACAGTCTTTTATAAAGGGAGAAAGGCATCACACTTACTCCTGCTCCAAGATCACAAAGTGCAGTTCTAACATAATTATTTTTGATGGAACAAGGAATAGTTGGTATACCTGGATCTCCAAGCTTCTTTGGGACCTTACCATTGAAAGAATAATTAGCAAGCATAGTAGAAATTTCCTCATTAGGAATCTTCCTTTTGTTAGAGACAATATCTTTCATATATTTCGAATAAGGAGGCAACTTAATAGCATCAGTCAAAGGAATTTGCAAAAACAAAGGTTTCATCCACTCACAAAATTTGTTGTAGTGTTCTTCTTCCTTGGATTTATGTTTCTTATTAGGAAAAGGCATTGGTTTTTGCACCCAAGGTTCTCTTTCCTTACCATGTTTCTTGGCAATAAAATCCTCTTTAGTATAATTCTTATTTTCAGTATCCTCATCAGATTCCTCTTCAATTTCTTCTTTATCAATGGCATTGTTCTTATCATTATCATTAGCATGTTCATTACCACTTTCAGTTTCAGCATCAGACACAGATATACTATTAGGATCATTAACAGGTTCTTTATCCCTAGCAGTTTCAGAGGACTCTACAACATGTTTATGTTTCTTCTTCTTTCTCTTAGAAGAAGTACCAGGTTTTTCAGTTAATTGAGAGTCTTGTTCAATTCTTTTAGGATGTCCTTCAGGATACAAGGGATCCTGAGTAGAAGCACCACCCCTAGTTTCTATACCAAAAGCATGTTTCCCATCATTGTTAGAATTCTTAGCTAGCAGATCTTTTTGTACTTTAGTAATTTGCTCCATTTGAGTTTGAACCATATTAAAATGTTTAACAAGGCCTCTAACATCATTAGCAGTTCTTTCCAAAACATCATGCAAATTACTAATAATACGAGAATTTTCTAACAGATGATTTTGCACTCTCATATTAAAATGCTCCTGTTTAACAATAAAATTATCCAACTCATCTAAGCATTGATCAGGAGGCTTACGATAAGGAACATCACCAGAATTAAAATATTGGAGAGAGTGTACCTCAACTGTAGAAGGGTGAGGAATTGGCTTACATAATTCTTCTATTGGAGGTAGATTCTTCACATCTTCAGATTTAATTCCTCTCTCCTTAAGAGATTTCTTGGCTTCTCTCATTCCTTCATCATTCAATTCAATAACACCTCTTTTCCTCGGTGTGGGCACTGGAGCAGGTTCAGGTACCGGAGCAGGTTCAGGTATAGTCCAATCTTCATGATTTTGGCTTATCTTAGCCATTAATTCCTCAGCTTCATCTGGAGTTCGTTTCCTGAAAACACAACCAGCACAACTATCCAGGTAGGTCCTAGATTCAACAGTTAGTCCATTATAGAATATATCAAGAAGTTCATTTTTAGCTAGTTGGTGTCCCGGTCGAATTCTAATTAAATAGCAAAATCTTGTCCAAGATTCAGACAAGTTTTCTTCCTTTAATTGCTTAAAGTTAAAAATTCTCTGCAAAGCAGCATGCTGAGCACTAGCAGGATAATATTTCTGGAAGAAAACATCAATCAAACCTAGAGGACTTTTAATAGAACCAGGAGATAAATTACTAAACCAAGTTTTAGCATCATCTTTCAATGAGAAAGGAAATATTTTAGTAACGAAGTAGCTGCGTTTTTTAATATCATCAGAAAATAAGCTACTTAAAGTAGAAAGCTTATTCATGTGTTCTACAACACTTTCATTTTCGACACCTCGAAAAGGTTCTTTCTCTGCAATGGATATAAGAGACAAATCCACAGAAAAATCATAATCTTTATCTCTTATATTTATAGGAGACGTAGCAAACTTAGGATCAGGAGACAATTTATAATTAACAGCACGCCTTTGAATAAGATTTCTTATAGCATTAGCATCAGCAGATGATTCAAAATTCATACATTCATCAATAAAATCATCATCAAGATCTATATAGGCTTCCTCGGGATCATCATCATCAATGAATTCCCTCGACCCAGGTGAATCAGCAGGTGTAATAAGATTTTCATTAGGCATTTCATCATTTTCAATTTGTCTAGACCTAGCAATCGTAGCATCCAGAAAAGCACCTAGTGAACTACTTTCATCAAGAACAGTAGAAGCATCATCAAATTCATCAGAAATATTTTCAGATTCAGCAGTAACAGCATGTGAAATACGTGCATGAGGTGGTGTGATAAGTTGACTTATAACAGACGGGAATCTAGAGCAGCAGTGTTCAGAGTTGTACCTTTCCTTGTAGTGGATGGCAATATAGCCACCTTCTGATCACGAGCCTTCCCCATGATAAATAAATTGCAGCGAATAATATCACCTTCAGATGAGCTTATAAATAAAGCTATGCTCCCCGGTAACGGCGCCAGAAAATAGTCTTGATGACCCACAAGTATAGGGAATCGCAACAGTCTTCGAGGGAAACTTGCACAACATCTTCTGCTAGCCCGTTTGCAGCGGGGTCTCTAGGGAAACTACTGGCAATTAAGGTACTCCTTTTAATAAAGTACCGGAGCAAAGCATTAACACTCCGTGAACACACCTGATCCTCACAGCCATCCCCTCCGGTTGTCCCAATTATTGTCACTTTGGGGCCTCGGGTTCCGGACAACGACAGGTGTATACAACTTGCAGATATGATCCAAAACATAATTATACTCATGATTCAATAACATGTTCAGATCTGAGATCGTGCCACTCAGGCCCTAAGTGTCAAGCACTAAACACAACAAGTTGCAACAACGATAAATATCACTAATAATGGATACTAGGCATCATGCCCTAACAATCTGACATCTATTACATGAACAATCTCATCCAATCCCTACCATCCCCTTCAGCCTACAGCGGGAATTACTCACACATGGATGGGGGAATCATGGATGGTTGATGGAGAGGCGTTGGTGATGACGATGGCGATGATCTCCTCCGAATCCCTGTCCCGGCAGGGTGCCAGAACGGAACTTCTGATCCCCATATTAGGGTTTTCGGTGGCGGCGGAGCGTGGATGTGTTTCGCGAAAGAACGACGGACTCCCCGATGTTTTTAGGTCAGAGGCAATAAGTAGTCGAAAGGGCGGCGTCGGGGGCGACCGAGGTGGCCACGCCAACCCTAGGCGCGGGCCCACCTCTGTCGCGCCGGGCCCTGCGTGGTGGCCTGGTGCGTCGCCTCCGACTCCCCTTCTGGCTCCGTGGGTCTTCTAGTAAAATAGGATGTTTGCGATTATTTCCAGGGATTTTCTCAAAAGTTGACTTTCTGTACAAAAATAAGACACCAGGGTAATTCTGCTGAAACCAGCGTTAGTCTGTGTTAGTTACATTCAAATCACACAAATTAGAGGTGGAACAATAGCAAAAGTGTTCGGGAAAGTAGATACGTTTTGAACGTATCCGCCGCTGCACCTCCCGTCGCCGCGCCGCCGCCGGAGACGCGCCCGTTTGCTCGCCGCGCCGCCGTCGCCGCGGGAGATCGGGTCCACGTCGACGGCGTTCCATGCTCGACGGCGGCGGCCGGTGCACCTCCGTGGTCCCCACCGGTGGCTGCCTTCCTGTACGACCCTGCCCCGCCCATCCCCTCCATAGCGGCGGAGCACCCCATCCCCTGCATCCAGCACGAGCCCATCGGTACCTTTCCCGTCGCTGGCGAGCACGACGGTCACCTTTTGTCCATGCCGGTACGCCGCCACTGGATGGATCCCTGCTCGCCCACGCCATCACCCCTCCTTCTTCCCTGCTCCCGGCATGACGCCCACGGCCTCGCCGGCGAGATGCCCCTGCGCTGCGGCCTCCAGGACCTCCTGTCCCCTCTCCCGGGTCTCGTCGCAGGATGACCTTCACAAGCGGAGTTGACGGTTCGTCGCATCGACGCCTGGAAGTCCTCTATCCTCACAAGCACTCGTTTCTACCTAAAAAGTACTATGAAGTTCAAATAAACATTGGAGTTCAAATAAACCATTTTAAATGTTCACTTATTTTAGCCGTGAAGTTACATCAATCCGTGCAACAAAAAAATTCATTTGTTACCAGTGGAAAGATTTATCCATTTCTTTTTATTGTAATGGCTGAATGAAATTCATTTTCTTGTAAAGATGAAGCTTGTTTTGTCGTTGCCAGAAGATTAGTGTACAAACTTTTTAATAAAGTTGCTAATAAAAAAATTTGAAGCCTCGTGAAGTAGCAGGTTCAGTTGTGAATTTCTAGTAACAGCGTAATTCTCTCGGCGTTGTGTCTTCTGTAGTTCAGTTCATTTTTTTAGTGCTGCGTGGTTGAAGTTTTCATTATGCGCTCTTATCTCGACAGTCCATATGCTTTTGTTAAACAAGGAAATAATTTTATCCGGTGGGAAAAAGGTTCACATTAGCTACCATTTAAGTTCATGTTTTAATTTTATTACTTCTAGGAAGTTCACTTTGACCGTGTCCAGAGTTCACTTTAAATGTACCGGGAGTTCATCTCAACCGCGTCGGAAGTTTACCTTCAATTGGGAGTTCCCTTTTTTCTCGGAAGTTCATCCGGAACACAAAAGGAAGTACATTCTTAAGTTTTCGAGTAGTTCACTTTTGACTGGACATAAGTTCACCTCGAACACGTGGAAAGTCATATGAAAATGCGTTGGAGGTTTATCTGTTTGTCGGGAGTTCGCTTTGAAATTCACTTAAAACGCGTCCAAAGTTCACTCGAATCGCGCTGCAAGTTTACCTTTATGTCGGTAAACAAAATTCAAATCGTGAAAGTGGAAAAAAGATTCACAATTTTTTTCGTGAATTTCATAATTTGTGGAAGTTTACTCTTAGAAATTTTCGAAGTTCAAAGTATATAATCTCGAAGTTCACCCCGAATAACAACACGAAAACAGAGGAAATTCAAAAAAATAATGCAGCTACTATATTTAAAACTGCTCTTAAGTCATGAACAATTTTAAAAAATGGTCATAATAAATAGATGCAGAATTGTCATACCTTTTCAACGGTATATCATTTGTATTGTTTCGACAAAACAGTTTGAAAACTACGACGGAAATAGTGTGCGACATAGAACAAAAATTTCGCGATTGGAAGTTCAATAACACATACCGAGAAGTTCATAATAGCTAACGTCTATGTTCTTGTTTTGAATTTATTTCTTCTGTGAAGTTCACTTTGACCGTGTTCGGAGTTCACTTTAAAGGTATTGGAAGTTCACCTCAAACACATCGAAAGTTTCGTTTCTGTTGGGACTTCCCTGAACCAGTCGGAAGTTAGCTTTCTATCATGGGGTTGTCCACTTTAAAATACGTCGGAAGTTCTCCTTGGCCACGTCGGATAATACCTTTTTCCCGGAAGTTCAGCTTTCGAGAAAATCACTTTGTATCGAACAGAAGTTCACCTCGAATGCGTGGCAGTTCATATTAAAATGCCTTATACGTTACATCTTACATCTATGCTGGGACTTCGATTTGAACAAATCGGAAGTTAACTTTAAAAGCTTCGGAAGTTCAGCTCAAATGCGATGCAAGTTTACCTTTATGTCGGTGAAAAAAATAAAATCTAGATATTAGAAAAAAGGTTCACGATTTTTTTCTCGTGAAGTTCACAATTTACAGAAGTTCACTCTCAGAAAAATGTGAAGTTCAAAAGTATACAATCTCGAAATCCAGCCGATAACAACATGAAAACAGAGAAAATTCTAAAAAATACAGCAGTTCGTATATTTAAAACTGCTTTTAAACCGCGTATAATGTTGTTAAATGGTCCACACAGTAGGATGCGCAATTTTCATACCTTTCCAACGGTATATCATTTGCATCGTTTGGACAAACGGCAAAAACTACAACAAATATAGTGCGGGATACGAAATAAAAATTTCACGATCAGAAGTTGACTATCCAACACCCGGAAGTTTACCAATGTGTAAAAGGAAGTTCGGATGCTCTGTTATTTCTGGGCGGAAATACTACAAATAGAAATCGTTGATTCGAGTTCCGTTTGTCCAAATCGACCACCGCTATGTGCAATTGGTAATGATATGAGTCTAATTTGACTCTCACATGTTGACTCGTCCAATCCGAACATTATAAACGTGCCAATTTTAATTACATTCTCATATTATCACGTCCTCCATTTTTGTTATTTTAAAAATTAGTCAAAAACTGTATTGAATTTGAAAAATATTTCTATATGAAAAAGTTGCGGCTAGTCAATATCTTTTCAACGCTATATCATTTGTTACATTTTGATAAGCAGTTTGAAATTAATTGACAAAACAGTGTCTGCTGGACCTAAAAGTCGAAAAAACAGAATTGTGTATTTTTAAATCTGCTCTTAAACGGTACAGAATTTAGACAAATGTCAAGAGATAGCAAAGATTCGCATTTTCGATAGCTTTCGAACAGCATATCATTTGAATTAATCGGACAAACGGTGTGAAAACGGAACCCCAAATAACAGTACAAAAACGGAAAAAACGTGAAAATATAGTATCGTATTTTTAAAATTAATCCAAAACCGTGACGAATTTGAAAAACATTTGTAGACGAAAAAGATGCGCCTAAGCATTATCTTTCCAACGCAATATCAATTTTTTCATTCCGATAAGTGGTTTGCGAATGATGGCCAAAAAACCAACCGCTCGTTATACACGTTCGAAAAACAGAAATATGTATTTCAAAATCTGCTCATAAACGGTAACGAATTTCGAAAAAGTGACAGAGATAGCAAAGATGCGCAATATTAACATCTTTCCAATGGTATATTATTTGTATCAATCCGATTAGTGATTGAAAAGTTACGAAGAAAATCTGGTTGTTTCGTCAGGAGGTTCACCTCCTATTTAAACCGCAGTTCAGAAAAGGTGCTCTGAATAGTTATTCAGAAACTGGTTCTTGAATAGCTGGGATATATATATATATTTATATATATAGATACAATAAAATAACACTATGTATATGAAAATGAATAACAAAACAACTCATTCATCCACACGGAGCTCGCCTCCGCCGGTGTCCATGGCGAGCGGCTACGGGCATGCCCGAGCCGGCTACCGTTTCCAGGGGAGTGTGCACGGAGAGGCCGAGATGGCGGACTGGCGGAGGGCGGAGGTTGGTAGCTGCCTGGTTGGGGGAAGGGCAGGTCAGTGACGAGAAGCCGGGAGGGAGATGGCCATATCGATCTAAAAGTAGTGGAGATTGGAGAGAAACAACGTGGGCGAGGACTGGCTGGGAATTATGAATCAGGCAAAAGTTAAGTGGTCGCGCGTATGGGAAACAAACGAGAATTATGTAACCGGTTAGTATTTCGAGATGTTTTCCCTAAAATAACCTATAAACCACGGACCCACATGTCAATAACAAAAATAGATGGGTATATGGGTATGCGGGTATGGGTACTAAGTTGCATGCCCACACCCGCAACACCCACAGGGTGCACACTTTTAACCACTTACCCATGGGTAAATTTTCTTTATCAAACCCTTACTCTAATGGGTAAATACCCACTGGGTATGCGGGTAATGGGTACCCATTGTCATTGGTAGTTGGGGGACAGAAACGGAGCGGAGAGGATAAGCGGTGGTGACGGGCTGGCGGCTGACCGAGCAAACCCCGTCCGGATCACTGGTTTTTTTATTTACGTTCTAATGGGTCCACAGTCAGAGACGTGTAGGGTTAAAAAGCCCACAAACAGCCACACAAAAAGTGGTAGATGGCCTAAAAATTCTCCCTGGACAACGGCCTTACAGCCTTAGATAATAATGTGGGTCTCTTTAGAGAACTAGAAAAGTGTCTTATATATAGAGGTATGCCTTCACGACGAGATAGAATTTCCTAACCGTCAAAACACTAAATCGAGAAGATAAAATATACTCCCTCCTATCCAAATTACTTGACTTGAGTTTGTCCAAATACGGATGTATCTATACTTGTTTAGTGTCTAAATATATTCGTTACTAGATAAATACATGTCAAGTAATTTAAAAGGGATGGAGTACAAGTGTATTCTGCACTAGCGCTAGCAAATGCATCCTGGCGGTGGATTCGTTCGGAACCCGGGGCTCGCCGGGATCCACGACTTCGTCCAGCGGCGGCTCCGAAGACGACTCCGGCAAGGAGGTGTGGTTGGGACAGGGGGGCGCTCGCCCCGGCCGTTCATCGATTCAAGCTCCGCCGCGGCGCGGCGGGCGGGCACGGCGGCGTCTCTCATAGGGCAAAAGCATCCCTGACAGTGGCAAGATGGAAGGTGGTCGTCTTCGTCTCCGACGCCGGCGTGGTCGGTGCTCCCGTAGCTTCTGGTTTCGATTTCTTCCTCGTATTGTACGTTTCCTGTTCTTCCGTGTACTCTGTATGTGGTGTTTGTTGAATATACGTGGAAAATTGCAAAAAAAAAAAAAAAAAAAAAAGGTAGCCACCAGGAAAAGGACATCAAGCTTGAGTCGGAGGGTCTGTTCTAGTTACCTGGCTGTTTCTACTGAATTAGCTCGTCGCCGGAGCATATCACCGTGTAAACGCGGGCGTACTGCTCCATCGACAAGAGACATGCATAGAACGTGCATTTTCCCATTAATCTGTGTGTATCCTCGCAGTATTAGGAGGCTCGAAGTCAGCTTAGAGTCAGCTAACATTCTTGTGTATGCATATTCAGAGTTCAAACGTGTTTAAAATGGTTGAAGGCAGCTAAGAATTGGCCGAAGAATGTTTATGGGCTGGAGTACGTGATATGCTCTGATTGGCAAACAGCACGTAATCCAGAGTAGTTGGTCGACAGTGATCTGATTGTGGTCTAAAGTCTGGCTGCCAACGTCAAAGCTAGGTTTGAAGTTTCAACAGAACGATGAGCATTCAGGGTCTTGATTTATTATTTGAGATTCGAGTATACTGATATATACATATAAGTTCTAAGTAAAAACAGAGCATCAGAAAACAATTAAGTGTCAAGAATCGGTCTTGCGAGCCTACCAGATTCAAAGATGAAAGATTTAAGTTACGGTTTTCTTCTCTATAATTGAATTAAACAAACGGTTCAAACTCGAATCTCAGGCTGCCAGCTAACATAAACACATGCCAGAGTCTACGACCCAACTTTTAATCCACTGCGGCTACTCGGAATGCGATCATTCTTTTGTTGGCTCTCTAGGATTTGGAATAGGAATATTGTAGGATGTCACGACACTTCAAATCCTACCAAATCAAAAATACATGAATCAGTACCAGGTGTTGTTTGGTTACACCGCTGGAAAAACGCAGAAAATTTCTACAAGGATTGAGTACATGACATAGTTGTTATAGACCCATAGAATTTTTTTCAAGAGGTCTCACCTCTTGCTAGAAATTCTATAGAATTGTGGTGTAGGAAAACAATTCATAGGAATTTTGCAAGATTCTTTCCTTTAAACCAAATGGACTCTATAAGAAAATTTCCTATGGATTGAAATCCTGCACAATTCTTTTGAAAATTCTTTGAACCAAGGAGGCCGTAAGAAGGAAGCGAAACTTTGAGTCTTCATTGGAGCGAAATGTTCCACTAATTTAATATCGATCCGTAGAGTACATTTCTGACTTTTCCTCATGTCTTTTGCTAGCTTCTGCTATTTATTTATTTTGGCCTCGGCCTTGCTCTATGAGCTCTTCTTTGCTTCTTAATCAATAAAATCGAAAGGAAATGGCAAGCCTTTCGCCACGTTTCCAAAATAGAAATCTTACCGTTGTTCAAGCACTTGTTAATATCAGTAGCTCATATTAGGCACCAAAAGGAAGCAAAAATATAATAGGTTGGATGATCTATTTATTTATGTGTACAAAGCATCGACGCACATCTTCCTAGTCCAAAAATGCTGGCATACTGGAAAAACAGAGCTCCAGCCTGACCGACTTGATTAGATTGACATAGACAACCCTCCATCGCCAGCTAAACATATATACGTTTTTTAGAGCTGCTCAATTTTGTAATATGATGTAGACTGTATATGCCTCAAAATTATGATCTTTTTATATCCCTGTATTTCTCCATCTGTTTGTAAGAACATAGCCCGCCAGGCTACTTTTCGATGAATGCAACAAGCGGTGGGGATTTATTCCCCCGTCAATCTCGAAAAAAATTATGATCTTTTGTTTTCTAAAGCAGAACAACCAAATTTATTCGGAACTGGGCGCCCCCATGCATACATTTCCATACACATATATAACTGCAATTATTGAACTTATTCTTGCAAGAAAAAGTGCATGCGACTGTATTTGAACGAAAAATTGAGACCAGCTTGAATTTCTTGAGGCATTCTTTGACTGTAGACCGTAGTGTGTTTTATAGCACATTTTCGGACCACAGTTAGTACCGAGAAACATGCAGAAGCATTAACGGATCAACAACCTTACCATCTATAATGCCGAACTCATGTATGAAGCCTTAGTACTTCTTACCTATGTGCATCAGCTGCAGCTATAAATTTCTCGATGATATCAGGCGCCTATGTAACACCCGCTCACATTCGGTCAATCTTTTCAAGATACCTACCTACGACTAGTTTTAGACGAAAGTTCAGAATGTAGCTGGCTTGCCTATTATAATCCCCAGCCCAAAATTGCAGATACAAATTAGCAACTCCAAGTTTATACGGGGAGATAGGCGGCACCGGGAAATGTATACCTCGAGACAGTGAGAGCTATGGCACCCTCACTGCAGCTACTAGAAAGGACAAAATGCTTCCCAAGAAGGAGGGAGCCGAAGCCGTCATGGAGACCTTTAGTATGCTAGTGTCACGTCTTTGCAAGCTACGCATACATGTTAGTCATAAACCTCTTGACGGATGAGTACTTTTGTCATTAAAGTTCAAAGTATGAGCCCGATGGTCACTTTGCTTTGTTTTATGATAAGTATACGGGTCATTACAGTAATGTAGCGGTGACGTGGCATGCTTACTGAGATGTTTTGCAACTAGGAACTTAGTAATTTTTCTCGTTAGAGGCAAACCGCACTCGGGTCAGACATTTGTTCAAACATGGTCCTTACGTGATGTTTTTCTGCTTGCTTCTTCCATGATGTTTTTCTGCTTGATCGACCTCTTTTTTTTTTTGAAACGAGGAAAAAGCTTTGCCTTTTATATTGATATAGTAGAAGCAAACATGACACGGCCGAGACCAAAAAAGAAAAAAAAAGTCATACATGGCAGGGCGTACTAGACAAGTAGCCCCGCGAGGATCCAAATCATCCTACTCCGTCTATTCTCTCGGACAGATATATCGACCTTTGAAAGTGCTCTTGCTGGAGTTGTTTGCTGCCTGCACTATGCGTAATCTGACAGCGAAACCGGCCCTACTGGATGATCGCTGGTTACGGCACTTCAAGTCCACCCTCTGCCATGTTGCTTTCCACATAGAGCATAGGTTCCGAAATGAAAATTCTGGTTGTGTCATTGGGTACTACGATGGAAAATAATTGGCTTTTTTTTAGAAAAGGGGAGAAGCCCCAGCCTCTACATCGATTGATGCACACTGCTTTTATTGCAGCGTCAAAAGTATTTCAGAGTTTACATATCAAAATCAAAAGGATAAAAAGTACATATGAAAGATAACAAGCAGCCCGACAAAGTGAAGAACAAAAAGTCATTTGAAGCGTCTTCTCAAATGTCTTGAATTCTTCTAGACAGCCGCCAAGTACCCCGGGAATAGATATCCAAAGCGACCGCCTCCCGCCGGGTGCATCCAGAGTCTATAAGCGCACGTTGTGCCTCTGAAGCCAGGTAAGCCCACTCGTGGATCCAGTGGGTAGCCATGCGAATTACCTGTAAAAAATTAGTATGGCCAGCATTGTTAAAAATGATATCATTCCTGCATCTCCATATAGACCATAGTCATAGAAGAGCACAAGTTCCCACTCGAATTTGTGCTTTAAAATTCTTTTCCACCCCATTTAGCCAATTTCCAAACATATTCGTACTATTAGCTAGTGGAATGATATTAAAATCATATTGCACCACTGTCCATAAGAAACACGCAAAAGGGTATGTAAAAAATAAATGGTCTATAGACTCCTCTGAATCACAAAACACACACTTCTTACATCCATTCCAATTATGTTTAGCAAGGTTATCCTTCGCTAAAATAACCTTTTTAAATAAGAACCACATAAAGATCTTAATCTTTAACGCTATCTTCAGTTTCCATATTTGTTTGCGTAAATTAACAGTACGGCCATTTAATAGATCTTAAAAGCATATTGCACCACAGTCCATAAGAAACACGCAAAAGGGTATGTAAAAAATAAATGGTCTATAGACTCCTCTGAATCACAAAACACACACTTCTTACATCCATTCCAATTACGTTTAGCAAGGTTATCCTTCGTTAAAATAACCTTTTTAAATAAGAACCACATAAAGATCTTAATCTTTAACGGTATCTTTAGTTTCCATATTTGTTTGCGTAAATTAACAGTACAACCATTTAATAGATCTTCATACAAGGATTTAACCGTAAATAATCCTATAGAAGTAAGATTCCAAACAAATTTATCCTCATCCTCTGTTAGATTAATGGTTATAAGAGTTTGCAGCATATGTAACCAAGCATCCCACTTATTACCTGTCAAGTTTCGTCTAAACTCTATATGCACCGCGGAATTAGCTAAAACATCAGCCACCAACACGTTTTTGTGGCGTACCACATTGTACAATGTTGGGTATTGAACCGCTAGAGGAACTTCACCCAGCCAAGAATCCTACCAAAAACGGGTCGCTTGACCATTACCTACAACAAATTTACCTTTGTTGAAAAGGTTTCTTTTACCCTCATCAGACCCTTCCAAAATTGTGAATCAGTAGGTTTAGCTGTCACTTGTGAGAAAGTCTTATTTTGTAGGTATTTCTTCTGAAGTATTTCTTGCCAAACTCCTTCCTCATTAAAAGTTTAAAAAGCCACGTACTTAATAAGCAATTATTCTTAATATCCAAGACCTCGATTCCTAAACCTACTTGATCCTTGGGTCTACAATAATACTCCATTTTGTGAGTCTATATTTTTGTTTATTCTGATCACCCTGCCAAAAGAAACGGGATCTATAAAAATATAACCTTTTCAGTACCCCTTTAGGTATCTCTAAAAAGGATAACATAAACATAGGTAAACTTGTTAGAACAGAACTAATTAGAACTAACCTGTCTCCGTATGAGAGTAACTTTCCCTACCAGGACCCCAGTTTCTTTTCAAACCGTGTCTCTACGATTCCATTCTTTATTTAAAAGTTTCCTATAGTGGATAGGGATTCCTAGGTATCGGAACGGAAGAGCCCCTGCCTCACAACCGAATACATTTCTATATTGGTTTTCAGCCTCTTTGGCTTTCCCAAAACAGGAAATTTCGCTTTTATGAAAATTTATTTTAAGTCCAGATAATTGTTCAAACATGCAAAGAATCAATTTCATGTTGACAGCCTTCTCTAGGTCGTGTTCCATGAATAAAATAGTGTCATCCGCATATTGCAAAATAGAGACTCCCCCATCAACTAAATGAGGTATTAGTCCCCCAACTTGACCATCCTCTTTCGCTCTTGCAATTATAATGGCCAACATATCTGCCACTATATTAAAAAGTATCAGAGAAAGAGGGTCACCTTGTCTAAGCCCCTTTCTAGTCTGAAAATAGTGTCCAACATCATTATTCACACGAATTCCGACCGATCCACCCATTATAAAATTTTGTATTAAGTCACACCATTTTTTATCAAAACCTTTCATCCGCAACGTTTGCAATAAGAAAGGCCATTTCACTTTATCATATGCTTTTTCAAAGTCGATCTTAAAAAGAACCCCATCCATTTTCTTCCTATGAAGTTCATGGATAGTCTCATGAATAACAACTACCCCCTCTAGGATATGTCGTCCTGGCATAAAAACAGTTTGAGTTGGTTTAAGAGGCAAATAGGTCTGTACTGCTGGATCTGAACAACTTTATGAGCAATTTGAGTTATACGATTGGTTTCGTGGAGATTTTAAAACTCACATTTAAGAGGCAAATAGGTCTGTACTGTTGGATCTGAACAACATCCTCTTTTTTTGGCAGCAGAGTGATCACACCAAAGTTCAGTTTATATAAAGGTAGTGTCCCTTGTTGCAACTGGATAAACATTGCCATTAGATATTTTTTAATAACATTCCAGAACATCTTATAAAATTCAGCAGGAAACTTGTCTGGTCCTGGCGATTTATTATGTTCCATTTTCATAATCGCTTCAAGCACCTCTTCCACTGTGAAATCCGCCGTCAGGATTTTATTCTCAGCTGAAGATATTTGAGGGATATCTAAAATCCTCTCCTCATCTAATAAAAGATTATTATGGTCCGGCGCCCCAAATATATTTTTATAGTATTCAGTGATATAAATCTTGAGATTTTCATCCCCAACAATAGTTCCTTCCTCTTGTTCTAACTGAAAGATTTTCTGTTTTCGATGTTTTCCATTTGCAATGAGATGGAAATATTTCGTATTATTTCCGCCTTGTTGTACATGCTTAACCTTGGCCCTCTGAGCCCATTTTTATTATTCCTCTCGTCTTAGTTTAGAGAGGCTATCATTAGTCTTTCTTAACTCTTCATGTTCTGAAGGGTCAAGAGGATTAGATTCAGCTTTAATATCCAAGAAATTGATAATATGTTGTAATCTTTCCTTTTCTTTTTATACGTTCCACTTCTCTGACGAGCCCATCCCCTTAGGAAACGTCTTAAGTGTCTTATTTTGTTTTGCCAAACTTCAATGGGAGTATTTCCCAAAGCACTTGCTTCCCATTTCTTTTGCCAGGCTAATTCGAAAGAAAATAATTGGTGATTGATCAGCTTCCAATTTCTTTTGCTGAGATGATTTTCTAGCGATCCTTCCGTTCGATCTCGTGACCCCTCCCTGTGATCACACCCACAGTCGTATGTGTCCTTCCCGGCAAGCCTAGTGTCGACTACTACATTCCCTTTCTACGCATGAGGCTCTCTCAAATGGTTCCTTCGCCGAGACATTCCTCGTGTGCAGTCTGGCCATAGCTGCAACAACACATAAGACAAATCCGCCATTGCGCAGAGCCGTGTGCATCATTTGGATCCCCTCAGTGGCCCCATCCCCCCTTCATCTCTGTGCTGTGAAACTTCCAAATTCCGATGCTGTGAAACTTGTGATTCTAGTAGACTGCCAAACATGAAGATCAGGAGTCGAATTGGTTTGAGTCAAATTTAAATCATACTATGATATGATTTGGAATCCAATGAAAAAAAATCAGTTCAATACCTAGCTAGGTGCCGAACGAGGCGATGGTTAAACATCCCAAACAAGCACCAACTAACTAAACTAACAATCCTCAATAAACCAACTAGCCATCAAAGTGTTCTTTATTCCAAAGTTGGACTACATGCCATGAGCTCATGTAATGCTGATACTTTCATTGAAAGTGCTACTTTAATTGAAAGTGCATGGGCAGATAGGCTTTATTTTAAATCAAGAGCCCAAGTTGTGCCAGAGCATCACAACTTTTATTGCTACTTGATTTTTGGGTTTTCCTCCGTGCACTCACTATATATATATGTAGAGGCATATAGAGTGGGGGCACCATGTGTGCCATCGCAACCGCTATAAAAATATATTTTAGCTACTAGTATTTCGAATAATCCTTGCTTAATGCTAAATTCAATAGGGAATATTTTGAGCTGGATACCCCCACCGATTGTATACTATATATGTGCTCTCAGTTTCTTAGACATATGATACATGAATTTGCATTGAGTGTGAGCCACACTAGGATACATGCATATCAGATATCGCCATTCACATTGCCTTTTGTGCTGTCCTTACCAGCGGTGCCGCTAGCTTCACCCATACATATGTGACAAGTTTCAATGTCTGGAAATCGGACAATCACTGTTATAAATATTTTAAGAATAGGAGGCATTGGGGAATCGTCATTATCGACTACTCTGTCTCATTGATCCCATGGCGGAGCTCGTTGCAGATGTACCAGAACCAAAAGTCAACATAGAACCACAAACTAGGAAGTGTCGGTACGATGATGGTGTTCTATAAATGGAGACCTTCAGCATGTTAACGTCGAAACATGGCAATTAATCTCAACAATGAAACCCGTGCGTCTAGACACTGGTTTCTTTGTCTATAGGCCCATCTATGTCGTGTGCAAATTGTTGTGTGTTTATTTGTTAGAAACATGCACTGGCTTGTTCATTAGTAAAATCAGTTACTTTTTATTTGCTAGAAGAATTCACGTCTTAGATCCTAAAAGGGGTATAATTCGTCAGGTATTTAACATTTGTGCCTGCGTGAGTTTTAATCTGAAGGAAACATAAAGTGGTTACCCTGGCGGTGCCAACAAACTTGACCTCATGGGGGAGCTATGTCTCCTTTACAATTTATGTTTTTTTAGTGTTCCATTTGTGTTGGTGGCGTGTTGGTGGCGCCGTCTTGACGAGATTTTGGTGTCACACGGAATAAGAGGATCGTGACTCCATTTATGTTCTCGTGTTTTCACCGTGGCCGACACGGCTGGCATCAGGGAGTCTATGGTGTTTTGTTACCGTATATCATCTGATCTGATATGTCGGTTTATCGTGTGGCGGTTGTGCCAAACTTGGAGGTGGTGGCAAGTTTTCTCGTGCTTCCTTTTTGGTGCTTGTGAAGTTCTTCTCAAGCAATACGGCGGTCAATCAGCGGTTTGACAATTTGTCTTGTAACTGGTGTGTCCCGGCCATGTCACGTTCAATGTTATGTTCTCACCTGGAGTGTGGGCGACTCATTAAACATTTGAGATTAGTGCAACCTCTATATAGATTTAATCTTTACTGATTTGGTCACCTGATTATTGGAGGGATGTCAAGATGCTAAAATCTGAGTTAGACAATGGCAACGTTGAAGTTTTTTTAAGCAACTTTTAGTTTATCAAAAAAATTATAGAGAATGTAAAGTCGATACGACCAAAGACCTGATGTTGAGCTTCGGCTGCACGAAGGGGATACCGGGACCAGACTAGTGTTGCTCGGGTGTCATGTGAGTCTCTTTAGAGAGCTAGAAAACGGAAATCCATAACGGATCATAGGTGTAGATGCACCCACTGCTTAAAAAAAATGTCAAAACATTCAAAACAAAAATTTCGGATATACTTCAAGATATTTTATGTTAGCACAAAAAGTTTCGCGAAGAAAAGACATTTTATGTGACATGTATAAAAAAGACAAATCCGGACGCTCCAAAATAATTTTGTACGAGACATTTTTTTTGTCTTTTTTGCACAGGTCATAAAAAATATTTTTTCTCCATGAAACATTTTGTGCTAACACAAAATGTCCTGATGTATATCCGATTTTACTGTAATTTTTTTACATTATGAAAGAAAAATAAAAAAAGTTTTACATAACGGGTACATCTGCACCTATGACGCAAAACGCCGTGTCCGCAAGAAAAGTGTATTATATACAGAGGTTCCTCTTCACGCTTAGATAGAGTTTCCTAAACCGTCAAAACACTAAATTGAGAAGATAAAATATAGAAGTGTACTCTGCAATAGCGCTAGCTAATCCATGACTCTAGGAATGGTAGACACCAGGAAAAGGACATCAAGCTTGAGTGGGATGGTCAGTTCCAGTTCCCTGGCTGTTTCTACTGAACTAGTTGAATGCCCGTGCGTTGCTACGGGTTTTCAAATTATTTGTTCAACACACTTGTATATATAATGCCCACATAAATATTCGCATGTATGAAAATCGGCGGGGAGGAAGATCGGCGGGGAGGAAGATCGCGGGGAGGAATATTCGCATCCGTGAAATAATAAGATGAAGTCTGACTATGCCTTGCGCTCGATTCAGCTAGTGGAAATGTGACGCTTGATTCAGTTAGTGGAGATGCAATCCGTTTGATATTCACCTGGAATCTCAAAGTATTTAGTTTTGCACAAAGATGGGGATAATGTTGTTCATCCATCCATGAAATAAGAATGTGGAGTAATCATGTACGTGCATTTCAACTAATTGTAAATGATAAACTAAAAAATCTTATCCAGTTTTCAAGCTAATAATATTGAGTACACATCAACTTTCCAGCGTAACCAAATAGGATTTCAAGCTCTGACCTTCCATTCTGCGTTGTAGGTGTTATCCCATTCCAACATTCCACAAATATAGCCCTTCGGAAAGAATACATATCTAGTGAAAACATATGAGGCTAAGAGAATATATGTAGTAAGAAACCACGACTAAATTCTTTCAAGTACAACGCGTCGTCCACTTTCTGCAAAATTCTTTGGGCTACAAAAATGAAAAAAAAACAGCTTATTCCAGTCTAGACTTAGTATTATAGATGAATGCTGCCCGTGCGTTGCTACGGCTACCGAAGTTTTTTTACCATCGCATATGTCGTATTTGTAAACATAAATGCTCGTAAATATTCACGTACGTATTAAATATAGCTATAGCATCTAAAAACGTTACAAAAATCACCTCACATAATAGGACTCTCGTGTGCATTAATACAAAATGATACATGTATATACCAAGATATATCAATCAAACTTAAGCAAAAAATGACAGTACTTGATTCAATCAAGTTAAATTTCTTACACAACGTAGGGAAAAATATATTAAACATGGGTCATGCTTTCACCACAGATTTCCACCATTTCATCCAATAACCATACATTTAAAGAATAATTATGATGTTGAAGAACAACCGAGAAACATTTAAGCCATCAGATTAACACATGCAAACTGAGCATTTGTCCAACAAAACAACTAAAGCCTTAACTAAGTTGTGTCTGCTACTTTTATTTAAACAGTAGATGGCCCATTGCAATGAACATGAATCAGTGCTCATCTGGCCGAGCTTCAACCCTCCCACGGTCCCACCTCTTCCCAGATTTTTTAGCCCCCCTGGAAAACCCTCTTGCCAGATTCAGAGATGAGGACATTGAAAGGCTGCTATTCTCCCGCAACAAGATGGAAGCATTTGAGACCACATGTGACAAATCCTACAAGCTCCTTCCCCCGGTGCCTTTTCGACTGGTTTTGCACTTTCAGAAAGTATGTTGACAAGCAACAAGTAAACATAGAAGAACTCCATGTATTAACAACAATCAACCTCCCCATGTCTTACGCTTTACAGAAGCATTCTAGAAAAAATATTGCCAGAGTTTGTATTACATTCTGATATATAATACACGAGTGTTAGCAACTGCTACTCTAGGTACTTAACAAGGGTAAAATTATGGTGGCTGCAATACAATGTTCAGTATGAGCACAATTAATAAAGTTTATGAACGCTGACGACAGCGACTGGTCATCATCAAACATGTCACCTGCACTAAGAAGTTCCATTCAACATGGTTTAGAAACACGGTACCAGTGATCCTGTTAGTTAAGTCCCGAAGTTTTATGATATCATGGTTACTCTACACTTCCTCTATAGTAGCAATATGACAGCTCGCAGGCATGACAAGCTAGTGTTCGGATTATTCGGTTAGAATCAACAACCCTGCAGCACCGAACAATGAATTACTAAGTACAAATACCAGGAAATTATCAATACGATCACAGTACGAAGGACGATTTTTTATAAAATGAATGAAAGCATAATTATGAATAATTTGGCAACAAAGGCAAGACGAACAACAAAATAATAGTGGACCGGTTACTATGGGGAGTCCACTGCATGGCAAAAGGACTTCAGCAAGCACAAGAATTACTCCAGAATTACTCCGCAGATAATTCATGAGTTCAGCTAAATACCGCTAGAGATATTGGCAAATGTGAGGTAGGATCCTCCATATAGCTAGCATATCTCAATGTGAAGACCAAAAATCTGACTCGTTCCTGGCATATGCATGCACAAGGTTCATTGATGACATCAACTTACCACATCAACGAACAATATAAGTTGGAGACGCCAGTAAATTACGGAATATCAAATAAGCTAAACCGTACGCGAGATTACCTCATGTGAGGAGGTCAGAACTGTATTATCCCGCTTATGGCTGGCTGCCACCATTCTGGCGGCTAGGCTACAGACAACATCTTCACAAGGATGGCCTCGCCCAGGGTCAAATGGACGAACAGGAGAGCAACCAAGATTCACGTTAGAGACCAGAGCGAAATCAAACGTAACAAAAAACAACCGCAGGGTTCCTCACCGGCAAACCAAATCAACACAACGTCCGGATCGAGAAGAATCGCCGGTCCGAGCAGAGCCGAGGCACACAGAATCAGGTCGGCCCTCCTCAATTGTCCCCTGGGATCAGAGCACCCCGCCAGATTCGACCTGCATAGGCATGACGGCGATGTGAACATACGTGATGTGGGTGGCGGGATCTGGGAGCAGAGGCGGCGAGGAACCCTAGGAGGAGCCAGATCTGGTGGTTACTGAGAAGAGGCGTACGAGGGGGCAGCCCCGGCCTTGAGCATCGGTACGGAGGCAAGATGATGATATAATGTTTGACAAGAAAAGCTTACGCATTATCTTCTATTTGGAGGTTCCTCTATTCCGGCTCATGTGCTCTAGCAGTCAAACGGGTCTTCTGGACATCCGATCCAAGAAACTATTCCAATAACATTTCCACCTACGAACATCAAAATGAAAATGGACAGTACAACATAGAAAGAGAGTCAGCAAAGTAATAAAACGTGAAAAGATTTAAGTACAATTGACTTGGGTAAAAACTTGTCTGTTCTTCCTATCAGAATGTGCAATACTTTAAAATCAGTAAGTGAATATGCAACCAGCAGATACTTCATGCTGCACTTAATTTGTCCATGGAGTTAGTTTAGTCATGAACTCCCAATAGCCCTGTGTATGTTATTCAATGATTTGACAAATAAATCTTTGATAAGACAAAGATTCCTTTCCATGAGCTTTTCCATGAACTTTTGAGCTGCGAGAATTTCATTATACATCATCCTACCCTGCATATAAATTCAGCAATAAGTACATGGAGAATTTTTTGTATAATTAGCAAAAAAAAAGCTTACCAAACATACAATAGACCTGCTCGCCCGACGCCCTGACCCTGCTCGTCCGGAGAGGCAGAGGGTGGCAGGAGCAAAGGAGGGTAGGAGGGGCAGCACCACAAGGGGCGGCGCCTCGACAAGCTGGTCGGGAAGGGGAGGGGGAGAGACGATCCCCATCTTCGCGGCACTCTTCCTGTCAACCCTCTCCCCACCAAAGTTGTTCTTCGCGGTAAAGGGGTGGCTTGCCAGTTGGGATATGAGTCGAACGAAAATGAGTACATGGTATAATGAAACTGTATGCATCTGCATGCATTTAATCTACATTTTCTAAGCAATGGCATAACGGAATATGTAGGCCAGTAACAATGTGAAGAATGCCTGCGAACTCCAAGGGTCAAATATCCTTGCAATCCCATAGTGCCGGGTATTGAGACTCACAGCTCGGAATGAAGCAAAAAAATTGCAGCCCATCAAAATAGTGTAGTCTAATAATGAATAAACCAAATGTTATTAGCAATGGTTCCTGACCAAAAGGTATAGAAGCCTTACCGAAATAAATATGCGCTTGTGAATACCCTACTAATAATCTTAGCCACACAAAGTGTCTCATTTAAGTACAGAAATGTCACCCAAGATGTTGTGGCGGCATCGTGTTTTTGGCCTGATATAGACAAAAAATTAAGAATATAGGGCAATCAAATCATTACACATCAGGTGAATTTCATTGATTTGCAATCGCTCATTCTAAGTGCTGGTTTTCGCCTTTAATTTTTGTCAGACATGCTCTTTCTGTAAAGTCACCGAGACATCTAGATGAACTGCACACATACGGAAGCAGAATATCACTGGAAACAATAAGATAGCATCATATGGCTTAATTTACTGAAACGAAAATTGTAAAAAGAAATAAGACATCATGAAATTGGTTGACAAATCCACCCAATGTCCGACCTTAAATGAAAGTACCCACACCACACGTGCACACGAAAACAATTCGCATGATTCATTCCGTATATACCTTGAGCTGTGCGATTCCATACCACATCGGAATTCGGTGAGGAACTTGATGTTCCTGATGACAGACGTAGTGCACAGCAACCATCAGAGACAAGCGAGGAGCAGGGATTGCGCAGAGGAGCTTGGTGATTGAGGAAGGTTACCTGCAGCTGACGGAACAGCCTCGAGAGCGAGAACGAGGCGGCTGAAGGTCAAATCGGCGGAGAAGACGATGCGCTCGACGAAGAGATGGGAGGTGAACACGCCGCCGTTCCTTGACACGCCGTCGTCGATGAAGGGCTCCGGGTCGGGCATCATGTACGCTGAGATCCGCTGAAGCGTCTCGCGGAAAAGGGGCAGCCTCGTGCCGCCGGGGCCAGGGACGGTCGCTGCGACAGCAGCTGCATGACGGCCGAATCAGGAGATGGATGCCACCTGCGCGCTTTCGATCCACCTCCCGGCCGCGTCGCGTCCGTCCGGGCCGCTCGGCGGATCGAGGGGGTGAGGAGGCGCCGGGAGGCGCACGGCCGCACGGGGGCGACGACCTCGCCAGGGAGGCGTGCGGCGGCGCCCGGGCCGTGGAGGCGCACGGGAACGGAGGCCTCGACGAGGAGGAGGTGGGGGGAGGGTTGCGGGGCGGTCTGCGGGGCGGACGACGGGCGACGCACTCACCGTTCGATTTCGTACGTCAAGTTTCTTGGGTCGTCCGATTTCGTCCGTCCGGCAGAAGACAGGACACTGCATACTTTTGTAGTAGAGATTAGCACGTCCCCGGAGCATATCACGGTGAGAACGCGGGCGTACCGCTCAATCGACAAGAGGCATGCAGAGAAGGTGCATTTTCCCATCAATCTGTGTGTATCCTCGCAGTATTAGGAGGCTCGAAGTCAGCTTAGAGTCAGCTAACATTCTTGTGTATGCATATTCAGATTTCAAACGTGTTTAAAATGGTTGAAGGCAGCTAAGAATTGGCCAAAGAATGTTTATGGGCTGGAGTACGTGATATGCTCCGACTGGCAAACATTACATCAGTTGGGGACCCCACAGAGTAACGTAAACGCGATGCAATTAATAAGCCTTTTACAGTAATCCAAAGTAGTTGTCGACAATAATCTGATTGCGGTCTAAAATATATGGCTGCAAACGTCAAAGCTAGGTTTGAACAGGAGATGAGCATTCAGTGTATTGATTTCTTACTTTAGATTGGAGTATACAGATATATATTCGAGTGTATTCGTGTTGGTCCTTAAGTCGGAGCTGCTACATTCTAAGGCTACTACCTTTTCAGCGGCGTACAGTGACATGTAAGGGGTGCGGTGGTGAATATATTCTTCGGCGCAGATCTTGCGCATCTCCCCTCCAAAGCTCACCATCAGAATCGGAGTTTCCTCCCTCTACGCGATAGTCATCTATTTGGCATAGGCCAACTTGGGTTTCTCGACGCCGCTTTGGCGATGGTATCTTGGTGGGTTTCTTGTAAAGTCGGAGTCACTACAGTGATGACAATGACCTTGACGACTACTCTTGCTTCGGTGGTGCATGTGCAGTTTGTCTGGGTAGCCAGGGTGGCTTTATGTGCCCTCGCGACGGTGTTGTTTTATTGTGTTCCGAATCCTATGACCTGTTGTGCTATATGGAGTCCTACCGGAATAAGGCATATCTACAACTCTGTTTCGTGTCCGCCAAGAAAGAGAGTTGTTTGCCCCCCCCCCCCCCCCCCCCATATATAGTTAGAGGTAGTCATAGAATAGATTGAGAGAGTTCCACCAGATTGATAGCACGTAGAGGGTTTGTCCTCTCGTGTATTGTAATACTCTTCCCAATTATAGTGATACTTCTTCGTGCGTTCCGTGGTTTTTTCCTGTAAGGCTTTTCCACGTAAAAATTTGTGTTCTTGTTCTTCGTTTGATCTACTTTTGCTGCATTATTTTACAACAGATGGTGTGTTTCATGACAGTCGTTGAGAGTGTTGTTTTGATTTTAGGTCGGTTTCCCGCTAATTAACCGACCAAAATTCTCACTTCTTCTTAATTAATGAAAATGACAAGTCTTTTGCCTCAGTTAAAAAGTATAAAAAATAAGTAAAAATAAGTAAAAAAAAAGAGCATGCATCAGCAAACTTTTGAGTGTCAAGAATCGGTCTTGCCAGCCTAGCAGATTCAAACATGAATGATTTAAGTTATATTTTTTCTTCTCTCTAGAACTGAATTAAACAAAACGTTCAATCTCGAATCTATGGCTGCCAGCTAACATAAACACATGCCGAAGTCTACGACCCAAGTTCTGATCCGCTACGGCTACTCCAGATTTCGAATGCGATCATTCTTTGGTTGGGCATTCGCGGAATGCCTCGGAGTGGCCTTTGACGGGTTCCTTTACCTGCTGGCTGTGGGTTCACGTGGAGGCATTTTCCTTGCGTGGTAGTCCGAGTATGTCACGGTCACTAACCCTCACATGACCACTAATGTGCTCGATTGGAGGGGACCAGGCGTGGTGGTTCACCGGGGTCTATGGCCCTCAGGGCGTGGGTGCGAAGCATGCCTTCCTTCAGGAGCTTCGCGATATACGGGTCCTGCATGCAGGGCCGTGGATGGTTGCAGGAGATTTCAATCTCATCATTGACCCAGAGGACAAGAACTAGGGTGTGCTTCACCGTGCGATGATGGGCAGATTTCGGTGTACTCTGTCGTTGTTGGAATTGAAAGAGATCTACCAAAATGGGCGAAGATTCACTTGGTCCAATGAGCGTCAGCAACCAACTATGGAGAAGCTGGATAGGGTCTTTTCGACCGTGGATTGGGAGGAGCGCTTTCCAGACGCCTTTCTTTCGGCAAACTCCTCCGGGCCTTCTGACCACTGCCCCTTGGTGCTGAGCCTAGCCCCAGATCTGCAGATGGGGCGTAGATTCCAATTTCAGTCTTTCTAGACGAAGGCGGAGGGTTTTCTGGAAATAGTTCCGGAGGCTTGGTCGTCAGTGAAACAGGAGATCAACCCCTTCAAGAGGTTGGATCTCAAGCTTCGAGCCACGGCCAAGAGCCTGGCAAGGTGGAGTAGCAAGTTCATTGGCAACATAAAAATGCAGATACTGCTAGCCAATGAGATAATCCTGCGGCTAGACGTGGCCATGGAGACCCGACCCTCTCACCGGCAGAGAGGGGGCTTAGGAAGGCCCTAAAAGGGAAGCTGCTTGGGCTGGCATCTCTTGAGCGCTCCATGGCGAGGCAACGAGCGAGGGTTCTATGGCTGCGGGAGGGCGATGCCTGTACGAGGTTCTTTCACATGCATGCAAGCCATAGACGGCGTCAGAACTTCATTGGCCACCTCATGGTCGATGGAGTTAGGTAGACTGAGCATGTGGATAAGGCTGAGGCCGTGGATGATTTCTTTGACGATCTCCTTGGAACGGAGGTGGACCGGCCTTTCTCCTTCGACTTAGACTACCTGCAGCTGCCCACTGTGGATCTCTCCCACTTAGAGGCAGCCTTCTCGGAGGAGGAGGTGTGGAACGCCATTAGGAGCATGCCGCTTGACAAATGCCCGGGGCCGGACGGGTTCTCCAACAGATTCTATGTGGCTTGTTGGGGAATCATCAAAGGGGATGTCATGGAGGCGTTCAACTCCTTGTCTCGGCGTGACGCCCGTGGATTTAGCAGCTGCCCCCTCCATTCCACATCTGGTTGGGGCGCACCAGAGTGCCTTTGTGCGTGGACGGTGCCTACATGATAATTTCATGATGGTTCAATGTACGGCGTGCAAGCTTCATAGCTCGAACATTCCAACCATCCTCCTGAAGCTTGACATTACAAAGGCATTTGATACGGTCAGTTGGGCCTTCCTTCTGGAGGTGTTGAGGAAGATGAGGTTCGGTGACCTTCTGCTCGCAACCATATGTGCCCTTTTCTCGTCAGCTTCCACTAGGGTGCTACTCAATGGCCATCCTGGTGGAAAGATTTTCAACATACGTGGATTGAGGCAGGGAGACCCGCTCTCGCCTCAACTGTTCATTTTGATCATGGAGGTCCTGCATCTGTTGATTGAGAGGGCTACGGCCTGTGGATTGTTGTCGCCTCTAGCTGACACGGGTCTTAGGCACCGCACGTCGATCTATGCTGATGACGTGGTGACCTTCCTGCGCCCCCTTGAGAGGGACCTTAGGGTTGTCGCTCAGCTACTCGATGACTTTGGCTTGGTGTTCGGGCTGAGGGCGAACCTTGAAAAGTGCTCGGCGCATCTGATCTGTTGTGGAGAGGCCGAGGCGGCGTTGGTAGCTCGAGAGTTACACTGTCCGCTGCTGCCGTTCCCGCTGCGCTACCTGGGGCTACTGCTCTCCCATAGGAAGCTGACGCCCGCTCAGCTCCAGTATCTGGTGGATAGTGTGGCCAGCCGTCTTCCTAGGTGGCGTGCCAGGCTGCTCAACCGTGAGGACGTCTTGATCTTGTTAAGACCACCCTCTCTGCGATATCTATTTTCGCTATGGTGTCTCTTGACCTGTCTGTGAAGACCCTGGTGGCGATCGAGAAGATCATCCGCAGCTTTCTCTGGGTTGGGCGCAAGGACGCCCATGGAGGTCACTGCCTGGTAGCGTGGGAGAGGGTTTGCATGACCAAGCACTTGGGAGGTCTTGGATTCCCAACCTGCGGCAGATGAACCGCGCTCTCAGGGCTAGGTGGCTTTGGCTTAGCAGGATGGACAACTCCAAGCCCTGGAGTGAGTTTAACATCCAAGTCCCCCGCGTGGTACAGCAGTTGTTTGAGGCAGCCACCACTTCAGTTGTGGGTGACGGTGCCTCCACCTTTTTCTGGACAGACAGGTGGCTGCCCGGGGGGCGTGTGAAGGAGCTAGCTCCGAACCTCTTCATGAAAGTGCCGAAGGCCGCGCGGTGCTCCCGACGAGTCAGAGATGGACTCGCAGGTGGATGGTTGGACGACGTCTCGCCTGACCTGGACGCGCGAGAGATCCGCGAGTTGTTGTCCTTGGCTGACAGAGTGGCAGGGTTCGCCCTGACAGATGGGGTCGTGGATGAATTCAGGTGGTACTGGGAGATCAACCGCAAGTACTCAGCTCGCTCAGCTTACAGAGGACTCTTTGAGGGCAAGATCGGGTTGGCTGGGGCGCAGCAGGTTTGGAGCTCTCGAGCTCCAAACAAATGCAAGTTCTTCCTCTGGCTAGCGCTGAAGAACAAATGTTGGACTGCAGACCGCTTAGGGCAGAGAGGGCTGCCTAGACCGACCGCTTGCCCGCTGTGCGACCAAGTGGGAGAAGACATAAACCACCTTTTCCTTGGTTGTGCCCTCTCTAGAGAGGTTTGGCACTCCTTCCTGAGCAGGTGGGGTAGAGTGGATTGGGTCCCTGACCATGATGATCGTCTAGTGGATTGGCTACCGGCCAAGGCGCCGGGAGGTAACGACGAGAAGGACCTGTGGACGGCGATCAACTTGATCTACTGGAGCTTGTGGAGACATAGGATTGGAGTGGTCTTCGAAGGTCACACTCCTTCGGTAGCGACCGCCATCAGGATGGTAGAAGCCGAGGCTGATCTGTGGCGGGCAGCGAGGATGTTTAGGGGTAGCTTAGGACCCATAGACAGGTGGAGGGTTGGCGAGTGATCCCTTTTGTTTTTCTTTTGGTGGATTGGCGTTTTCGGCGCATGTGTCGAAACGCATTGTAAACGGCCGCTTGGCCTCTCTTTGTTGAAACCGATACGTCTGGTTGGACGTATCCTTAGAAAAAAATTCTTTTGTTGGGTCTTCACCATGTCTCCCCGACTATGCGTGCAAATCTTCATGGTGTCAATTCATGTTGGAAGATGGCAGTCGTACACCTATGTCTCCATCAGTCTAGCCATCACCTTGATCGTAACCCTTGTTGAAAATTTGGAAAGAGCGCAACATTTGGGCTATTCTATGCAGCCTCAGCACTTCCTTCCCGTCTGGTTGCGGACACTAAGGAGGAAGCAAAACGTTGAGTCATCATTGGAGCGAAATGTTCCACCAATTTAATATCGACCGGTAGATTAGATTTCTCACTTTGGCTCATTTGTTTTTTTAGCTACTCGTATTATTGTTTTGGCATCGGCCTTGTTCTACGATGCTCTTCTTTGCTTTTTAATCAATAAAATGGCAAGCCTTTCATCACGCATTTTTTAGACCAAAGGCACAGCCTGCCAAAATTTAATTTAGGGTTCACATAGGTTGACCCTAGATCGGACGCTACTGGGGCTCCTCCTCCTTCTTCCTCCTCCCTTGCCGGTGCCAGACGGCTGGGCAAAGCCTGGCCAGCGGGGGTCCCCTTCGTCTCCTTGCCCTTGGGCATCGGTACGGGTCGGCGCTAGGGCTCGGGCGTGGCACGGCCAGGCGTCACGGCGCGGTTGCTCCGGCGATGGCATGGCGGATGGCATCAAGGTGGTTGCACCTCATTTGCTTCGTCCTCCTGGTGGCAAGGGCGGCGGGCGTCGCAGGCTACGAGGCCGTCTCGGCAGCCATGGCATGCGTGATGGTGAGGCTGCTTTGGGCCTCGTTTTGCCATGCATATCCGCCGGTTCTCGTTGGATGCATCGCGGACTATGCACTGGGGATGCGAGACTGCCAGTGAAAACCGAGCCGACTCCGGTCATGGCAGACTATGGCGGCATCGTGTCGTTTTCTTGTTGAAGGTATCGTCAATGCAGTTCTCGCAACCTCACTCGGGATGTTCTGGGGAAAACCCTAGATCTGGGTCTACCAGGTCGGATGATAGCGGCGCTTCGTGTCATTCTCCCTCCTGAGGGCGTTGTTTTGGAGCAGCTACTATTCGAAGAGGGCAGCTGGTGGAGCGGCGTGGCTTCTACCGCTTAAACGTCACCGAGCTTCGGCTACATGCTGCAGCGGGGTCTCGGCAGCCGATGCGGGAGATGGACGCGCGCCGGATAGTGGCGTTGTATGGTATCGTGGTGGCGCTGACATCAGGCTTGATAAGGTAATTGCGTTGATCCACCCTGAAGATGGGCTGGTGGAAGACGGCGGTTGCGGATTCTGAGTGTGCGCATGCGGTGTGTGCTAAGACTTTGCTGGACCAGTTTGTGCTCCTCGTCGCTATTGGACGGATTGAAGCCTCCGGATTTAGATGATGTGTGTTAGTGCACTACAAGAAACCCAGTCTTCAACCACGGAATGAGTTCGTGGTAGAAAGTCAAATATATGTCGTAAATGCTCATCTACGATGGATTTGCCATCCGTGGTCGAAAGTGCGTCGTAGATGGACCGCGTGACCGTTTTGCCATACCGTCTTCGATCCATGACAGATGTGGTCTGCCGGGTTCGGGCCCAAAGCCCATCTGGCCCTATTTTTTGTGACAGAAATAACGTCATGGATTGAGTCCCCGGTCGGGGAACATGGGACAACAATGTTAGAAGACTCTGTCGGTGTCAGTACATGTCGGCTGACGTAATCATTTGTCCCCTAGTGTGACGTCATGATATACGTGGGTGAATAGCATGTTCCCACGTGGTTTTTCCAAAATGTGACACGTGATCCTACCAGAGAGAGACATGTGTGCTTTTTGAACAACGACACGTGGAGCTCTAGGGATGGACCACGTGGGTGAATCTTACGAGGACAAATGGCGCGCATCCCAGCATACACGTGGACAGTTACGCAGCTGACGCGTGTAACACTATGGATGACGCCACGTGGGCCACTCACAGGGAGCCACGTGGGCCTTTCTTTCTGTCACTCGCATGTTGACACGTGGAGGACGCTCAAGTCGATGCGTGGCACCTCGTGGACCATTAGCACTCTGCCGCTTGGCTCGTGAAAAATCGGCCACGTGTACATTACACGTGGCATATTCTGGATGGGCCCATGAAGCCTAATAAGCCTAGCGATAATTGGACCCGATAGGTCAAACGAGGCGGCCCGAGAAATCTGGCGGTTATGACCAGCCCAATGGGCCCAACAATAACACGACCGATCATGGAGGCCCAGTAAATCAGCCAATTACACAAGGCCCAGTAACAGTCAGGGCCCAATAAACGGCACATAAGAACATTTTTATTATAAAGTCAGCACTCCAAAATAACTAAATACATGCATATAATACATCGATTACTATAGGGACAGTTAGAACTGTGTATCAGGTGATATATAATTGCACAATGGCACCATCAAAAGAACAGATCAAATTACACCATCACACCACCAGGTTCGCAAAATAACAATTTTACTACCGTGCACCACCGCCGCATTTAAGCAAGACCAAAATACTATTACCTGATAGATCTCTCGTTCAACGCAAGTTGGCTTTCAAGTTGAGAATGTTGCTGCTTGGTTTTTCAAACAAGCATCTCAACGCAGCCATTTCATCTGTCTTTTTTTTCAAAAGATCTTGTATCTGTGATTTTTCCTTCCTCTAACTCTCTAGTTCTGCAGTAAGCTTCTTTACACTGGATCTAGAGACCTGAAGCTCGACCCCGACATTCTGTAGAAACTTATTAGGTTTCACTATCTCGTTCTCCTTCAACACCTCAGTAATAACTTGGACCTGACTCTTCGGTTCTCCATTTACTGAAGGTTCCTCCATTTTCCCTTCCATCTTAGTCTATTTTTCCAATGAAGAGACATGGGTGTTAGAAAAGGAAAGATAAAAGCCTTGTTTTAAAATAAATTAACATGATTATGAGATGAAACAGGACGCTTGGAAAGCTGACTTACAATTGCTGCTATTACGTTGGGGGCATATCCATGCTTTTGGCTCTTGTGTGTCTCCTTGAATAAATCCAATGGAGTTAGATCTTTATCTTCGTAAGAATCGCTACGCTGGAAAGAACAGGAAGTTAGTTTAATGGTACTGCAGCTGTCAATCACAGAATTAAAAAATGTTCCTAGTTGGCAAAGTGACGATTATTCAAATGATACCAAGAATTGGATAGGCTAGTAATGTCAAATACATATGAATGAGTGTTACAAAAAAGCCAGCACATGCATTAAGCAAAAAAATACCATACATCAAACTTCAAACATCCATCATCGTATTCTGTTGAACTAGAAAGGTCTTGACTTACCAGATATTTGATGTGTCCCACGTAGCTGCGGGACCCAATTTTGTGATTGAACTTGACATTAGAATGGTTAGCTTTGTTAATTTGACAGATTTTCTGCAAAAAGGTAGAATTAGTACTGCCATACATAAGCAAGTACGAGGCACCAGCTATGATTTCTGAAAGGGACTAACCATAAACTTGGGATCCTTCCAATGCTCCACAAGTTATGTCCACTCATCGTTACTCATTGATGACACGAGACTTTGTTTTGGCACTCCGGAGAGAACATGGGCATCAAAGTACTTTTTCTTTAGGTGGTGTCGAAGTTGCCGAACGCCATTCTGAAGATGCATATTACAAGCACCTTTGACGGGAGACAAAGTTGTGTCAATGGTAAATTTTTCCTAGTCAAAGAAGAGAACATCCATAAGAATGACAGACTCTGGAAAGAAACAACTTTATAAACAATTAGGGGGGCAGGCATTCAGGATGTAGATACCGCAACTTTCCCATAGTTGTCACAGAGTAGACCGGTATCTTTCCTGTAATCCTTCCAATGTGCACGCACAGGCACGTGGTTTCGGATTGGAATATTGCAACAAACTTGGCTCCAGTGCTAACAAGTCTGGACGGTCTCGTGCTCCCTCTTTTAATATCGACTCTAACTTTCGAGCCTTGAGATCGGGAAATTTTGCTGAGTCCTTTTCCCAGGTTTGGTCCCCTTACTACTACACATAAAAACAACTGTTGAGGTGATTACACTCAAGAAACATGCCTTTAGACCGATTGGCAGCATGGGTCGCCTTCTCAGGTTCCTCACATGTTGGAGCTCTTTAGACGACATCCGTCATGTCAAGGACTACATTGTCCATCTCAGTAACAACCTTATCTACAAACAAAGGAAGTCATCAAGAAACCGAAAAGCATGAAATTACTTATCAGTACAACTGATAAATGCGGTAGGAACTTCGCAACAGAAGGAGGGTTATATGTTCTGCTTTACCCCGTTCAGATTCTGATGAGGACATCCCTAGTTCTTTACCATTTTCTTCCATTGATGATGTTGCTGCTCAAGACAAGCCCAATGAAGTGAGGATTGGACCAATGACAAGAGCTCGTGCCAAGCTACTTGGACAATAGGTGAACTCACTCTTAATTGAATATGATGTTTGTGATAATGAGAATTTTATACTACCTAAGTCTATGCACTTGTGTATGATCAGGGTTATTGATAACACGAACGTTGACGGAGGGCCAGCGAAGCAGCAAGGATTGGAGTACAATGTCCCCAATGGCGCGAGGGAGGAGCGGGAGGCATGCGCAAGAGGGGAAGACAAATAAGGAGCTGGACACCAGGGCAAACCGGCCCCCAGGCCGGCCCCAGCCCGGCCTAGGCCGGCCACACCCCAGAGCAAACCGGCCCCCAGGCCGGCCCCGACCCGGCCTAGGCTGGCCGCACCACAGAGAGAACCGGCCTCCAGACCGGCCCAGGCCGGCCACGCAACAGAAGAACCCTGCCTCCAGCCGGCCCCTAGACCTGCCTAGGCCGGGCGAGTGACAAAATGAGGCCGGCGGGCCTGCGTGCCTGATTCGGACCGAGCCTCTTTTAGGTCGGTTTGTACCCAGTTTAGGTCGAACCAAACTACGTTTTTGAGTCGGTTTGAGTCCTAGATCGGCTGGCCTCCTTAAATAGCCAACGCCGGCGCCCTAATTAGGTTAGACCACGTTTAAGACAAAACCCTAGATTGGATCTAAGCATTCATCTATCGAATTTTCTTTTGTTGCGATCGAAAGTTCAAACCCTCCACTTTGTTGCGATCTGGAGGTTCTTGCTACCAAAGTTTGAGTGTGATCTGTTGTTCCACTGGGAATTAGTAGATTGCAGAGACCGCTTCGTGGTCGGCGGCTACGTTGCACCGATGTGAGGCGTCGCGAATATCCATTGGGTTGAAGAGATGTTGCATTGGCAACAGGGGAGCAGCCGGAGAGTTTGTCGGATTCTCGCAAGTTATCTTCCACCATCATCCATCTACCCGCATCTCACTGAGAAGATCGGGCCACCCCTTATCATCTTGGTATCAGATTTCCAGCGTTTACTCGGTGAGCATCCACAAATCCATCCCCGTAGATTTACTGTTTTTCGCCCTATCCAGAAAAGGCCAAAAAAAAATTAGGTTTAGATTTCGCTGTAGCCTTAGATTGCATCGGTTTACAAGTTTTAGTTGCTGGTCGTTTGTCCTTTGCGTCGCTTGTTCTTGTCCGAGTCGTAGAAATCTAGGTTTTGTTTCCGAGTCGTTTCCGTTTTTCAGTGTTTCGTCGAGTTTCGTCAGGTTTTCGCCTACGCGCGACACAGTTTTCGTCAGTTTTTCCTGCCGTCAGTCCGTCTCGGAGACAGTTTTCGACAGTTTTCCGATATTAACTTTGACCGGACCTAACTTTTGCATACGAACTCCATTTTTGACGTTCGACCTATCAAAATCGTGGTGAGAAATAGTTCTGTCCAGCCACACACACTTCGTTGGTGTGCGGCTTTCGAACCGCTCAAAATTGCCAAAATAGTCCGGGAAGGTCGAGTTTTTGCCACTTCTTTGAAAAAACATAGACACAGCCTTTCTACAGCCGGTGTTAGGAGCTTACCCATATAAGACTAGCTAACGTTTTATGCTCACAGGCTGCTCATTGTCGTGTGTCTTGGTGTCTTTCACGTTGTTGGCCATAGCAAATTGAAAATTTAAAAAAAAAATCAAATGAGAGTATAAAAAAACAAAGAGAAAAGAGGCCGAAGTGCAAAAAAATTCGTAATCATTTGTGACACTGCTAGTACTTGAGCAATCGTGTGCCTGTTAATTTGAGCTACTTGCTAGTGTCTTTCCAGTGCATTGTGACATCCTTGTTCATAAGTTGCTTTGCCCCGTTTATCTCCACCGTGTGCGTTTCCAGTGTGTCATACAATCAGCACTAGGATTTGTAGATTGGTGTAGTTAGGTATCCATACCAAGCTCCACTAAAATACCCTGGTTTTGTTGTGTGACGCTTTGAGACCCATAATATTCGCTTCACCCCAGCCATGCACGTTTCAGTCCCTACGTGTGGTAAGCTTTACTATTCACTTTGGAACGGTAAGATCCACAATTTCTTTCGGTTTTTGAGTGAGTTGAGAGTTTTCCACCTACATATTTCTATATATACTTGTGTGCACTAATCATGTCTTCAGACGACGAGAGGGATAGCGTGGTGAGACAAAGGAAGGAAGGCACTGCAGCTGTTTCTTGGAGAGAGTATGAGGCTCTTCGTGATCACTTGTCTCGGCAGTTCAACAATCAGTGTGACAAGATACAAAGAGATTTGGCGGCCACAGATGTCAAGCTTGAGAATGTTCTTCAAACAGTTAATGATTCTACGGCTACACTACATACTATACAAGCAAATCTTGACACTTTGACTCGTGCTATGCGTACTTTGACACAGCGCAACAACCAGCCAGCTGATGATGCTAGTGTTCATGGTGATCACGGAGAAGACTTTGATGCTAAGGAGGAAGAGGAGGAGAATCCTGCTCGTGTGCCTCCTGCTAGACATGGACCACAACCTCCTGGTAGAGGTAGGGGTGCTGCACCGCCTGGTAGGGGTTTTGCTCCTGTTGGTGCGCCCCGTAATTTGGGCCATAATGTTGGTCATGTAGCCAATGGAGATGCTGATGTTCTGGGAAAACCCAAATTCAGCATCCCTAAATTTGAAGGTTCTATTGACGTGGATGAATACATCAATTGGGAGCTGAAGATGGAGAAATTGTGGTGATTGCATGACTATACTAAAGATAGAAAGGTCAAGCTCGCATCTTCTGAATTTGATGGGTATGCATTGCTATGGTGGGACGGTCTTGTAACCGCGAGGCATGATGCTAATGAGTTGCCAATTCCTTCTTGGAGAGAGATGAAGGACGAGATGCGTCACTGTTTTATTCCTCGTAATTACATCCATTCTTTGTATGATAAGTTGCAGAATTTGAAGCAAGGCAACCAGTCCGTTGATGAGTATTACAAGGAGATGGAGATGATCATGCAGCGCGCTAAAGTGCGAGAAGAACCTGAACAAACTATGCAGCGTTTTCTTTCAGGTTTGAGCTTTCATATCAAGCGAATTGTGCGTCATCATCAATATGGCGATGGCAAGATTTGTTGCATCAAGCACGTGAAGCTGAACTACAGTTGGTCAAAGATGCCAAGTATGCGCCTTGTTCGTCCTTTGGGCGAGGAAGTTTTACACCACGGACTACACCTAGTGCGGTATCGCCTAGTCCTGCTTCTAGTTTCCGTGGTCTTGCTACACCCTCCAAATCAGTTTCGGTTGCCCCTCCAGCTAAACCGGCACCGCAGCCAGCAGCTAGTGGTACGGGTTCTTCTAGTTCTACAGCCCGCACACGTGATATGAACTGCCATACGTGTGGAGGCAAAGGTCACTTCAAGCGTGATTATCCAAACAAAAAAGGTGATGTTGATCAATGAGAACACGGGAGAATATGAGAGTGGTGATGAGGCCGATCCTAATTCGCCGGAGGAGACTGACGATGGCTTACATTATGTTGATGCTACACACTTGCCATCTATTGTTTGCACACCTCGAGCATTGAGTGTTACACCTAGTCCTGTGGAGCAGCGCTGCAATTTGTTTCAAACAAGAGCTGTTGTTGGTAATGGTAGGTCGTGCAAGGTGATCATTGATGGTGGCAGCTTGTAACATCCCAAATTTAGGAACTAAGAAAAACTTAGTTTTACAAGACCCAAAATTCAGAACCAACAAAAACTTTTTGAAATATTTCACTAATGGTTGTGGATTCCTTCTCACTGCTATGTTGAACCTTGTGTGACTTGTTGTTGTTTAAGTTGTGTGGTTAATAAATATTAACCTAAAGACCATCACCAAGATAAAAATATATTCAACTTTGGTGATCATGTTATGACAAGAATATCTTCCATATATCTTTACCATTCTTATTTTGGCCAAAGTCCATTTCAATGATGCTTGGTTTAGCAACAACCAACACATCCCTTATTGAGAAAGTAAAAGTGATTTCCAAAATTATGTGTTCCCAAAAATATGGAGATCTATATGTTATCTCCTATCTATATTTCAACCTTGATATTTTGCATGTGTATGCAACTCCCATTTTATAAACTCTTATTTTCACTCCATTTGAAAATAACACTAGTGGGAAATATATCACCCCCATATTTCCTTTTTTCAAATCTTTATGAAAACTATTAAGTTATGAGTGGAGATATTCCTTAAAACATCATCTTGTCATAATTGAGTGTGATCATTTCTACAAGATAGTATTGTTAATTATGGAAATGGTGGTATGGTTAATTCTTGTGGTTTAAATTGTGTGGTCTTCATTGTGTTGTTGATATTGTGGTGCTGTTGATATTGTTGTGTTATTGATATTGTGTGTTTGTTGCTTGTGAGGGTAATTCCTCAGTTGTGCTTAATACTAAAATAAAACAAAGAGCTAAAACAAGAAAAATCATGTGACAAGTGACAAACATAATTCTCCAAGTGAGAAATTAAGTTTCTTTCATACAACAATTCAGAGGAGAAATAATTAACCACTCTCCATTTATTCCTACAACTTTTCCCTCCCTAATTCTCTATTTCCTTCAAACAAATATTTTCTCTATGAAAATATAAACTATTTGAAGTTACCATATTTGTCAAAGAAGTTCCAAGATGCTCAAAACAATATCTCTCACTGAATTTAAAAATATTAGAGGAGTAACAACTTTATTTTAGCAAAAATGACATATTTAAACCCTATGAACAAATGTTGTTCAAAACATTTTATTTTCAAGCACCAATTTTTATGGAGCTTCTACATGTATTGGGGAGCCTACCCAAATATTTCCAAATTTTTATAAAATGTTTAAGTACCCCAATTAATTCCCTAAAATGCTACTGGTTTTAAAAGAAAAATAAAAGGAATAGAAAATGACCTAGTTGTGATGGGAAAACTTTGCCAAGGGGTTTTCTGTAAGAACATCATCTTCCCTGTAGCTGCAGTGCCCGCGCGGCGCCGTGTTCCTCGTCCTCGCTCGACGTCGCTCGCCGCCCGGACCCCCCCCCCCCCCCCTCGCGCTCTCCTGCCGCTTGAAGAGATAAGGAGGCCCCCCACCACGACGCTCTGCTCTCACTCGCCCTCCTGCTCTCTCCCTCTCCCTCTGTTTCTCTCCTTCGGCCCGAACCCCATCCATGGGCGCCGTCACGCATCGCTGGCAATTGGAGCCTCCCCGAGCAATTCCAAGACCACCATTGTCTCCGCCGCGACGTCTACTTCATCTACATCCAAGGAATCGAGCTCGGACGCTACGAATCGAGCTGGACATCTTCATCCCCTTCCGCTCTGGCCGTCAGCTTTCCAGGAAGCTCGCGAGCAGCTCCGTCCACCATTCCCTGCCATTCTTGCATCTCCGAGATCCCCTCCTCGTGAGCTAACTCGTGGACATCGCTATTTCTTTTTAGGACCACCGGAGCCGCCGCGTCGACCTCGCCTGCTCCCTGCTCACCTCCTCGCTCTGCCGTGCTCGTTCGGGAAGAAGGCGGCCTCATAACGCTTCGCTCCGTGCACTGGGCCGCTGGTTGGTCCGTGGTCTGCGCCGCACGGCCAGATCTGGGCCAGATCGGGCCCATTCCTTTATTTTTCCAGTAGATCTATTTATTGTTATTATTTCATGTTTAATTTGTAGTATAGCTTTAATTCATTTGTGATAAATCTGTGATTGCTATTTGAGTGATTCAAATTTTGTAGAGTTCCTATGTGTTTTCTTAAACATCCAGAATTGGCTGTCTGTAAAAATACATTTCTACGTGCTGTCTAGATTAAATCTAGTAAAAAGTACCTTTTTCACTAAATATTAAATATCTAGAGTTTTATAACTCCAAAATTTGCAAACTAAAATTGTATGGAAATCCTGAAGTGATACCTTTCTAGATCTGTTGGTCTTGCTTGCAAATGAAACCTAAAACAAAAGTTCTATTCATTCTTGTAAACACACCAGTGGCACTTTGGTGATTTTTGTAGATTTTTGTGGAATGAATTTTGGAGTAAATCCAATTGGCTTGTCTTCTATATGTGTAGTAGAACATATCTCTAGCTTGGCATGATTATTTGATTAACAGAACTATTAGCTGGCTATGGGATAGCGTCCTAGGTACTAGTCCTAACCCGGTTCATTATTCTGTCAGTATGTACAACGGTAAAATGCGTGCGGTGGCCCAATAAAATATAAACTCGATCTGTTTAAAAATAAGCATTTAAGAATCATTGTTGTATGCAAGTCGGGTAACAATTTACCAAGAATAGTGCCACGATTGTAAACCACACATGCTATTTTTGCCGAAACATATTAGCATAGAATAAAATTACAGAGTACCGCGTTTTGGAGCTCGGACTACATGGAGCATTAAAAAAAATCCAAGCTTCCATTTGTTTTTGCAAAAAATTCTAGGTGTAGATAATGATAATTTTACTAGTGTGCAACTATGTGTTCTAGGTTGTGTAAAATTGGCAAAATTGTGGACCTGAAGTAGTTGAACAGTGCAAATTTAAAACCTCCAAAGTTTGTCATTTTTTGTGTAGCCAAAAATAGAACATATTTCGTATTGTGATTTAACCATTGTTTAAGATATCTTCCGATATTCCGATTTATCGTCCGAGACCGATAAGAGAAATCGGTCGATAAATCTGCCGATATGCCGATAAACCGGCCGATTTATCCCTTATCTTCGGTCGTCCGATAAGTTACCGATAAGCGATATCCCCAACATTGGATTTAACAGGTTTGTATTTGTTACAAAATGTAAAAAAAATCCAAAAAAGGGTTGCACAGGTACATCTCCACATTTTATGTGCGCACAAAAAGTTTCGTAAAATGATTTTTGTTAGCTTGTGTAAAAAGACAATAAAATGTATCATGATTATATTTTGGTCAAGAACTGGAATTTTTCTTTTACACATGCAAAAACATTATTTTGGTGAAAGTCTGTGCTACGCACATAAAATACAGAGATGTACGCCTGAAATTTTAATTCGAATTTGTAAACATTTTTAAATACATTTCAAACGCATTTTTTGGGAAAAAGTTGCAGATGCCCTTTAACAGAACGTCTATTTATGGGCCCAATTAATTATTTTTACAATGCTACTAGTAGCGTGTGGAGTTGTATCCGTTGATTATAAAACATGAAGAATGAAGAAGATGTAGGCCAGCACGCTCGTTTGTTGTTGGGGAGAGGAAAGCGTCCAGTAAAAGGACGGGTAACTTTTTGTTCCCATTATGTTTGGGTTAAATGCAGCCATGCATAGTCTCGCCCGGTTGCCCCTGACAGTGATATGGCGTGCAGCCTTGTTTCTGACCTGTGCATGCAGTATCTGCCCCACCAGCTGGAGTATACCTTCACACTATATATAAAAGACCGAAGCAGTCGCAGCACGTCACAGCATCCACGTCGCGCGGCAAACGTCGGCCGTCGGATCGCCGCGACAGACGGCTGAGATGCGTCCACGCCACCCCTTCCTGTAGAGGCACTGTTCACTCGCGATTTTAGACCAATCACAGCCCGCCACGTCACCCGGTCACTAGCCGGTCGCTCCGGTTCCAGCCGGTCGCCCACCAGTCACCGCGTCGTTGTTACAAAAACATCCCTCGCAAAGCTATTAATAGCGCCAAAACCCCAACCTCCCCACGTAGATGGACCTAACTGCAAATTTCAGTAACTCTAGGGCCTTCCCTGCAAAACCATCCCCGCATCCCCCTCCCCCTTTCTCCCGTGCTCTCCTCCGTCCTCTGGACGGAACCCTCGCCGTACGGCCGCCGCCGCGGCGCCGCCGTCTCCGGCCTCCTCACGACGAACCGAGGCCTCCTAGACCTTCGCCGTGCTTCACTCTCCTTCCTGGTCGAGTCGTGCTTGCTGGGAAGCAAGGAGCCCGACGAGTTTCGACGTTTCCTTCCGCCTCGGTCCGCCGCCGTCGCGCACGATTCCGGCCGCCCTCGACCTCGCCGAGCTTCCCCGACCTCTCCATCACGCTCCTGGTGAGCTTTCGGTCCTCCCGGACCCCTCCGCTCTCTCCCTCTCGCCTCGGTTGCTCCAGCGCCGCCAGTGCCGCCGACCCGACCTGCTCCCCATCACTGGCCGCCGCTCCGACCGGCGATGCGCTTCCCGCGTCGGCTGCTCCGTCCTCCTCCCATCCGACAGCGCCACCGCCTCCACGACAGCGCTACCGTAGGCGAGCTCCTTCGACCCGGCCGTCAGCGCGTCCACTAGCGCCTCTGCCCCTAAACAACGTCGTCGTTTCTCTCGGCCGTGAACAACGGCGACCGAGCTCGCGCGGCCGCTCGACACCGCCGCCTCTGTTCCCACCATCGCAACAGCGCCACCGTGACCGACCTCGCTATATCGCTGCGGCCGGCCCGACCGACGGGTAGCGGAGCGGGGCGGCCTGCTGCACCTCGACGGCGAACACGCCGATTGGAATCAGAGAGGGGAGGCTGACGACGATGGAGACGACCGGCGGCAGCGACGGCAGGTGAGCTCGACCTCCTCGGATGTTTCTTTTCCTTTCATATTCTGTCAGTTTTAGGGATTTAGATGATGTGGAATACGGGCGCGCATCTGGCCACATATGCTTCCTCTCTCTCTGTAGCTTCAGTTTCAGTCTACAGATAGTTTAAGTTGGCGATTTAATTTTATGTCCAGTCTATACATCAACATGGGATTTCTGGAAGAATAGAGACCTTGGGACTTGGGAGATGATTTGGGCAAGAAAATGTAGAGAGTGGGAGTGACGAGTCGGGAGCATTCGACTGATACGTTGTTGATTTGGAGAGGCATGAAATTCACTAATGTCTTCCAAATACTCTCATAACTCATTAGTTTCTCTATTATGATTGAGATTCTGAGATGCTGCAAAACTAGAAACTATTCCATCTTTAACTTATTTTTGTTTACATGCCAATAGGATTATTTGGTGATGTTCCCTGACATTTTTTTGATGGTCTGTAGTTCCTCAAAGTGACAGTATAATAGCAGTGTTCGTGTCGTGCTATTTGCATGGTATATTGATCCATCATTTGGTTAAAATCAGAGAAGGGTAATTGGTTTCCTTATAAATCCAACGTGGCTGCAAAAATTACTCTCAAGCAGGTTATGTTGATATTTGTCATCCTTCGTTAGCTAGGTTCAGTAATTCAGTTCAAGAATGGGTTTCCACCTTTGTTGCAGCTCCAGCAGGATCCAAATGTTGACACTCCCTTTGTTTCAGGTGATTTCCCTGTTCTGGATCACCATTGGAGAAGGTGCGGCTGTTCTCTGCTACGTGCTTATCCGTTTGCGTTCGGCTCTGCTCGCTTTCTTCGTTCTGCTGCTACGTGGTTCTTCATGTTCAAGTGAACATTAGTTTCTGTGTGAATTATTATTTTCGGCTGTTATGTGATTCCTGTGTTAAGGATTTAATTTGATTATGGACTGCTAGTTGATTAATTGATGTTTGTCTAATACATATGCAGGGTTTTTTCTTGCGAATAATGATACATATGCAGTTGTTTAGTACCATGGCCGATCGATGTTCCTCTGGTTGGATATGTTGGTTGCGCCCCCTCTGTCTCTCTGTTGGAAGATGTGCATCCAGTGATACTGTTTATGGGCTGGTGGTTCTCTTATTTCATGCTATCAGTCAATTCCTCTGATGGTTCTGATGGATTAGTAGTCGGCTTTCTATTGGACCAATTTTTTCTACAACGAATGTCGGTTCAGCTTGCAATTCTACAGTTGATATGGGATCTCAAAAGAGGAGAATTCGTCTAAGGTAATTCAAAAATTAATTGTGTGCCCAGTTTGTTTCTATGTTCTTATCAGTTGGATGTAAAAAATCTAATATGTTATTGAGAAATTTGGGAGACGAATAAGTACTGTATTTTGGTTAATTTTAGTTTCCGTACTTAAAGTGATATGCTCCTGTTATTCAAAAAATATGAATGCTACTGATAGCTAAATGAACAAGGGACCATTTAGGTTGGCTTAAATGTTTCGTTTAGAGATTCTAACTCTGGTATTTTTTGTGGTTAAATCAACCCACTATTTTTGGTTTCCCAGGATAATTGATGAAAAATTGTAGGAAATGATACATTATTGTCGAGTGCTTTGGTGTACTGGAGTTCTGTGTGTCAAACAACTACGCATTATTAATTTGATGATGCATATTGTCGTGGTGGGATCACGGCAGATGCCATAGGTATGGCTAAGATGGGGCCGAATGGTCGTTGGGGGAATCCGGGGAGGGTTTATGCACTCAAGAAGTGCACAAGCAAGAACACGCAAGAACACGAACGAGAAACCAAGAAACCAAGAACACAAAGCACGCCACGATGTACCCTGCTTCGGGGCCCTCTTGTGGAGGTAACACCTCTACTGCAGCACTATCCTACTCAGTGTATAGCTCAAGGTGACAAGTACAAGCTGCTCCTCGAGCTGTATGATGATACAATGGTGAGAACTTGAGGTAGAAGATGGAGCTACACGGGAGGAAGAAGGAACTCCGAGCTAGATCCGAGGTGTCTCCGGTGGTTCCGAGGTTCCTTTCTCTCTCTTTCTATATCTCTCTCCTCCTCTGTCAATCGATCCCTCGCAACCGCTCCTCCGCCCACACACGATCCCACGCCTCCCTGGTAACCGCGCGGTAGTGCGCCGTTACCGCATGCGGCTTATAAATAGGGGCCCAGGGGTAACTTCTTCTTCTTCCCCACTCGCCCGCTGCTCCGTGCCCTCTGCCTCCAGCGCCGCCGTCGAGCCCCTGCTGGTGACGCGCACCGCGCCTTGCGCCGCCACATCGCCGTTCTGCAGCACCGTTCCGCACCGCCGTCAAGCGCCTCGCCGCACCGGAGTACGCGCACTGCGCCGCGCGCCGTTGACTCGCCGTCGATCCTTCGCGTTCTTCACCGGTGAGTTCCTCGTTTCCCCTCCATGGCCATTGCCATGAACATGTTCATCCTTCGATGAACTCGAGGATCTTGATGAATCCGATGAACTTGAGGAACCCGATGCTCTACCTTTGCACTCTTTTAGCCATTTTAGATCTCATCTAGACTTGTATCAGATGCACCCGTAGCACTGTCCTTTTAGGTTTGCCCCTGCATGAACTCGAATTTATTTCCCTTTTTAGCTCGCCGGTAGATCTTTGCTAGTATCTCGCAGTGGTAGAAACATGTTTCCCGCCTAAATCCTTTAGCCCGGCTATCTTGAATGATCCGAGGTATTTACCCCGGCTATCCTGAACTGTCCGAGGTACTTACCCCGGTTGAACCTCCCTCCTCTGCAGGAAAGCGTCAACATGTCTTCTGCCTCTGATCCCGCCGAGGAAGGAGCACCTGGAGAACGAGGTAGCTGGGAGGGATCCGATGTCACGGAGGTCGACATCAAGTGGCTCCGAGATTCACGGCGGATCCCGGCAAAACTCATCTGCCGAGTTCCGAAGAAAGAAGATATCGAACCCGAGGTGGAAACTGGGGAGCGGGTCGTCTTCCTGGATCACTTCGAACGTGGTTTCGGACTCCCGGCCGGGAAATTCTTCCGGGATTTCTTGGACAAATTTGGGCTACAACCACACCACCTGCCCGCCAATGCCGTCCTCCAACTTTCGGCCTACGCGACCTTTTCCGAGGGTTACCTCGGATTATGGCCAAGCATCGAGTCCTGGTCCAAGTACTTCCAACTGAAGAAACAAAGTGTCCCGAACAAGAAGGTCGTGGACAAGGAGATGACCGCTTGCGGGGCGGCCTCGATTTCACCTCGGCGCCTTTCTGAGTTTCCTCGGATTCAGGGCCTGGACTCCTGCCGAAAATGGCAACGCTCCTTCTTCTACGTGAAGAGCCCGGGAAAAGAAGACCTCACCAATTTGCCAGAGTTCACCATTGGAACCCCCGCTGCCCAACTCAACTGGGATTATGAGCCTGCACCCGATGCTCCGAGGTTCTACTTATCCACCAAACCATGATGTCCCTCCAGGAGAAAAGCTGGGGGGCAGATGACATCTTGCGCACCATGATCACCCGCCGAGTTAGCCCTTTACAAGCGCGGGCCCATAAGATCTACCACATGAGTGGCTGCTACGACCCCACTCGGCACAGCACTTTTGAACTTGATGACTCCGAGGTGAAGAGGCGCATCCGGGCCATCGCCAAGACCACCATGCCCGATAAGTGGAAATGGGGTGTCAAGCCCTATGACCGAGATCACCTTCCAGCTCAAGTAAGTGTACCTTACCCGACGTATAATATTGCTCGGTTTCATTTTCACCCCGACATTGCACTGATTCTTGTGCTAACTCGGTTTTACTTCGCCACCTCTGCAGAAGTTCACACGACAGGAAGTCGAGGATGGCCCCCTTTCTTCTAAGAAGTGGACTCCCGACCTGCCTATTCCGGCCACCGCCGAGGCTGAAGATCCGGACAATGAGGATCACCTCCCCATTCCCAAGGCCACCTCGGGTAAGACTCGCGATCGCCCATTGCACCGCCCACCAGTTCGATCGTCTATCCAGGATTGGCCCGACGATGATGATGACGATTGCCAAATTCTGGAACCTATCGATGTTATTCCAATTTCCTATGCTCCTCCGACCTATAAGAACTTTCATCCAGCGTCTGCAGCCTCTCAGAAGCGCTAAGGATCCGGTACCTCGGATGTCGAGGCTTCTAAGACAGCCTCTCGAAGCGCTCAGGACCCGGTACCTCGGATGCCGAGGCTTCTAAGACCTCGGAGACTGCAGTGCCAAAAGCCAAGCGTGCCAAGAAGACCTCGGCGAGGCACAAGAAACGATGCCCCGTGGAGGAAGATGCGTAAGTCACCTTGCTCCTTTTTACCTTTCACGATGTTCCGAGGTTAAGTTTTTTATACTCTAACTTAATCTTTCTTTTTCGTCCAGCCCGACTCGGCAGATCAAACAGAGCCACAACTCGATACATTCACCCTGCCTCCAGTGGTTGAATCTCAGACAACCGAGGTCGAGGTTAACCTCGGCAGCCCTGCCAGAGCCTCTCCTCCAGAACAGTCCGTCGACACCCACAGCCCGGAGAGGACCATCTCCTCCCCGGGGCGTGTCGCCTCCGCCGACCTTCCACCGCCGAGCTCTGACTCTGGCCTGGGACACTCTGCTCCCAGCCAAGATCAGATTCCTCCGCGTCCTCAGAAGGATGCGGAGTCAGATCGCGCCAAGACTCCGGCTAAGACCGTGCTGGAGCCTCGGCTCTCCCCCAAGTCTCAAGCTGCGCGCAACCAGCAGCAACAGCAGCAGAAGAAACAACAACAACAACAGCAACTGCAGAAACAAAAGCTTCAGCAGCAGCAGAAAGACTCATCTCGAGTTGTTGAGCCCCCCAAACAGCCACAGCAAACTCCGATGCCGCCACCGCCACCGGGCCCCAAGGCTACGAGCACCCAACTGGTGCCGCATGTTCCCGCTCCTCCGCCGAGGTCCACCTTGACCAAGACCGCGCCTTCGAGCTCTCAGGTCGCCACCTCCCGAGCTCTTTTTGCTGCTACCATCCAGCCGAACATCAGCAGCTGGGAGTCGGGCAACTCCGACCAAGAGCGGGAACAGCTTAGGCTCGGATAGGCACTACGACATGGACTGGAACTCGGCTGACACTGCCGAGGTCTCCTCGAATCCGACCTCCGAGCACCCAGCTGGACCTAGCGCCGTGCTCCAGTCTATCTACCACATGCAGACTGCGGTCCTTGATTGCAGCAAAAGGCATCGGTAAGTTTCTTTACGCAACTCTCTTTCTTCCTTTGAAACCAAATGACAAACATACACTATTCCCAGTCCCCGAGATTCGGGTTGAGCAATTGACACTCCACCGAGTTAAAATTGCTCGGCTTGAATCTCAAAAACTTGTCATTTCTCCAATGCTGAGTCCCCGAGGCCAATGCCGAGTCCCCGGGACTCAATTGGGCCTCGGGTGCTAAAAAGACCTCGGATTTTTCGAACTGTAAATCTTCAATATTCGTGTCAAATCTCTTTCCGCCGAACTGATCTCTCTATTTTTTCAGGAGTGCAACAATGCTCGGACCAAAATCTTCAAGAACCTCCTGCTGGATCACAACAAACTGAAGAAGTCTCACCGGACTCTTCTATCAGCAAAGGAGCAGAGCGACAAAGATCATGCCTCCAAGTTGAAGACAGCCCAAGATGAAATAGCTCGGCTGCAACAAGAGCTGAACCGGGCTAATGAAGCCAAAGCTGCTGTGGAGGACGCTATGAAGGTCAAAGACCAGGCCGCGAACAGCAGAAGAAATTGCCAAGACCCTGGAGAACCGCGCCACCTCGGCCGAAACCGAACTGATCGCTCTCCGGGCTACATCGAAAAGTTGGTTGTCCGAGCTCACTCGGATTAATCACCAAATGGATAGTAAGTTTCCTTTCTCCTTTTCCTTATTTTCCTCCGACCTACACCCCGTGCCACCGTATGCCTTATTTCAGCGACAGCCTTTTTGTCTTCTTCAGAGATTTTGAGCACTCCAAGGACAAAGCTATCCGAGAAGTTCAAGCAGCTCGGGCAAAGAGGGCTGAGACAGAAACCCTCGGCGAAAGCTGGGATATCCAGGACCACCTTGTCGCCCTTAATGCTCGGATCAGGCCGCTCAGGGCCATTGGAACTAAACTGGTAGATGCTGCCATCCAGGTCCATCGTGCCCTCTGGCCCAAGGTTAAGACTCCCACTTGCATCGACGAGCTCGCCACGAAGCTAAAAGGAGCCGAGGCTAGACTTCGGGAGTGGAGATGCTCATCAGCTCGGGCTGGCGGACAAGGCCCTGGTGTTCGTGCTGTCTTGGTATGAATCTATCGAGATCCACACGGTTACCTCCCTGCGCAAGGGCTCTCCTTGGAACACCACTCCTGATGGCATTGAGAAACGCCAAGCAGCAGCCGACCTCTTTGCTAGTTATGCAAACACCCGGACCTTCGATGACGGGCGTCTATTCTGAGGATGAAGAGAGCTCGGACGAGGAAGAAGAGTCCGAAGAAGCTGCTGAAGGAACTGGTGAAGAAGGCTCTGACGGCGAGGAATTTGACTTCGACGAGCCTCAGAGCTCCAAGGGCAAGGCCGGCCAAACAACCGAGGTGGTGAAGATTCTGATGATGACTTCAACTTCGACGAACCTCCGAACCCCAAGGGCAAGTCCGGCAAAGCCGTAGCCACCGAGGTGATCTCCCCCGACGTGACGGACACCCGGCATCCACTCCAACAACCGAGGTTGCTTCCGCGACCAAGGTTGTTCCTGCGCCCGAGGTTGTTCCTGCGCCCGAGGCTTCTTCCAGCGAGATTCCTGCCCCGAGGTTCCACCCCGAGGCTTCTGCTGCCTGAACTTGTCTCAAAAAACATTAAATCCCCGGTATGCCGGGTGCAGATGTAATATACACTTAAGTAGTTTGCCTTGCTACCAGTACTATTATCTTGCTATCCGAACCATGCTTTTCTAAAATTTATGCCGAACCCTTTTGGAACGAGTCCCCGAGTTCACTTTCGTGTTTACTATACTTGGCATTCTTTGCTCTTGTCTACCATTTTGGCGTTCGACAGTCGAGTCACAAGATTGTTGTTTATAGCATACAGTACTTAGCAAATGCGAGGTGTGTTTCAAAATCATCCGACATAAATGAAAGGTAAAGACAGGGGTTAGTAAACGACACATGCCGAACTATATTTTTGGACCGAGTCCCCGAGTCCATTTTCATGTTTCCCACGTTTTTTCATCTTTGCTCTTGACTACCATTTCGGCGTTCGTCAGTCGAGTCACAAGATTAGTTACACAGCATACATTACTTGAAGTTTGAGACGAGGTTCAAAATAGTTCGGCATATGAACGAAATGACAAACAGAAATAAAACACAAGCACAAGAGCGAGGCAGTCCCCGAGCTTCAACCTCGGAGTGCCGACATTTCATTAAGGATTAACCGAGGTACATACATTGCGCCCTTCATGAGTAGAAAGGTCGGAGTAGAGCTACATTCCATGGTCGCTTGACCTCTGATCCGGGGTTGTCCAGCCCATCTTCCTTGGTTCCTGCGCATCTATAAGATAGTACGAATCATTGAGCAGAGCTCGGCTCACAATGAACGGTCCCTCCCATGGAGGTGACAACTTGTGCCGACCTTTCTTGCGCTGCACCAGCCTCAGCACCAAATCTCCCTCGTGAAACACACGAGGGTTGACATCCGGCTATGATAACGTCGGAGACCTTGTTGGTATATTGCTGACCGAGATGAGGCCAATCTCTAGCTTCCTCAAGCAGATCTACTGCATCCTCCCGAGCCTCTTTTGCCTCGGCTTCAGTGTACATTGCCACTCTGGGCGCATCATATTCGATGTCAGTGGGTAGCATAGCTTCTGCCCCATAGACCATAAAAAATGGCGTATAGCCAGTTGATCGATTTGGCGTGGTCCTTAGACCCCACAGTACTGCTGGTATCTCATCTATCCAACACCCCGTTTTCAGCAGTGGTTCAATGAGCCGAGCCTTGATGCCGGCCAACACTAGAGCATTTGATCTTTCCACTTGTCCATTAGACTCCGGATGTGCCACCGAGGCTATGTCCAGCCGGATTCCCTTGTTCATGCAAAACCGAGCAAATTCTCCAACAGCAAAGTTCGTGCCGTTGTCCGAGATAATGCTATGGGGGTACCATATCGCAGAATGATCTCCTTCAAGAAAGTCACTGCTGAATGACCATCCAACTTCCGGATTGGTTTCACCTCGATCCACTTGGTGAACTTGTCCACCATCACCAGTATGTGCGTCATGTTACCTCGGGCTGGTTTGAACTCTCCCACCATATCCAAACACCATACCGCAAACGGCCAAGTGATAGGAATTGTTTTGAGCGCCGAGGCTGGCATATGCGTTTGCTTGGCAAACCTTTGGCATCCTTCACATCTCCGGACTATGTCCTCTGCATCAGCAAGAGCAGTGGGCCAATAGAACCCATGCCTGAACACCTTGGCCACCAGAGCTCTTGTGCTGCAATGATGACCACACTCTCCTTGGTGGATCTCCAAAAGCATCTCCTTGCCTTCAGCTGGCTCGACACACCGTTGCAACACCTCGGTTACGCTTCTTTTATAGAGCTCCTTGTTGATGATGGTGTACGCCTTGCCCTCCTTTGGATTCTCCTAGCCTCGGTTGTGTCACTTGGCAAGCTTCCCTCGTTATGAACTTCATGATTTGCTCCGCCCACTCCGGCACTGGGTGCAAAGGAAAAAGTTTCTCGTCCACCTCCATTGGTTCGGCCACCATAATCTCCTCCATTATTTCCTCCACCATCCTGCGACCAGTCCCCGAGTTCGGAGCGCAGTCCCCGAGTCTGCCACGCAGTCCCCGGGTCCGACCAAACGCATCCGACGTCTACCTCCATTGGAACAGGTCCGGACTCTTGCTCCGCCGGGATGAAAATAGATTCGGATTCAGGAGAAGGTTTGATTGAAGGAGTTCTCAAGTGATTCAGGGCTACTCCAGGTGGTACTGCCTCTTTAGATGAACCGAGCTTTGACAACACGTCGGCAGCATTATTTTCTGTCCGAGGTATATGCTGTATCACACCCTTCAAAGAACCCGGATATCTTTTGCACATGGAACCGATATAACGCCATGTTGGCATCCAGAGCATCCCAAGTTCCAGAAGATTGTTGCACCACCAGGTCGGAATCGCCGAAGCATCTACACGCCGGATACCGATCTCCTTCGCCACATTGAGGCCATGGATTAAGGCCTCATACTCCGCCACATTGTTTGATGCTGAGAAATGAATCTGCAGCACGTATTTCAGCTGATCTCGCTTCGGCGAGGTGAGGACTATTCCAGCCCCCAGCCCGATCTTTGTCTTGGACCCATCAAAATGCATTTTCCAATAATTATAGTCCGGCCTGGGTGGCTCATACTGCATCTCGGCCCAATCACAAAAGAAGTCCGGCAACGCCTGGGATTTAATTGCATCTCTTCTCTCATAATGTGGTGCATATGGAGACACCTCAATCGCCCATTTGGCAACTCGGCCAGTTGCATCTTTGCACCCGATGATCTCCGAGATTGGAGCTTCGCACACCACCGTCATGGGATGCTCCTGGAAATAATGCTTCAACTTCTTGACCGCCAGGTAGACACCATACGTCATCTTCTGGTAGTGAGGGTAATTCTGCTTCGAGGTAGAGATCACCTCGCTCAAGTAATACACCGGTCTCTGCACCGACCTGCCACCTTCTTCGCGCTCCACCACCACTGCCACACTTACAACTCGGTTTGTGGCCGCAATGTAAAGTAACATCGGCTCATTGTGCAATGGTGACGCCAACACCGGCAGTGGACAACATCTTTTTCAGCTCATTGAACGCCACGTCGGCCTGCGGGGTCCATGTAAACCCGGTACTTTTCTTCATGAGCTGGTACAAAGGTAAGGCTTTTTCTCCCACCGCTACAAATCGGCTCAACGAGGCTAGGCACCCTGTGAATTTCTGCACATCTTTCAAACACTTCGGTAATTCATGTTCTCAATAGCTCGGATCTTGGCCGGGTTAACCTCGATACCTCGGCTAGACACCAGGAATCCGAGCAACTTTCCAGCCGGGACACCAAAGGTGCACTTGTCCGGGTTAAGTTTCAACCGATATTTTCTCAAATTCACAAATGTCTCCTCGAGATCCTCGAGGAGAGTACGTTTCTCCTTAGTTTTGATGACGATATCATCGACATACACTTGCACATTTTTGCCCATTTGAGAGTGCAGGCATTTCTGCATACACCTCTGATAAGTTGCCCCGGCATTCTCAGACCAAAACACATGACACGATAGCAATACGCCCCATACGGGGTAATAAAAGCAGTCTTTATTTGATCCTTCGGGTTCAGTGGTATCTGGTGAAAACCAGAGTACGCATCGATAAAAGACAACAGTTCACAACCAGCAGTGGAATCGATCACTTGATCAATCCGAGGTAATGGAAACGGATCTTTCGGGCACGCCTTGTTGAGGTTAGTGAAGTCAATGCACATGCGCCACACCTTGACCACGGCTGGCTCGTCTTTCTTCTTTTCCACCAAGACCGGATTGGATATCCAGTCCGGATGCAGCACCTCCATAATGAACCCGGCTGCAAGCAACTTAGCCAGCTCGTCCAGCACCACTTGTCTTCGGTCGTCTGAGAGACGACGGGTCGGTTGCCTCACCGGTTTCACCTCCGGCCTGACAAATAAAGAGTGCTCTGCCAACTCCCTCGGAACACCAGGCAGGTCCTTAGCCGACCATGCAAAGATATCCCGATTCTCACGGAGGAAGTGACAGAGCTCGCTTTCCTATTTCTCGCCCAGCCCGGTCCCAATGATGGCCATGCTCTGGGTGCTCCGGGTCAATGGGGATCTTCTTGGTCTCCTTGGGCACCTCGAATGCTGCAGTTGAGTCCGGGCTCATCAGTCCGGACATGCCGAGCTGTGTTGACTGCGCCATTGCCACCACTTGATGCAGCTTCTTCTTCTCAGCTGCGATCACCAAAGATCGGCCAGATTAGACCCCGCCGAGGCACACTGAATGGCTCGCTTGTAGTCACCCGAGATGGATATGATCCCATTAGGCCCTGGCATTTTCATCTTCAGGTATGCAACATGGGTGGAAATCATGAACTTGGCCAGAGCCGGCCTTCCAAGCAATGCATGGTATGCACTCTCCAAGTCCACCACCTCGAACTCGATACTCTCAACTCGGCAGTTATCCTTGGTTCCAAATGCTACATCCACCCATATCTTGCCCATGGGTGCACAGGAAACGCCAGGCACAATCCCATGAAAAGTACAACTGCTTGGCATCAACTGATTTGGCGATATGCCCAATTTCACCATTGTGTCTCGGTACATGATGTTGATGGCACTGCCATTGTCCACCAGAACTCGGGTGAACCTCACATTGTTGTAGGCCCACACAACGTCGGATCTACCACCAGGGCATACTTTCCAGGGCTCGGCATGATCCGAGGTGTATCTTTCCTGCTCCAAGTGATCTCCTGCTCAGACCAGTTCATATAGGTCGGCACCACCGGCATTACTGCATTCACCTCCATGGCACGCCTCTGCACACTCTTCTTGTCAGTTGGCTCGGTCACAAAGACCACATAGCTCGCATGAGCCTCTCTATAGTCATTTCCGGGGTATTCATACTGCTGACTTGGTCCGGCACCATATTGTTGTTATTACCTCGGACATTCACAACATTCACGGGCTTGCTGCTGCAGGCCTCGGAGGAGGTGCAGTGGTTATCGGGGTAACATTTGCTCCGGACAGATTCGGGTGGCCTCGGCTGAAATCTCTGAGGTGGTCCTCCTCTGTTTCCTCCGGCCTTCGCCCCTTCTTCCTGATTCTGCGGTTCCAGCTGCACTGCCGGGTTGAATGGTTGGCTGGCTTGCGCGGGTCGGTCGTATGGTAACAGCAAGGACCATCTATCATTCATAAGTCAAGGGTGGCTCCGGGTTCGGACTAAATGCCGGACCATTGATTTTCGGCCTCTGGACACCTCCAGCTCCGGGCTGATCCGGGTTCACCGCTGCAACTTGGTTCGAGGTGTATGGGTAGTCCGGCTCCCTCCTCTTTGTCCGAACTCTTGGCGGTCATTACACCTTGGTCCGAGCCGGTTGTTTATTGGCTCCCTCCTTCTGTTACGTGCCACTGCCTCTGCTGCTGGCTGCATCGGATCACCAGAGCATAAGAATCTGCAATCCGGATTGTCTCTGCTAGGGATTTCGGCATATCTCTTTGGAGCCTCTGCCACAGCATGCTGCCATGTCGACAACCATCTGCAAACCAGGAAATGGCCTGTGCCTCTACAACTCCTTCACAGGAATTCCGAACATTGCTCCACCGAGTTAAGAATTCTCGGTCAGTTTCATGATCATCTTGCTTACATGCTGCCAGGAGCTGAGGTCGGTTTGGCCTCTTGTATGTACTAGCAAAGTTGCTGTTAAACGCCAGCTCCAAGTCTATCCAGGAGTTGATACTATACTCCGGCAAATTATTCAGCCAGATCCGAGCTGGACCTTCCAACATGTGCGGGAGATACCGGACCGCCCATCGGCGATTGCCCCCCGCTATGTGCACCGAGGATACATAATCTGTCAGCCAATCTTGCGGCTTGGTGCTCCCGTTGTATGGCTTGGTGTTCCGACCTAACTGGAACTGAGATACTGGCGGTGGTGGCTCCTTCATGATCCGAGGTCCGAAACACGCCGGACCAGGAGGGCCTTCCTCCTCCAGTTGCTCGGACAAGTAGATTCTATCCAGCTTGTTACGAACATCGCCGGAGCTAACATCCGAGCTCCTATCCGAGGTCCCAACGCCCCATCCACTCTGTGGTATCCAGCTCGCGCCATGGCCGAGTCTCCATCATCATATCGGTCATCGCCTTGACCGACATTCTGAGGTTGCTGAACATACTCCGGCTCTCGCTGATACTGCCCCTGCGGCCGGGTTGTTGCTGATACCTCGGGGGCGGAGGTGGTTTACCTCGGCCAGCCGACGCTGCTTGCCGCCATTCTGATTTCCCTGACCGGAGTTACCCTTAGCTCGGCTTGCATTGCCCTGGCCCCCTTCTGCTTTCCTGCTAACACTGGATCATACATCTGCATCTGCAGCTGCTGTTCTGACCCGAGGTGACACTCCGGGCTCGATCGGCTCCTCCGACGAGTGGAGACGAGGCTTGCCCCTTGGACACCTGACTAACTGGCCTAGCTGAATAAACCATCTGTGAATCACCAGCCCCGGCATATGCTCTGCGGAGAGCCTCATTCTGCTGGTTAGCTACATACACTAATCATTGACTCGCTTCTGCTGCGCACGCCATGCATCTCCAGTCAACCCGGATAGCTCGGCCCTGCCTGCCTCGGCAGCTCTGAGGTTCTTAGCAGGGGAACTATATACCGGCCTTCCAGTCGACAGCGACTCTCACTCCTAGCCGAGGTGGTAGGTCGAGCCTCCCTGTCATCTCATCATTGAGCCCCTTGCCTCTCTGCCGCACCCGGCTCCCCTATTTGTATCAGCTGCTACCGGGGTGAAGCCATTTGCTGCATTGTACTCACGCAGATCTCTATTGAACTCATCTCTAGCTGCTATCATTGCTACAGCCTCCTTTGCAACAGGACACGCTTTGCCTCTAGCTCGGCCGCAGTCATTACTACATCCACTCCTGGATCTACTGGGTCTGCCAGTGTCTCCGCTATCTCTGCTAGGGTCGCACCTCGGCCCTGCACCTCGGGGGTACCAGGCAACTCTTTCTCTAGCCTGGGCTTTGCAGATCTCACCTTAGCAACCTCGGCCGGCTTGGATTTGCTGGCATCTCCTTTGCCAGCGGCATCAACCGGACCGGTCATCATCACCTCCACGCAGCTCTCGGGGCGAGTGATACGCCGACCTAAAGCCGCGAGGAGAGGAGTTTCGTCGTCCACGAGCACCTGCTCCGGGTACTCGCGAACAACCTCGACAGCAACGTAGGTGACGAAGCTGCCAAGCATCATGGTGAAGCCATGCTCGGGGAAGGGCTTGCCGGCGAAACACCCCGCGTTGTCGCTGATGAAGGTGAACTCACCGATCTTGGCGATAAGCCCGGAAAGAACACGCTCGCCTGAGCCCGTCCGGATGTAAACTCCCTCCAACGCCTCAATCTGCCCCACGGTGGGCGCCAACTGTCGTGGTGGGATCACGGCAGATGCCATAGGTATGGCTAAGATGGGGCCGAATGGTCGTTGGGGGAATCCGGGGAGGGTTTATGCACTCAAGAAGTGCACAAGCAGAACACGCAAGAACACGAACGAGAAACCAAGAAACCAAGAACACAAAGCACACCACGATGTACCCTGCTTCGGGGCCCTCTTGTGGAGGTAACACCCCTACTGCAGCACTATCCTACTCAGTGTATAGCTCAAGGTGACAAGTACAAGCTGCTCCTCGAGCTGTATGATGATACAATGGTGAGAACTTGAGGTAGAAGATGGAGCTACACGGGAGGAAGAAGGAACTCCGAGCTAGATCCGAAGTGTCTCCGGTGGTTCCGAGGTTCCTTTCTCTCTCTTTCTATATCTCTCTACTCCTCTGTCGATCGATCCCTCAAGCAGGAGGGGTGGAGGCCCACTATATAGGCCAGCCGAGTTACCGCAGTACCCCTCGCAGAACACTGTTGCCATGCCTCTGCTTTGGTCATCATTGTACTCTTGTCAGGGACAAGACATGGCCTGCCCATCCCCTGCTGCATAACAGCAGAGCTAGCATGTCTCCTCTGATAGAGACAGGACGTAGCCACGCCGTGCTACCTCGTAGCCTTTTCCCCGGATCTCGCGTGGTCAGCGGTCAAACACGTGCAGCCCCGCCGAACCCGGGGCACGCCTCTGCTAGGCTTCGTGACAGATGCTCCCGCGTCAGGCGCTCTTGTACCAGGCAGGAAGTGACAGGAGCATTGACTCCTGCCCGACCTACGGCTCCTTGCCTCGGTTAGCTCGGCACGGATGTGACGGGCTCCGTACCTCGGGTCTTGCGCTTAAGATCTTTACCAGGTCGGACCTTACTTCCTTCCAATAGCTTCTCCTGCTCTCATAGTACAAACCATAGCACCGAGGTAGTTAGGTCGGCTGAACATAGCTCGGACAGTGAACCTCGGCCCATGCCAACGTGATAACTCGGACCCCTCTGGGCCAAGGTAGGTCGGCCTTTATACTCTCCAGGTCAAGATGAAGCTCGGATTCTCCCAGGCCCAAGCAGGTCGGCCCTTTCCGTACCTCGGCATATCTTTAAACTCATCTTTATGCCAAGCCTTGACCCTACCCGGGGGTAGCCCCCCGACACATATGCTTGGATGATTATGATTGAGATTTATTTACGTGGGACTGTTAGGCTCAGACATACTGATAAGACATGTACCTTGGTCTCTTGCTTTTCACTTGGTGTAATTAACGTCTAATCTTACATATTTGTTAACAGATTGTCAGTAACGGGGCGATGTATGAACTGACAAGTTAGATGATTTGTACATTGCCATTGAGATGGTATTTTCTCTTATATTTTTCCTAACTCTGGAAAATACAAAGAGATGGTGACTAATCGTGCTGGCTGCGTGAGGTCGAAGGATATTTGTTCCATTGGCATGGTTTATAACAGAGTGCATAACTCTTCCCTGGCATATTTTTTTGTGCAAATTGTGTCATTTTTTTGAATTTGTTACTTTAGATCTAATTATTCAGCCAAAAAAATCATTCCTATCTAAGGAGACAAATGTTGCGTTTATGCTGGTGGGTGTCTAACATTCCCTAACTTTTATTATGTTCATGGATTATAACATGTTATCTGTAAGTTGTCAATCTTGCATGTGTTTCTCCCAGCAGGTAAACACTGAACCTAGGTGCTCTGTACTCTGATCCCCATTGGGAGATTAAATTTTTCAGGATTTGGCAAGCAGACAGCCAGGGTACATGGGGAGTAGTGCATGTGTCCATCCCTGGATTGGTGAGAGATCAAATTCTACTACAACATCCACGACTGTGAATTTGAAGTTCAGGACCTACCCTGCAAGACACTAGCAATATCTGCTGCAAGTTAATAACCAAAGAATTACTTGGTTCTTACAGATTCCCATGGGTTCATTCTTCAAAGATAAGTAATAAGTATGGTCATAAAGTACTGCTGCCTTCTACTTTTCTCTAATGAAAACTTCAGAACATACAGAATTAACGGAACCTCCGTTTTAGTTTGGGACCCCCTGACGCAAAAGCAACTCGGTAAAGTTTAGCCACGTAGTAGTAGAAGTAGCCATGTTATTTGCAGGACTTCTCCAATACTACGTTGCCTTCTCTCAGAACTTTGTGACATCGTTGCTTGAATTCTCATACTTGAACCGGCTACCTTATAGCTTGCATAAGGTCCTTATCATAAACCGTTCATATGCATGGTACTGCAATTCAGACCGGGGTTTAAATTGTTCTTTCGAAGCAGTGCTTTGAGTAAGGAGCAGGAAAGCGTTCCACCTAATATAGACCCTCACTCTCTGTTCATTTTTTAAAAAACATGAATTTTTGTTGTACAAGTGTGAATATAATGAGGCACATTGACAGTTGATGCCATGCTCCGCAACTTGATGGATCTGAATATCCGAGGACAATTTTACTATGACCTCTATTGCTCTGGTGATAGTTACATATATTAATAATTCCAGGAAATGAATTAAATCTATTAAACATTGGAATTTCATAATTAATCACTCCGCCCCTCCCCGTTCAAATCGAGCCATACGACGAGCTCCGCCGCCGCGCCCTCTCCATCCTCGCCAAGGAACGCGTGGCGGGACGGCCAGAATCGCCGCAGTTCGGCCTCCTACTGCTCCATGTTCGCCGCCGCGGATCTGGTCGCCGCCGGCGACTCCGGCTACCAAATGGCACGCCGCGCCGCCCGTTCGGCTCCCCTCGACGCCCCCCCCCCCCCCCGCAGATCCACGCGCTCCCAGGCTCGCGCGCACGCGCTGCTGCCCGAGCGCGAGCTCGGCAGCGCGGCCGCGTCGTCCGCCGGCGTGTGATGTCACACGCTGACGTCACTCGCGGTCCCACCTGTCATTTTTTTTAAAGAACTCCGTAAATTATTTTCCAAACAGAGAAAACCCTGACACCTGGGACCCACCTGCCAGAAATTTCACAAATACAAAATAATGCTGAAATTCGTAAAATTCATATCTTTTAATCTACGTTTCGAAATATTGCAATAATATATCAAAATATTTCAAATTCAACAAAATTTCAAAATTCCCACACAAAAAAAGAATCACCACAAATACATTGTGCAAAAAAATGCATATAATATATCAAAAATCTTCAAAATTAACAAATTTTTAGACTTTCCCCATAGAAGTTTTCGTAAAATTCATATCTTTTAATCTACGATTCGAAATATTGCAAATAATATATCAAAATATTTCAAATTCAACAGATTTTCAAAATTCCCACAAAAAAAGAAACACCGCAGATACATTGTGCAAAAAAAATGCAAATAATATATCAAAAATCTTCAAAATTAACAAATTTTTAGACTTTCCCCACAAAGATTGCAAACAAAAATCCATTGTGCACATTTTAAAAATTTAATAATTTTTAAGTTTAAGAAATTTCCAAACTTGCACACGAACTAATAAATGTCCATTTTTTGTTGAAGATTTGTTGGATTAGTTTTCCATATATTTTTTCTATTTTCCCGCTTAAAAAAAACACATTCCCGACGGATTTCAAAATTTTCAATCACAACAGGCACAACATGTCACTGCGCTAAATTTTCCAACAATACTGTCCATTGTAAATTCAAAAAAAAAGAAGAAAAAAAGGTCTCATCCGCGATAATTCCTAGACAATAATATTTAACCACGTCAGACGAATTAACATGAAGGTTATTCTTTTTTTAAAACATTTTTAGAAAATGTTAGATTCCTGACATGTGGGACTATTTTACTTAAACAACTTCCATAAAATAAAAATGTTCACAAAATCAAAAAAATTAAATCTACCCATCGGAAAAATATGAATAACATATCCAAACGATCAGAAAAATAAATGCTAGCTATTTATGGCAAAAAACAAACATGTTTTAGTATTCCAATTTGGTAAATATTTCAAGAAAATCCAAATGCACATCCTCTAATTATATGAAGGTAAATATATTAAATATTCAAATAATGCATTTCCTCTAATTACGAACTCAAATTGAACATTTCAATTTGGTAATTATTTGTGTGCAATCTAAATAAACTGACTCCAATTATAGAACTCAATTCAATAAATGTGCATTTCCACTCATTACGGACATAAATTACATTAATTGGAAAAAATAATTTTAACATTCCAATTCGCTAGGTATTTAGAGATACTCCACACGACAACTTCTATTCCAATTCGCTATAAATTTGGAGATACTCCACACGACAAATTCCAGCGAATTTCAACAGATTGAATCCCGACGGGCGCGGCGCCGCGCCATGTTGACTAGTCTTTATCTATAGTTCACCATTAATATACAGCAATAATTGATCATGCGTTCTCAATCTTGAAGTCACCGTAGCCATTGATAGTTTGGGGCAGCTGCCGCCCCGGACAGAGGAGCATTTTCCGACTTTTAAGTGCACAACTGGACAGCCAAAAACCTGTACACTGTAGTATTTGGAGCAGCGACCTTTCCATTCCGAGGAAGGATATTCCTCGCGCTCCCGGCGGCAGTGAGGAGCCAAGACACCACGACCGCCATGGCGCACGATGGAGCTGCCGATGAAGCCGCCACCGCACCGCTGCTCGCGTCGACGGAGAAGCCACGGCGGAACATGTACGCCTTCGCCTGCGCCACGCTCGCCTCCATGACCACCATCCTCATGGGCTACAGTACGTGAACACACTCTGTTTTCTTCTTGTACAACGTACGACGGCATGCTCTAGCTGAGCTGTTGATTCGCTGCAGATCTGGCGCTGATGAGCGGCGCGCAACTCTTCATCCGGGAGGACCTGGGGCTGACCGACGATCAGGTGGAGGTGCTGGCGGGGTCCATGAACGTGTACATGCTCGTGTCCATCCTCGCCGCCGGATGGACGGCCGACCTCTTGGGCCGCCGCGGCACGCTCGTGCTCGCGAACGGCTTCCTCATGGCCGGCGCCCTAGCCATGTCACTCGGCGGCAGCTACGCCGCGCTCATGGCCGCGCGCTTCGTCACCAGCATCGGTGTCGGCTTCGCCCTCGTGGTCGCGCCGGTCTACAACGCCGAGATCTCGCCGGCTTCCGTGCGCGGCGTGCTCTCCTCGTTGCTCGATGTAAGTTCCGCCACCACGCTTGACCGTAGGCGTCAATCTGAGCTCAACTAAAGGTTTTGATCGATGTTGTGCTTGCGCAGATTTGCGTCAGCGTGGGCATCCTGCTCAGCTACGTATCAAACTACGCCTTGGCTGGCCTGCCGCTGCACATCGGCTGGCGGGTCATGTACGCCATCGGCGTGCTCCCGCCCGTGTTCCTCGCCGCTGGGGTGCTCTCCATGCCGGAGTCGCCTCGGTGGCTCGCCATGCGCGGGCGCCAGGCCGATGCGCGCGCGGTGCTCGTGCGCACCTCCGACACCATAGCGGAGGCTGAACTCAGACTCGAGGAGATCAAGCAGGTCGTCGAGGCACCGCAAGAACCCGGAGCCGGCGTGTGGCGGGAGCTGATCTTCCAGCCGTCGGCCATGGTCCGGCGGATCCTCGTCTGCGTGGTCGGGCTCAACTTCCTGCAGCAAGCCGCCGGCATCGACGCCATCATTCTCTAAAGCCCGCTGGTGTTCAAGAAGGCCGGCATGTCGTCCAGCCGCGCCATCCTGGGCGCCACTGTGGCCATCGGCGTCGTGAAGACGTGCTTCATCCTCGTGGTCACCTTCTTCTCCGACCGCGCGGGCCGGCGTCCTCTCCTGATGGCCAGCAGTGGCGGCGTGGCCCTGTCCCTGGCGGCCCTGGCCCTGACGCTCTGCGTCGGCGAGACTTCTCCCGCGACCGAAGCCGCGTGCGTGGCGTTCGTTCTGGCCGCCGTGGCGGCGTTCTCGGTGGGGTTCGGGTCGCTCCCGTCCACGTACAGCGCCGAGATCATGCCGCTGCGGCTGCGCGCGCAAGGCTCCAGCCTCGGCATGGCGGTGAACCGGCTGACGTGCGGAGTTGTGAGCATGTCGTTCATATCGCTCGCCGCCTGGATCACCATGCCCGGGTGCTTCTTCCTGTACGCCGGCCTGGCCGCCACGGCGTGCGTGTTCGTGTTCGTGAGGGTGCCGGAGACGAGGGGCCGAAGCCTAGAGGACATGAACGCGCTGTTTTCAAAGTGTTAGATGGGTGTGATCTAGTACTAGGACTTCTTAGATGCCAGCCACTCACTTTCAGAAACATCGTGAATAAAGCGTCACGGCCACGGCCTGATTGGGAAAACTACAACTTCGCTACGTAAGAAATGCAAATGAAAAAAATGTGACACAATGAATTGTCTCTACCAATCACTTTGACTAAGAGAGGACCTCTCATAGAATGAAGTAAAACGACATCTCATACGGTGAAGCAAAACGTTGTTGCTCTTTGCTAAGACAAGATAAACATTTTTCTTCTTTCGTCTCTTTCTTTTATAACTTAGCAATCATCACATATTGCATTGCTAGGATATCACAAATAACTCTTTCACTCTCCTCTTCAGAATTGGCCATAGTTAGATCACTTCTTTAACGAAATAATTCTTGATGATGGATTTATGATCCCCATGGGATAGATGAACATGATGGTTTTGCACAACACTTTTGACGGGCCGGGTCTGCAAGTTCCTCATAAGATACTCATCGGCAAAATCGGGGCTGCTGTCTTGAACTATGCAAGGTCAACTGTTTGACATCTCCATATTGGTTTCAGTGTGGCATAGGCAACATGCGGTAAGTTGGTGGTTGTCGAAGATGAAGTCGAAGTCATCTAACGGAGTGATGGGTAGTGCCGATGACGCCACTTGACAACCTAATGACTTTGTAAATAAGGATGTAAGTGGCAGCGGCATCCGCTCTTTGATCCACCTCTAGTGGCTGGCCCGTCCATGAAGTCACTTCATCTCGAAGAAGTGACCATTACTGGTGGAGAGCTCTTGGATAAACAACTGGAACCCGAGGCTGATCTCGATGACGTTGACAAGGAGAGGATGATGTGTGAAGCTGTCAAAGAGAAGCAGCAGGTGTGGGATGCCATCGATGAGCAGCAGAAGTGAGTCGCTTTACCTCTATCTTTCTACTTCTTGAAACGATCCATAGCACTAGTATGACAGTATGTGTTTATCCATAGCCTTGAGATTTAGAATTATAAATTGGGTCGCGGGCTGCCTGCAGCAAGTCGGTACTACTATGAAACCTCCTAGCTAGTAGTATCCAAGTTCAGTTGACTCCATTAAAGCAGATGGGCGGTTGCTCTTGGATTCTTTCTTTGGTGATTGCAAGACGTAATGTCACTGGGTTCTTGGGCTGATTTTTTTCCTGATTTTTAGTTGCCCCTGTTTGAGTGCAGATTGAGAAAGAAAGAGGATAAGAAGAAAAAACAAGAGAAGAAGAGGCAGAAGAATGAGGAGAGGATACAGAAGCAAGAGAACAATAAAAAGAGGAAGTTGGAGGTGGAGGCAGGAAGGAAAGAGAAGAAGAGGAAGACGTCAACAAAAACAAGGGAACCGAATATGATTAGACAAGAAGTCAGTTCCTCTCAAGCCATCTCCTAGTTACCATAGTTCAAATTAACATGTTCTGAATTGTCTTTCTTTTCTTGTCTAGGTATAAGAGGTGGTGGGTCTCCTTTGGCAAGGTTACATGTGGTGGGCTCACCTGGGGTCAATGCTTTGAGGTCTCGGATTGGGTTTCTAGCAAATATGGCAGCCACAAAAGAGCGAGATTGTCGTCCGAGATTGCTGCAGGTTCCTCTTCTGAGAAAAGGGCCAAGTCGGTGTCGAGGTCGCCATCTATGTCAAGGTCGCCATCGCCGACAACTTCAAAAACAGTCCATACACGTGGTGAGCTGACTTACATATCTTCTTACAACTTGAGCTGACTTACAAATCTTCTTACAAATGCTATCTACTGCCATTTACTAGGACGCAAGGTTCGGAAGTTAACTTCTGCTGTTTGGAAGGATTTCCTGGATGGTGTATGCTGTTGGGTTGTGTTCTTGTTGCTACTAGCACATCTATGTCCTTCTTGCAATGTTCAGACAATGGGATTTAAAGCCCTGAATTTGTTTTGACAGCAGTAGCTCCATTCTCTATAAAGCGCAGATTGATTTGGTCATGTTCTTGTTGATCTAGAATGCATGTTATTTTCTGCTGTCTGAACCTGTTGAATTTATTTTCTGCTGTTCAGACAATGGGTTGACATGTCTGAATTTATCCTGTTGAAATTTTCTGTTGTCTGAAATCTGAACCTGTTGGAGCTGGCCTAAGGCCTCCAACGTGCTGGCTGCTGCTATTTCTTAAGCCATCCCCTGAGCCAATTGTTCTTTACAATTTAATATTCCATCATTCTCTACTAAGAACAACCCGGCCGAAGCCCACTACAGTGACCAGGCACCAGCGCCAAGCTGCACATGCGCGTTGATTACGGGAGAACGATGCGCGTCAGGTCACAGCGGTTGTGGCGCCATTTAATCCGCCAAACACAATCATTGGCGGCCACAAGGCCCGCTAAACTGGTATGCGGCGGAAGCGGCTTTGCTCGCATCGTCCAGCGAGCGCGCCACTTACATCCTCACTGGTAATCATGGCCAGGACTTGTTGAGGCCAGGTTGACCGGGGTGTTCCATTGCGATCGTATTTTAGTATCGCTTTTAGCCTTATTTTTCTGTCATTATCCCACAGCCGACGGCCACTGCGACACGCTACATATCGTTGCCCGTCAGGACGCCACGAGCGACGCGATATTCGCGAGGGCCGCGTTGGCAGCGCAGCCGGCGACTAGCGCTGCTGCGCAGTTGGAGCGTGGTGGATGAGTCAGATGTCGCGCTCGTCGGACTGGAGCTCCGGCAGCATCCACGTCGGCGTGGTGTGTGGTCGCGTAGAGGCCGTGGCTACTACGGCGGGGTGGATCGGCATGTTGGACAAGTTGTGCAGCTGGTCGATCAATTACTACTATATATCAAATGGAGCAGCTGTGTATGTTAATTTTGAGTCCAAACAGTGTATTCTGCAATCCAGTTTTAACAAAACAACAACTTAAAACTGGTTTTCCTAAAATTCCTCCTAAAACCGGTTTAACTAAAACTGGCTCCAAATACGGGTTAACCAAACAGCCACTTAGGTCAGATCGGCCCAGTACAAAAAGGTACTTTTTTTGTTTTTAAATCTGAATAAATTATAAATTCGAACAAATTTCATATTTAAACAAATTTCAAATCGATTTTTTAATAATCTATACAAATTTCAAAATCGAACAAAAAATTAAATCTGAACAAATTTCAAAACCGAACAAAAATTCAAAATCGAAAAAATTTATTAAATCTGAACAAAAATCAAATCCAAAAAATTTCAAAATTGAACAAAAATTCAAATCCAAACGAAAATCAAATCCGATTTTTTTTCAAAAATCAAACAAATTTCAAAATTGAACAAAAATTTAAATCCGAACAAAAATCAAATCCGAACTTATTTCAAAAATTGAAAAAAATCAAAATCGAACAAATTTCAAAATTGAACGAAAATTCAAATCCAAACGAAAATCAAATCCGAACAAATTTCAAAAATCGAACACATTTCAAAATTGAACAAAAATTTAAATCCGAACAAAAATCAAATCTGAACAAATTTCAAAAATTGAACAAAAATTCAAATTCGAACAAAAACTCAAATCCGAACGAAAATCAAAATCTGAACAGATTTCAAAATCTGATTTTTTTTAAATCCGGGCAAAAATCAAATCCAAATTTCAAAAAAGAAAATGAAAACAGAAGAAAAAGAAAAACAGAAACAGAAAAAGAAAAAGAAAAAAAGGAAAGAAAAAATCGACTGTTGGGCCGGCCCACCCGCGGCGACGCGCACGTCCCTTCAGGCGACGCAAGCGGGTAGCGTCGCCGCGAGGCGATATATAGGATTCGCCGTATTTATTCCCTTACTCTGCATTTACCCACAGCCGACGGACTTACTAGGACGTCACAGTAGTGGGCTGTGTCTGTACGTGTGGGCCCCTTTCACTGGGCTGCCGTCCTCATGCGTTATGGCCTGGCCTGATATTAACCACGGCGCCACTTCTGACAATCCAGAACCAAAAGCCCAAGGCCCATTTCAAAACCAAAACGCTTATCTGAATCCAGGCCCCGCATGCCAGCCTCTACCGGTTCGTATACAGACACCCTGCCCGCGACCCGTGCTCAACCTGTCCGACCTACGGAGTAACAGATAACAGAAAACAAAGAAGAAGTATCAAAAAAAAAAACCCTGTCCGACCTGCTTCCTCGTCCAACCGGCGAACCAGCCTAACCCTAGAGCAAACAGACCGAGCCGGCCACCGCCACCCCACGCACTTTGCCTCCGCCGCCGCGTCGCATGGCCGAGTACGAGGAGGGCTACGAGGGCAACGGCGACCCCTCCGCCGGCGCCGTCACCGGGGGTTCCCCGCCGACCAAGCCGACTGGGTTCTCCGACCAAACCGACGGCCGCTCCCAGGTGCGTTCGTCTTCGATCCGTCCCGACTGGCGGATGTGGTGATTTGGGGCGAGGTGTGCAGTGTGATCCGAGTAGCGAGTAGCCGTCTGTTTGTACTGTTGGTTTTCGTTTGATTGGTGGAGGTGCCCGGATGTTTTGCTCACTATTTGTTGTGGTATATCTCGTTTGGATATGAGTTACTGCATTTTATTTGTAGCTTTGCTCAAATTGTTTATAGCAAGCTACTTTTTTGATATTTCTAAATGCATTGAGTTGAGAGGAAACCGTTTATTACTAGGATAATCTCATACTTTGTTAAATTTTATTATTTGCTGTGAAAATCTGTGTGCAAGTTCTGAATTCTGCCTTGAATTTATCCTGTGAGTGTATTTATATGTTGCTAGTTGGAGTAATGGCTTCTAGTGGTGTATTGATGCTCTGAATAGCAAGTATTTTGCATGTGTTCATCGTAGCTCTGTTAAAGAAAATCATTTTTATTTTAAGATAAATCTGACTAACACCCTTTTCCCTTCCCCCCAGCAGGAGGTACAACCACATGAGGGAAGGTCGTCGAAATCTAGAGAGAGGGACAGAGGACGAGAGAAGGACAGGGAGCGTGACATAGATCATGGAAGAGATAGAGAAAGGGGCCGGGAGAAAGACAGGGAAAGGGACCGGGGTGACAGGGGTGACCGCGACCGGGAACGTGACCGCCACCATAGAGAGCACCGTGAAAGGAGTGAAAAAAGGGAGCACCGTGAAAGAAGTGAAAAAAGGGATCACCGTGAAAGAAGTGAAAAGAGGGAGCACCGTGGCCGTTCTGATGACCCTAATCGTCATCAGAGCCGTGACCGTGATGTTGAAAGGTAATGCATCTAAATTTCATTGAATTTAGTCATGTTGGGTGCAGTATGCCTCGATTTATGAGTTCTAGCTAACTATGTTCAAAACCATTCATCTATGTGACCATGGTTTACAAAGCGTCCGCTTCAGGACGCCTAAGCGACGCCTAAGCGTCAAGGCGCCCCCCCTCCGCTTTGGAAAAACGCCCGCTTTAGGCGCTTAAGCGTCCAAAGCGCCCGCTTAGGCGTCGCTTAAGCGCCAAAGCGCCCCCCATCGCTTTGAGGACGCTTCACGCTTTGTAAACCATGTATGTGACCCATGAGGCTGTTTTCTGATCTTCTGAGATTTTGCATGATGTAAAATTTGCTTGCTCTGGCGTCAACTTTTATGGGGTCTGTCTTTAGAAGGTACCTTTTGAAGCTGGTCTCTGGTAAAATTGTTTATCCCTTGAAACTGTACTATATGATTCTGCACAGAAATCATTTCACTCGATGAGATACTTAATGAACTTGGTTATTTATGAAATGGTTTTCAATATTTGAGCATAACCAAGCGTAACTATAATACTCCCTCAATATCTTTATTCAGAACGAAACTTACGTAAGTTTGGCTGTGAGTACTATTAAAGATATTGGATTGCATACATTAACATAATTGACAATGCTAGTACATTACATCAAGGCAGCTGCAGTTTGGTTACTGTCGGCAGGCTGGCTAGAAGCATGGAAGTATTGTAGCATGGGATGGTTATGTTTTAGGCAAGGACATGCATCAGCCTAGAGATTGGAGGGGATATTGTTTAGTTCGAGGAAATAGTATTGTAATAGGAAGTAAAGACTTAAATTTGTCTAGGTCTGTACGGTATGTTTGGTTTGAGCCCAGGTTCACGCCTATCAAATATTAGGCTAGCCAAAATTTTGGCCAAGGTTTTGCTTCCCCATGATTTGGGCCAATGTCCGCAAGAAAATAGACTACAGCTGGTGACTGACATGGGCATGCCAAAGTTTGGTAACCATACGAACAATGACCAAAATTCCATGACTGAAAAATTGGTAAAGTAAGTTTTGGACGTCGACTTAACATACCCCACCACTCTAGTGGCTCTTGTTGTGCTAGGTATGGTCATGGGCCTATGCATCTAATGTTTGAGACAATCAAGAAAGAACCAAATCTATTGTCTTCTGAACATTCCCTCATCTGGTATATGTCCATCTAAATCCTCACAGCCATGCCGTTTTGACTATCTTCAGCATATTAGTTATCCCGTTGGCATGAATTTGTCTTGGAAATGACTTTATATTATATTATTATGCTGGGTTTTATAAAATATCACGAAGAATGAGTTGCCGTATTAGGTTTTGGAGAGTGAAGTCCAAAATGACAGCTTTCAGAGAGCTTTAGGGAGTCTGCTTTTAGAGCCATCGTTTGAGTAGCTACTCGTCGAATGTTTGTTGCAACCTTTGTGAGGATGATGTTGCATTTTAGTTAAAATCTTTTGTCCTTAGCTAAAAAGGAAGTTCCTGCTTAATCATTTGGCTTTCTTTGGGACAGAAATAACAAAGTTCATTTTCTGATAAAATGTTTCTTATAATAAAATGCTTAGGATCCTCCATAAATTTCTATGTTGTTAACAACATATTCTATACAAAAAAATCCTATGCTACTTACTCTGTGGAAATCTGATGTATGCTGTGATAAATTGGTAATGCAGAAGAGACCGTGACAGAGATGGTCATCGCAGGCATCGCTCCCGCTCCCGCTCAAAGGGTCGTGACCGCAGGTCTAGATCACGTTCACGCTCGCGTTCGAAGAGGTATGTGTTGAACGTTTTCAAAAGCTTGATGATTTACATTTATAAGAGTCGGCATCCTGTGGAAGACAAATCATCATTTCCTTTCAAGATCTGTCCTCATATGCTCTTTTCGTACGCACTTTTTCTTTGTTTTATGTAGGCATGCAGTGGACAAATATGAACAACATGTATATGTTTCTTGCTTGCTTTCTACTTGAAAACTGAAGGGTTTTTGGCGATTTCCCTTCAAAAAATCGTTATCTAGCGCAGTTCTCTTTAAACTATTGAAAATGCAGTGCTCTTGCCGGTTTCTCAATTTTTTTTTTGTTCATGACATGTTATTTGTAATATATGTCAGTTGCTGGTTCTGTTTTCTTTCTCTCGTGTGCTATTTCCTGTTTGTTTAGCAACTTATAGCTGTCTCTTGCATCGTTACAGCAAGCGAGTGAGTGGATTTGACCAGGGACCATCACAAGGCGTTCCTATGGTTACTCCTGGTGCGATCCCAGGTATGTGAGAAACAACACTTCTGGTTTTACTTTTGCATTTTTATATGTTACTCTATGGTTAGGACATGCTCTGTTAAGGAACTGGTAAGCAGCTATAATGCACAATTATTTATAATGAAAAATTACAACTTCTGGAATGACTCATACCATCATTCGTTTTCACTGTAACGCCGTCCGTAGGCATTGCCATGAACTTGTATTTAATAGCCAACTTTTAAATAATTGTCCCCACAAATGCCGATCATCATTTCTCTCAGCAATGTTTAGCAGGGCTGCAATTTACCAAAATTGTTGGTTCACAGTCCAACAAATTATTGAAGATTTTTCTTTTGCCTGAGATTGTCTATGAAAAGTCTGGCAACTGGCTTCTTTCTGGACTGTCACCAGAAATTGGCTGAGCTCTTGGAACGGCCCCCGAGAGCTGGAGTCCTACAGTGGATACCTTCGAAGGCATGATAATCCTTGTTACGCGAATGGTGTTTTCGTACATAGAAGACTTGTAATTTGTATTTTATTATACAAGTATCTTGAACTGAGCGACACTTTATTTTATGGTCGTTCTTGGTTTTTGTTTGTTTGTTTGTTGTGTTTTCATATGGGTAGGAAAGCAATCTTGGGTCACTTTGTCCAACATCTGCCAATGGAATGAGCGGGCTACTGTAGCTTACTGTACAAGGACACAGCATCTGGTTGGTTTGATATCTTGTTTGCCTTCAACTAGTTACTAGGACACAGCATCTGGTCATTACCCTCTTGCTGATTTATAATTATTACTTCTAGTCCTTTGTCTCCTTGAACATGTGCAATCCATTCCTTACGGATTTTGTGTGAAATGGATCTATGCTAGGTTTACAATGATTCTGTAGATGTTTTTAAAACTTTCCATGATTATCACTTGTTTACTTCATGAATTGCAGGTCAGCTGCCTGCAGTTGCCCCTCTTATTCCAGGGATGCTTCCAAACATGTTTAATTTTACTGCTCCTGCACAGGTGACTTCTATTTTCCTTTGAAGATTTGGTTCTGTTACCAGCAGATAACCTGATTCGCTCTGATTTGTAACTTATCTGCTGGTGAAAGTATGAGCTCAGCTCTCTATTATTCTATATCTCACTTCTAATTCTTTTTTCTATTTGCATCAGTTCAATCCTCTAGCTATGCAGCCGCAAGCCATGACACAACAGGTATATGACTTCCGTTGTTGCTTGCACTTCCATCATATTTGAGTTTTATTTTGTTATATAACATGATGGTTAACCATCCTTTTCTTAGGCTACTCGGCATGCTCGGCGTGTATATGTTGGTGGACTTCCACCAACTGCTAATGAGCAGGTAACTACTCGATTAACTTGCTTTTCTTGACGGTCTCTCTGTCCTTTTGTGATATTTTCTTCTTATTTGATATTCTTTCTGCAGACAGTTGCTATATACTTCAATCAAGTTATGGCTGCTATTGGAGGAAACACAGCTGGTCCTGGTGATGCTGTTCTTAATGTATACATAAACCATGACAAGAAATTTGCTTTTGTGGAGATGAGGTCTGTGGAGGAAGCAAGCAATGCAATGGCCTTAGATGGTATAATGTTTGAGGGAGCACCTGTGAAGGTTAGAAGGCCAACAGACTATAATCCATCCCTGGCTGCTGCACTTGGTCCAAGCCAGCCAAACCCTAATCTCAACCTTGGTGCTGTTGGTTTGACACCTGGCTCAGCTGGAGGTTTGGAAGGCCCTGACCGCATTTTTGTCGGCGGCCTCCCCTATTATTTCACTGAAGCTCAAGTGCGTGAGTTGCTTGAATCCTTTGGACCATTACGAGGATTTGATCTTGTGAAGGATAGGGAGACTGGCAACTCGAAAGGATATGCCTTCTGTGTATACCAGGATCTTAATGTCACCGACATTGCCTGTGCTGCCCTAAATGGTATCAAGATGGGGGACAAGACCCTCACTGTTAGGCGAGCAAATCAAGGCACTTCTCAGCCAAGGCCAGAGCAAGAAACCATCCTGTTGCAGGCACATCAACAGTTGCAGATGCAGGTACAACTCAGCTCTTGAAAAGATATTGTTTTACAAAATGACAATCAGTTTGTATTTCCCTTCTCCAATTTCTGACTGTCGCTTTCTGAGCAGAAAATCATGCTCCAAGTTGGAGGAGCTCTACCGACAAAGGTGGTATGCCTGACCCAGGTGGTTTCACCAGATGAACTGAGAGATGACGAGGAGTACGAGGACATTTTGGAAGACATGAGGGAAGAAGGGCGCAAATATGGTAAACAACACGAAACCTACGGAATAGGCCTCATCTTGTCTTGGACACTTGCATTCCGTTCTTACCATTGTGTTCAGTTACTGAATTTGTTTTCTTTTGTGTGTTTGTCTTTTTGTGTGTCTTTTTTGTAGTCCACATAAATGCCATTGCAGAGTCTTTTATAGTCCGACCTCATGCAATATTGGCAATCGGGCCTAACCTACAGAAGACACACTATTCTTTTTCAATTGGATTTGATTGATTATATATCATTTCTTTCTTGTCTATGTATGTACTCACTAACACTTGGACAGGTAACTTGGTCAAAGCTGTAATCCCACGACCTGACCCCAGCGGCGCTGCTGTTTCGGGAGTTGGAAAGGTGAGTTGTGATTTTACTCTATTCAGCGTTGATACTGGTTGAGCATGAATGGAACTATTTTGATCCATTGGCTTCCCTGTCGTTTCCAGGTGTTTCTGGAATATGCAGATGTTGATGGCTCGACCAAGGCGAAGACCGGGATGCATGGCAGGAAGTTTGGCGGTAACCAGGTGGTAGCCGTATTCTACCCTGAGGACAAGTTTGCTGAAGGATATTATGACGAATAGATGAAAGTTTCTGCCTAGCTGACACCCATGTCTTTGTGTTTACTTAGTTTTTGAATTTCATCATTTTTTGTTTGTGGAAACCTTTGCTGGATATATTATCTGAACTTTGTTTGACAAGTACATCTACAGCCTGCTGTTCTGCATTTGAAAATCTGAGTTTATGCTTGACTGGTTGGCCAAATTTGATATAGGATTTTTTTCGAATTACTACTCGTTCTGTACATCGGTTAGAGCAGAGTATTCTCATCTCTTTGCCATCGAAGCCTGATAGGCATGAAGGTAGTTTCATTTAGGTTGTGCAAGAAGAGGCAAAGAAAAAAAGTACGCGATTCGCTGAGTGGATTTGTGTACACTTAGAGGGAGGGGGTTGTAAGTTGAAACCAGAAATAGTCTGGGAGGGAAGTCATGTGTCCACATGTTTTTTCTTTTCGCATGAATGAAGATGCCATGTTTCGGAAGCATACTTCAACTTCACCCCCGCTTATCTGTGAACCATTGTCCTGCCTCCCTGGAACATTCCAATTAATTCATTTAATACTGTGAGAGTGTCCTAATCCTGATTACTCCCATTTCCATTGGTCAACATCATACGCTCATTTCCATTGCTAACGTTGCTCAGTATGACAGTATCTTGTTTCATTTAAGCCAAGCAATGAAGCCATGGAAGCCTAAACACAACTCGATTGTGCCGCTAGACGTTGAACGGATAATGTAGGCAGGTGAGGGAGTGAGACTCACATTTTCTGTGGACAGAGGACTGAGATCATCGACGCATTGACAATGAGTCCCAAGTTTCAGCGGGTGATTATTAGAGATATTATTCATGAAAAATTGATTATTTTTTCATCTTACCAATCTAAATATTCTTTCATACAAAAAGTAAAGTGAAGTAAGTTCTACGGCACACTTTGTAGGAAGTTATGAACATTTACTAACCGGCGATAGCAAACTCATAGATCCTAATTTTGCAATAATTCCCATTTAGAGAACATACAAATCTAGGACAAATAACTTATCACACGTGGGACGACAATATTACGGTTCATGTCCTAAACAACTCATAGCATGCGTCCCATTCGCAGCGACCAAAACACGTCCGTCAGCAGCGCCGGACGGGCGCTATTGGGCCGTCTGTACACGCTGCGGCTATGGGCCGTGCCCCCAATGCCATGTATGGAGTGACAGAAGTAGCCTGTATGCATGCATTTGGAATAGAAAAGGAGGAGAGAAGAATTCTGGCTGGCATGCAAGGCGTGGAAGAGAGAAAGGAGAGAGAAAACAAAATCTTGTGCATGCGGCTAAAATATGTGGCTATGGTTGTATGAAACTTTGTCCGGCGCATCTAAACCACTCCCAAGGCGCAAGTCGTGGCTGGGCGTTGCCGGACAAAAGATTGGACTTGCTCGGACGAAATTGGCCTATTAGGGGTGCGAGTGGGCGCCATTTTCGTCCGGAAAACCCAATAGAGGTTATTGAGAGGGCTATTGGCGTCACGAGTGGAGATGCTCTTAGAGCGTGTTCTGCTTACTCGCTGTTCATATTTCGCGGAACATTACAACTCATCCCCTACATACAAAGAGTAACAAGCTAAAAATAGCTTGACTCTATGAATGGACCACCATCTTAGTTTTAAAGAAAAACGAGAACATTCTTTATGATCTCCAGGAGTGTCATCTCAACCTATTCCTAGGCCGCGATTCAACAACTAAGCACGCATGCGTGACTCCTAATTCATGTCTTCTCTAATCTTATCCTTTTATCTATTCAATCGACGAAATAGGCCGTAGCCCTGCTATATAAATATAGCAACAACCCGATACAACCAACAGTCACGATATGCTGGGGCGGCAGCAAACATACACCCAAAGCAAGGGGAAGAGAAGAAAAGAAGAAGAAACAAAAAGGAGACATAGGTGGATCGACTAAAACGATGGTGACCCGCAACCGCTGCGCCCTCTCCAACAGAGTACCACCACGCTCCTAGCACCGAATCGACGAGTACCAAGCAGCCCCTTCAAGAAGGTACACCATGCTGCTGCCCGGACCAGGGCACTGGTCCTAGGGTTTCCCCGGCACGGAGGGAATCAAAGGGTAGCCTCGACGCCCTTCAGGAAGGAAGGATGCCACCCGGAGGCGGCACCGCTTCGGTGTCGAACAAATCGACAAGGATTTCTCCCGAAACCCCTTCCACCACCCCGGACGATCGGTAACACAGGAGCCCCGCGAGGACGAGCCACGAAACCACCAGACTAGCCGCCCACCACCATGCGCCAACGAAACCGAAGTCACCACCATCGTCGTCTCACCGAGGTAGTCGTCCAGCTGTCTGCCAGACGAATGTGAGGAGAAAGAACCGGGCGCAGCAGTACCGCGACCGAGCGGGAGGGAACAACCTCCACCGCCGAGGACGGTAGCCGACCGGACGGGGCAGCAGAGCACACCAGTCTCTGTCAGGTCCGGCCGAGCCCAGCGGGCCCGTAAAGCCCCCATGGGGGCATACCTGTCCTAATGGAGTCCGGCCGGTCCCGAAACGGGTCCGTGAAGCTCGCCGCCACGCTGCAACCAGGTCGGTCGCCGTTGCCGATGCACCTGCATCCTCCACCTCCCCTACATCCGCAGAACGAGCCTCAGAACCGGCGAGCCCGCCCAGACCCAGATGGAGCCTAGCGGGCCAAGATCTGGGCCGCGGGGCCCAGCCGTCGCCGCCCTGCTGCAAGCCGCTGCACCGCACCGCGCCGCCCGCGAGCACGCTTGCAACGCCGCCGGGACACCACCCCTGGCCGAAGCCGGCCCACTGTCGCCTGAGGAGCACCGCCGCCGGGAGAGGGAGCCCCGCCTCCAGTCAACCATGACGCGGGTGAGAACAGGCCGCCGCCGCCGGCGTCCACCGAGCCAAGCTCGGCAGCCCGTGCCGGCGGCGGCGACGGGAGAGAAGAGCGAGGGAGGGCTGGGCGGGGAGGGCGGCAGGCGCGCCGCCGCCACGGGGGGCGACGGGCACGCCGGGGAAGGAGGGAGTAGGAGAGGAGGAGGGGAGGCGGCGGCGCTGCCGGCCGGCAGCGCGGGGCGGCTAGGGTTGGGGAGCGCTCCCATCTATTCAATCCACCCGGATGGTTTGCACAACAAATTAATTATAACTAATCTAGCATACAATGATACAACACATCAGTGTATGTAAATACCAGAAAGTAATCAGATTCTTTTGGTGAATCTTATGGTCTGATAGGTCATTAACTTCTGCACTTACATCTAGTCTGATGATGTAAGTCTTGGTAGTTTCTTTTCTATGAAATGGAACCGGGGCGGGGCCCTTTTTATCTAAAAATAAATAAAAAATAATAAATAAAATAAAACAGTGTAGGGAGACCCATCCGCTCCACTCCACCATCCTGATAATGAAAACAAGCACCCCAAGCAGTCACAAGTCAGACAGTCACTTGTCCAAGCTTAGACTTTAACATGACACCTGATCCAGCCACACGAGGTGCCTCGCAGTGTTCTATTCCTGATGCCCCGCATTCCCATCACACAAACTAGAATATGATTGGTTTTATGTTCTCCTATGGCGAGATTAGACGAGAAAATGAAATTATGTGGCTGCTTCTGTCCAGGCAAATATATACACCGTGTGGTTGAAGGAGAAAATGAAGCCAGTACAAAGAAACAATAATGATTTGCAGGCCAGCTAGTACGTAGTTCTTGTGTGATCGAGACAGCTACCATATGACGCAATATTAAATTACAAAATCGTTGAATTTTAGCGGACAACATGTCCCACATACGGGACATCGAAAAATTTCCGCTCCATTGAAATTTGCATCTGGATTCAGAAGTTACATGTAAATGAGATATGTAGTGAGAAATCTTTATGCGAGCAAACACAACGTCAAAACTCAAAATTCCATGCCCCCATCTTCTCATAGACACAAGCACGGATGCACGGTAAATTGAAAGCTAAACATACAATTCTCACAGTTTTGTCGCCCATACGTCCATGTTCTGTCAAATAGTAACAACGTATTTGCAGTGTGAGAGCTAAATACATACTTTTATAATGCACGTGTAAAACATGATAACTTAGTACTCGTCGAGAAGTAGAACATATATTTTGTTTGCAGTATAAAATAGATTCATACTATTGTATAAGACAAACTTGCATGTTTAATATCAGGAGAGAAGAATGAACTGTGATTGGGAATTGGGACTTTGGAGGCACAACTCATTGCAAACTGTTCAATTTGCATATCATCGAAAAACGAACAATTAGGGGTTAGTATATGTGCAACCCCTCTTTTCCGCTGCAATATTAAGATAATCCCAAACAGAGATAAACATGTTTGGCTTGCCTGGGCACTAGTTTATGGCTGCACATAATACCACATTGAAACTTCAACATGTACAATGCATGTAAATTAGAGAATGACCAGAATTTACACACTCATCGACTCGAACTGTAATTACAAAGAAAATGTAGCAGGACAGAATGCGATCATGAATTAACATTCAACCACTTAACTAACATGCCACAAACATGTACATTGGGAAATCAAAACAGTTAGTGGAAGTTGGTCTTTTTTGTCAAAACACTCGTGCAGGTGTTTTGATCTGCCGAACATTTGTTGACTTTGAGCCTCCTGATGCTGTGAGGATACATGCAAAATTGATGGGCAAAATACACGTCTATATATGTCTCTTATCGATGGAACACTTGTGGCCTCGCGGGGGTTGGGTGTGTGGGGAGTAGAAGTCAACGAATACGAAAAGGGAAAGGGAATAGAAACGTAGCGCGCTGTCGAGATCGACCGAGCGAGCGCTCGTAATAGAACCGTTTCCTGCAAAAACTGTATTGTTTGCATGGTCCCTGCCGATGCAGCCGCAGCCGCAGCCACCTCTTCCGGTGTCCGCGTGGAAAGCTCCATCCACGTTTATCTTGACACATCTTCAGGTGGAGGCAGCCAGACTGCCGGTGCTTGTTGCTTCTCAGTTGGCTTCTTTTCAGAAATTCTGACCACTCCCCGACATGTCGACACACCGTGCGCCAGAGCTCATCAGGCGATAGTCTGCGCTCTCCATGGTTCGCCTTGTTTCGTTCAGTCCACCAGCACCAAAGCAGCGCCACTAATCTCATTTTGGTCATACGGCAATTGCAGTACCTCATGTACATACTCCAGGCTTGAGTAGCATTGGTACAATTGTGTCCGTAGTAGCTCATCAGGCAGAACCAATGGCCACACTTTCTTCAGTTCTGGGCACCGTGTGAATAGATGGCCACCAGTTTCAAAAAGAGTGTTGCACACAGGGCACCGTGTATCTAGCTCAACCCTTTTCCTTTTAATGTTCATTCTAGTTGGTACGCTGTCATGGGCAAACCTCCAGATAAAATGGTGAACATTGGCCGGGCACTCAAGTTTCAAATCTGTCGCCAAATATTTTTCCTCGAGATGCTTCCTCAACTTCCTTCCGATGGGCTTGCTTGTCTGTCTTCCTTCGTATCGACATCTTGGACATGGTAGGCAGACTTGACATTAAAGCGACCCTTTTCATCATAGTGCCAAGCAATGTGATCCTCCTCATGCTCATATATCGGGATAGACATTATGACTTTCGCATCCGATTGTACGAATGTCTGTTGAACCAGTTCGGCATGCCAAGTGCCCATGACAGGGTCAATAAGTTCAGACACTTGTAATAATTTGATTTGCTTGCAGGTTACATGGCCTCCCATATCTTCACATTTTGTCCATCTCCTATTCTCCAAATGATTCGTCTTTTCAGCACATCGATGCCACGAAGAATGCTACGCCACACATAGCTAATGCCAGCATGCGGTTTTGCATCCAGTAGGTTCCCGTCCGCAAAATATTTTGCTCTTAGCACTCTGCTACACTATGAATCAGGGGCTTGTAGCAGCCTCCAGCCTTGCCTTGCAAGCATAGCAAGATTGAAGTTATATAGGTCCCTAAAACCGAGACCTCCCTCCTCTTTGGGACGCATCATCTTCTCCCACCCAATGCAGTGTGCACGGTGTTCATCTTCTTGTTGTGACCACCAGAACCGACACACTAGTTGTGTGATGTCATCACATAGCGATTTAGTGAGATCGAAACATGCCATAGCGTACGTCGGGATTGATTGTGCAACAGCTTTTATGAGGATCTCTTTACCAGCTTTGGAGAGAAACCTTTCTTTCCATCCCTTATTCTTTTCAGGATTTTCTCCTTCAAATAGGCGAACACCTTTGATCTGTTCCTTCCTATATATGTCGGCAAGCCAAGATATTTGCCTCCTTGGGCTTCCACTCGCAGTCTCAGGATGCTCATATCTTCCTTCTTCCTCCTTGAAGTGTTAGCACTAAATAAAATTGAAGATTCGTCACGGTTAAATCATCTGTCCTCAGGCCTCTTCATAGCTATGGAGTATATCGTTTATTGCACCGCACTCTCCACTGTAGCTTCAATCAGCAGGAGGGAGTCGTCCGCAAAGAGTAGGTGGTTAACACTAGGTGCATTTGCTGCGAGCTTTATCCCTGTATTCTTCCCGTTTCTTCTGCGGCATGAATGAGTCCTGAGAAACCTTCTTCACATAACAAGAAGAGATATGGTGAGATCGCGTCACGTTGCCGTAGGCCCCTCCCTGGGATACCGTTTCAGTAATATTACCATTGACTCTGAATTTGTACAAAACAGACCGTACACATTTCATCACATTCTCCACATATGGTGCACAGAAACCCAACCGATGCATAGTGCCTTCAAGAAAAGACCACTCCACACGGTCATATGCCTTGGTCATGTCTAGTTTCACCGCCATGTAGCTCTTTTTCCCGGATCTTCTCCTTCTCATGAAGTGTGACATTTCATATGCAAGAATAGTATTATCTGAAATAAGCCTGCCTGGCACAAAGGCACTTTGATTGGGGGAGATAACTTCATCAAGAATAGTCTTTAGACGGTTCGCCAACACCTTGGACACCAACTTATAAACGACATTGCACATGCTAATAGGGCGTAGATCCTTCATACTTTTAGGGTTCCGCACCTTTGGGATAAGCACCACGATTGTATCGTTCCATCCCTCCAGTATACCGCCGCCTTGCAATACATTTAGAACTTCGTGTACCATCATGTCACCAACCGTCCCCCAGAACTTCTTGTAGAAGATTGCCGGCATGCCATCCGCACCGGTGCTTTCAGGTCCCCAATACTATCCAACGCCTCCTTAATCTCCTCTCTGCTATACCCGGCCATAAGATGTTCATTCATTTGATCATTCACTCTTGGTTGGATGTTTGAGAGCACCGGTGCTGGATTAGTACCTGCCATGGGGTAAACAAGCCAGAGAAATAGTTAGTTACGAGGGCCTGTAAGCCTTCCTCCCCCTCCACTACTACTCCATCCTCCCTCCTTAGTTTTTTTTAGTGTGTTATGTTTCTTCCTTTCGGACGCAAAAGAGTGGAAATAGGAGGTATTGCGATCACCATTTTGCAGCCATGTAACATGTGCTAGTTGCTTCCAGTGTGTTTCCCATTGGTCCTCTAATTTCTCAAACCTATAGCGGAGCACCTGTTCTTTTTGCACCGAGGTGTTTGTAATGTCCTCCCTGCGGCATTCCTCCAGCTCCACTTTCAGATTTTTAATACGCTTTTGCAGGTCACCAACCACCTCCCTGCTCTAGCTATGTACTCCTCCGTTCCTAAGTATAAGATGTTTTAGGTTTTGTCCACATACACATGTATCTAAATGTATATGGATATGTTTTACTATGTATACTCATTTGGATTTGCACCTGACCAACATGTGAGCTAGCTAGAACATCTTATATTGTGAAACGGAGGGAGTAGCTCATTGGACACCACCCGAAGCTTGCCCATGACTTCAGATTCACCACGGATACCAGCTAGCTCCCAAGCATATGTTATTACTTCTTCACATCCCTCCTCAGCTAACCATCTTGCTTCAAAACGTTTGCACAAGCCATTATTATTCAGTCGTGTTGGTCATATGAATCCATCGAGGCACACTGTAACCTGTGTATGTTTTGATAGCTCCGGGTCCTCGTTCATCACCTTGAAACCTGGGAATCTAGTACGCCACGAAGGAGAGGTCACCGCACTGTCCAATATCTCACGAATGTAGCCATCAACACGATAATTATTATTTCTCCAAGTGAAAATATCACATTCAAATCCCAGATCTTGCAGATTACAAAAATCTAACGCATTGCGGAACTTATCCATCTAGGATTGTGGTTTTGGGGCACCACCTTGCCTCTCAAAACTAAACATAATTTCATTAAAGTCTCCAAAACACATCCACGGCCTATCAAATTGGTGGTGAAGAGTATGTAACAGCCTCCAAGTATCTTCGCCCTTATCAAATCTTGGTTCACCGTAGATCCCAGTGAGCCTCCACTTGAAACCATCTTCCTCCTCCACATCAACATCAATATGCATAGGACCCTGGTTACTATACAGTTTGTTCGCAGCGTTTCTGACAACAACTTTTTCAGATATCTGTTGTGAGTTATGACCGAGTTTTTGCCCTGGAAATTTTGGATTAAGAATTTCTACGAGTATTTGAGATATTTATGATGTAAAATATAAGAATTTAGTGTCTACAGAAAGTTAAATGAATTATTTTGTGGGCAGGTATTCAAACGAGTTCCTGTGAAATTTTTTGTTCAAATGAGGGTAGAAGATGTAGCATACTTCTGTGACGAATTGAATTTTTCATATTTTTTGTGATGCAACATTTTTTGAGGTGAGGCCTTATTTCTTCATGGCCACTTTTGTCCTCTACATGTATCCTTTGAGTGCAAACAGAAAGGCTTATTGGCCATTTCCCTTTTCTCTGTCTTTTGCAGATGGAAATGGAATGCTAGCTGCGTTCGACACCGTGAAGTGAGTGTTTGCCGCATTAGGACGGCCGAGGTTGCTCCAGCGCCGTCACCAGCCAAGCTGACAAGCACGGACTGCAGGTCACCAAACCTGCACTCGGACATGTCTTCCTTGAATTCCTGGATCGGCAAGGTCATCGCGACCTGGCCGTCCGCTTCTTCCAGTGCGATGGTTAGGTCGCCAGCCTTCGCCCCACCGCGGCCGTCTCAGCTTCAGCGGGAAAGTGCGCACCATCGCGTGAGCGACAATGGTCGCCGAGTTGCGGTTGCGTCTGGGAAGCGCCGCGGCAGCGAGTAGCGGTCTGACTGCGCCAGCGGCGGCGCTATCTCCCCGCGGATTAAGGAGATGTGGTTTGCCATCTTACAGTACAACAACTCTATCTACTGCTATCCGGAGTGTGGTATCACGAACACAGCTACCTCGTTGTTTCTGCGATCCTGACACCTCCCAGACCAAAAATTGTGTGGGAGTACTGCGTGTTGTTGGTCATGCTTGCTGTATAGCGGCCTGATGCATTCATGGACCTCAGCTGAACGGGACACCTTTGTTACCCATCTTGGGCTAGCTCTAGAGCTCGTGCTCTCACCCAAGTTCCATCCATGATTCTGATACATATATATCCTTGTGCAGAAGCTAGCACAAATATTAATTTTGGGTAAGATACCAAATCCCGGTGCTATAATTATGCAATCAGTTGGCACACTAACCATTTAGCACAGCAGTTGGAACTCCACCTGGTCATCATTTCATTAGAAGATTGCTTAAGAAAAAAAGAAATTGTATAAGGTTGGAACTCCACTAGGCTATCATTTCATTAGAAGCATGCTTAAGAAAAAATTGTATAAGATTGCACGTACCATGGAGCAAAAGCTTGTAGTGCATCCCTACTGAAGCACCGAATAAGAGTAAAATGCATATACAGTCATTAAACTTGTCGAGAAAGCGCTCTTTGATCACCATACTTTGGAAATACCTAAATACGGTGCTTGAATACATCTTGGGGGCCGTCGATGGTCAATTTACCGGTAGCGCATCGTATCAGTCGACGTGGCAACATGATGGCCCCAACTGTCGAGTTAAGTCAAAGAGAGCCCACCTGCAGGATGAATTATTTATAAAATTGGTCAGCTTCATAATGTGTCCGGGAGAGGTATATATAGGAGCATATCTGCACAAGAGCAGGAAGAATTAATTTCTCCAATCCTTTTGCTCCTAATTAATCAACTTAGAGTTCAGTTTTGTGCAACGTGGCTGCTATGGGACGAGTAATGGGATAGCAATGCACCACCTAACTAGAGGGTTATATCTTTTTCCCTCTACATATACCCTCCATGTATCCGCAAGCCCAGTCAACATATATAGACCGTGAAGTGAACAAGAGAGAGCTGCTTATCATCTGTTGGATTTTCCAACACTTTCCATGCAGCGAGAAAACAGCCCAACAATTATGTGAGTTGAGAAAAACCTTAGGAATGAGTGACATTGGGAAAACAAGTTGAACCATCCGGTAGTAATCAGGTACAGCCCCACTTTTCTTATGGAGAGAAAAGCCTCCAATATTATTTGAGTCGTGAAAACTTTAGGAATGAGTGGCATTGGGAAAACAAGTTGAACCATCCCGTAATAATGAACTCCAACCGCAGTAGTTTGTCCAAATTCCTTGTCCATAAGAATGAATAATGCTAGAGCATACCCAGGTTGTGGTGCGGCGAGGCTAACAAAAATTGAGTCGGTGTACAATAGGGTTAATTCTTTTAGTGACTACTTCTAAAAATGAATCTAAGGTCAACAACGCTGGTGAAACTTGGAAAACCCATCATCAGAAGGAAAACACTTAACCGTTTGTTTGTGTTGATTAATATATATGGTAATAATAACAGTTGAATTGTCAGTCTAACTCTACCTCTTTTTCCTATGGAAACTAGCTCGGCCTGTTTTATGTTGATTACTATATGGTTACTAGTGGCCGTGAACGTGCAACGCACGTCTCATAATTTATTATAATATAAACAAGTGTTTGAATCTATATTTGTTTCATTGAGTTATTTTACCAAGCCAGTTAAATTTGCTTCATGATACAAAATTAAAATCGATCAAATATCTCCTGTGAAGTACTCCACTGTCTCATTCCAGTGTGAAGTACTCTACTGTCTCATTCCAGTTAGCAATGGTGATATAGGAAGATGGTGTGTGTTGTTTCTCGGGATTGTTGAGATAATTTATTTTTTGATCGCTTGTGAAACATATGTGAAGTACACAGAAAAGAGCATAATAACCTATCAAAATAAATAATATAATCAATTATGATTAATTGGATGAAAAATACTCACACCATGTATACAGTTTTTATTTGTTCCTCGTTGTAATAGCAGTTCGCCCCGTTTTATTTACATATTAAAAACACAAAATAACGTGGAGATGTATAAAAACTTGGTTAGTTTTTCTTTTGAGCAAAGGAATTTGGTTAGGTAAACAATACCAGTTGGAACAGCCAAGCCAAGCAGGGGGAACACGTTTAGCTGAAGAAAAAATTGTCCTATCACTGTATGTCTCTCTATGTTCTTCTCCATCCCCTTCGTACGTGTTATTAATCATGCACGTGCATTGCACGTCCACCAATGTTCTAAACATATAATATGTTTGGACAATATAATTCTTTTGTCAACGTTGCAAAATTTTGCAATTAAAAGATCTAGTTGAAGCAAATAAATAAAGGTTATTATAACCAGCAATCCGTAAGTCATCCACGGAGATGCTCCTTATTAATCAACTTCTCTTCGCCAAAAAAATAGTTTCACCATATCTTCTTACAGTAGTCTGCACTTCAAATTTCAAACAAAAGCATTAGACGCCAAGCAAACATATGCAAGTGAAATACTGCTACACACAAGTTCTTGCATCGTGTAGAGTATATGCACATGCAAAAAATATTTCTACTGAAGAACTAAAATTAGAAATGGACACTAAAGCTATTAGTAATTTACTTTGTCTCTCTGAAGAAACAACACAGTGATAATGGCATGCCCTTTCTAACAATTTGTTCCCTACTAGAGGCCTGATTATGTCCACGTCGATCACATCCTGGAGACAAACAACAAATGTTTAGAAGGTTATCTGCTCTACAGAGGAAAGAACGTAAGCATAAACATTACACTGGATCAATTGCTAATATATCTAGACGACGGCATTGGTAAGCTGTCCAGGAGAAGCTGGCTCTCAAAACAGGGATTGTGATATTTGTGCTGAGAAATACACCCTTTCATTTCATTCAAGTATCAACATGCTAATTCCAGCATGCATGTCCTTTTTTTGATATAGAATATATCAATATACAAATCCAAGTACTGAGAGCACCAACGTGAGTCTATAACAGGTTACCAGCTGTGATGTTTGAGATTTTCCAGCATGATTCTTTCTTGATTCTTTACATGTGATTTCGGGTCCACAGGTTCAAGAGGCAGTGAAATACTTGATGATCAATGCCAAATTCCAGGAAACCAGATATAGATAAATGTATGCTCATTTTGGGAGGCAATGGTGTACCAGCAGAATTTTCAATGGCAAAATATAGGATCTTCACAATACAAGATTTAAAAATCCCGCATACAGAGAAATAAATCAGGAATGGTGGGTAACAATAAAAGGGATGTAATTATCCAAAGTATGTCTAATTAGTTCGAACTTTCATATTACCCTTATTTAAATGTTTCACTGATTTAACAGTGGTTAGTGGTACACCTTGTTTCACTGATGTGTAAAATTTACAATTGCAAAAGTGAAAATGATTAATATTTTGTAAACGATTAAGTTATGCAATTCTGACCATTACTACCATGGCAATCAGAAGTATAAAAAGGATCAAAGATCATTAATGAAGAGCCTAAAAAAAACTGGAAATAATCGTGCAATATTGACATGGACTTTCGTAAAATATTCAGAATACGTTCTCTGTACTGAAAAGAAGACTGCAAAGGGAAAAACATAACAAGATTTCATTTTTCAGACCAAAAACTTCTTATGATAAGCATATTGTGAGAACAAAGTAAAAATGATATATAGTGTAGTGCGCGTGAAAGTCATATTCACGAACCCACTAACATGAGTAATACTATCTTTTAACCGTGCAGGATGTGTAATACAATGCTCTGCTGTTTATAGGATGAACATGAATAACTTGGTCGGATACAGAAACACATCGCTGTGGAGTATACATACCGATGGATGCAACACCTTGAGGATTGGAGGAGCGGGTGCGGAGCAGCGGAAGGCAGGGGCGACGGTGGTTGCTCGGGGTGGGGAAGAATCAGTCGAGGACATGGTCGGAGAGGCTGGAATGCTGGATGGGTCGCCACTATCCAGGTTGTGGCGTCCGTGCGAGGAATTGCGGCATCAGCGTCCAGGTCGACGCATCCACGGAGCTGGCGGTGGTGGAGAAGAGGCGGCCTCGGCGTGGGATCGCGCGGGGTTCTTGCGGACACGGCTCCGGCGGTAGCTCCAGAAGCGGGCTGCGCCTGGAAGTTGCCGCTCGCTCTCGCGGCCTCGCCTGGAGGTCGCCGCCCGCTCTCGCCCGCGCCCCTCGCTGCTGCGGCTCCCGGCCGAAAGGCTCTGCGGCGTCCGGCGGGAAGGCTCTCGGGGAGGTCGCTTGGGGAGCGGAAGGTAGCTGCGGCCGGCGGGTAGGTGGTCGGTTTATTTTTTTTATTGCAGGGGCGAATCCGGTGGCAATCTTTGTAATTACTCTGAAAACGAAAAGGTGTGTTGAGTTGTCAAACATTGGAGCGATCTGGGCCATTGATCAGATATTGAACGGCGCAAATTTAATGTATTCCAAACATGTTTGCTCTTTTAATAGTAGTATAGAAGTATAGATACATACTACATCTTATATTTTGGAACGGAGAGGGTACCAATTATCAATTATGTTAGTGATTAGCAAATTCTCCAGAAGAAAAATAGTGACCAATGGGACCCGTGGCAGCTTTGTTGTAACAAACACAATGTCAGGACCGTGAAAGCTACATCACGTGCATGGTACCAAATACGCATTTGCCTGATTCGCCTGCCAATACACTACACAAGAACATCTATCTATCTAGGCTGGAACTCTGATACTGACATCCCGTTGACAGACGGCACATCCTGCGCTCTTGGGTGCCTCGATCTTCCGGTATACTGCCCGAGCTTAACTCACCGTACGTGAAGGTGAATGCCGGCTTCGATGGCGCCGGGAAGCTTGACGTATTGCCGTGTAGCATCACAAGGACGTCTAGCATGGTCGGTCGGTCCGCCGGGTTCTCTTGCAAGCAGAGGAGCCCCAGATGGATGCATTTCAGCACCTCAGTCTCCGTGTTCATGCAGTCCAACGACCGATCCATGGTCTCCAGGGGCGTTTCCTTCTGCCAATGATCCCATACCTGGTAACAACATACCAAAGTGACAAATGTTAATTCAGTGCCCATGATCTTACTGCATTTAATTTAGGAGATTGTTTATAGGGCTCACAAAGTTGAGCAGAGTGGTGGACTCTTCGACAACTGAATCAAACATATCGGTATTTTTCCTTCCCGTAACGATCTCCAGGATAAGAACACCAAAGCTGTAGACGTCTAACTTGACCGAAACGTGCCCCTGAAGGATGTACTCAGGAGCCATGTGTGGGGACCCCGGACTAGCCGTCCGAAATACCCGATTATGCTTAACACAACGATCTCGTGATCAGTCTGTCGTTGCACATAATCCGAATTGGATGCCAAAGTTTACATCCATTACAGTACCGAAATAAAAAGTCTTACATAAATGGTCATTTAGACCAAGTTCTTACATAGGTGCCTTCATGGGCCAAACCAAGTATATCAGCGGAAGCTACGGCGTAGTAGACATCATTCTAATGACGACGACCCGACAGGCAGCTGACTTGTGGAGATCCTTATTTCGCATAGAAGTCACCATACTCCTGCTCGGCGTAGCGCTCCTCCTCGTAGTCTGGCTAGGACAATAGCCAGGGACGAAACCAATATGAGTACATTTGAATGTACTCGCAAACTACCCCAACATGAGTATGCACTAGTTTTATTTTTAACTTTTCAAACTTTTATTTTCTTATAACATCTCTATATCCTTGTTAAAAGAGGTAAGAAGAGTTTTTATAACCATTTTGAATGAAGACCATCATTTTATCGGTTTCTCCAAAACTCCACCTTTTTCCGACCATAGTCTGTCATGGTCCACTTTTACCAACACCTCATACCGATCTGTTGGTATAGGTACAACCACATTCTCCACTTCACTTTCCTTTTTAAAACTCAAATATTTTCAAAAACTTGCACATGATCTTAGGACAGCTTCCCAATTGTCCATATCCGAGGACTCGGCTATTCGAATAGTTTTGACCCTCTGCAGAGGTAGCACGCTTTTAACCCACATCCATCCGGTAACTCATCGTGTCAGCCACGTCCCGCCATACAGGGTGTATGCGAAGTTGAGCCACCGACCCTAGCCTCTCCTTTGCTCATGCTAGTATAGGATCCTACCCATATGATAATTCCACCGACACTCAGTCCGGTCCCCGTCGGCAACCCTAAGTGTGAGGACTCATATGTTTTTCCCGGCGACCACATTTATGAAGTCTTCAATCCTCCTCCTTATCTTTCCATAGAGTTTGAGCGAGGACCCAGGTCAGGGGAGTTCACAAACCATCCCCTCATGCATAACGGAGTCATCTCCGTTGATGAGGTATCCCATACTAATAAGAGCAAATTATATGACTAAGCCCCGTTCCCATATGGGGGTAAATGTGGTCGCACAGATTAAGATTGGTTGTCATAGTACTAGGACACTGTGCATTTTTCATAAACATTAACATCCTCCATTTCTCCACTTTGATACCGACATCTCGGTATTCCATAGCCACGCAAGTATTTTAAAAAAAGGGTTTTGAATAAACAACATTGTTTTCCATCCTAAAGTTCCATATAACTACTACATAGGGTGGCAAAATAATTTCCATACACTTTTTGAAAAGGTTTTGTAAACCATTGGCTTTAAGAGTAAATTGCTTGATCAAAGTAGATACATATATGTTTAGGTGCAAGCTCAGAGAGTAGCTTGCCTTGCTCGGCAAAGTGGCCTTGATCTTGATCTTCAGGTTCAACAAATTCCCCTTCCTCGATAAACAAACAAATAAGCAATCACTAAACTATTCAAACAACATCACAACATCACAGTATCACAATCCTAAATGCTCTAAATAGCCACTGGATACATCAAACAATACAAATTGATTTCAAAACATTTGAAATAAACATTATTTGTTTAAGTCCAAATTATGGCAGAAACTTGTTAAACAAGTTTAATTCCACAACTTGAGTTCTGTTGGTCACAAAAATACAAACTAAATTTCTATAGAAAGCTACTGATGTGTAGAAGACAACCCAATTTGAATTGGATCATTTGGAGTTACCAAACTCCCTACACATTGGTTTGAATCCAGTAGCTTAATAATAAAGTTTTGGCTACCAAATAAGTTCTGTTGTTCCAAAAATTAAATCCTTTTAGGGGTAAGTAAACATGGCTATATGTGAGCTAACAAAATTGGTCCTAACCCATTTGGGTCAACCAATAAACATATTTGTTTTTTTAGTCCAGAAGGGTTTATCTTAAAGTCAACAATTAATATTGCTTAATTAATTCTACCAAAATTAGGGGAGCTAATACAAGGCAGTACTAAGCTAGAAAAATTGGTTTGGAATTATTTGGACTAACAGAGTATCAGAAACAAACAAGTTTAGATTTTAAACCTTCTGTGGCATTTTCAATAATACTTTTTAATTATTTAATTAAATGACATGAGACCAATTGGGTTGGTTCAACAATTTCATAAGCTTTCCAGAACAATTGAGTTTGATTTATTTGGATTCTAAATCTCAAGATATTGATTTTTAAAGTTGATATCAGTACTGAAATTCTTCTGAAACTAAAAATAAAAATGTGCTCAGTGTGGATAATGTTTAAAAGTATGACATGGGGGACCCACTGGTCAGCGGCTCAGCGCACGCAGGGAAATTAATAAAACCCTGACGAGCGGGGCCCGCTCGTCAGTCTCTCTCTCTCTTTCTTTTCTATCGAAACGGTAAGCTACCGTTGGATGGAGATCCAACGGTCCGCGACGAATCCATCGGCGACGACCATATTTGGGCGGCGCCGTGGCTCCGGCGACGGCGAGCAACACGAATCGCTCACCTGAGAGGGCTAGGGACGGCGGAGAGGGTGCAGATCGACGGCGGAGACTTGGGCGAACGTCCTGGCGGAGTGGTACTTGCTGGGGAGGGCTGGTTCGTCGACGGCGAGGTGCTCTGCTCCACGGCAACTTCCCGAACTCCGGCGAGCGTCTGTTCGGCGATTCTGGGCACGATCCAGAGGGAAAAAGAGGTGGGTGAGCGCGGTGTCCAAAGGGGAAGAGGGTACGGGCCAGAGAAGGGAGAGGGAAGCAGCAGCACGGCACAGCCGTGTCGTCGCCTACCTCGGGCTGTCGAGCACGGGCACGAGCAGCAGCGAGCTCGCAGCAGCGGCTCCGCCCTCGTGGTGGTGCACGGGCGAGTGGAGGTGAGTGTGGTGCAGCAAGGGAGAGGCAGTGGGGCGTGGGGAAATGCGAGGTGCGGCTCGAGTTTAAATAGGCGCGACGGCGGCGCACGGTGGTCGCGGTCCAGCGGCGTCCAGAGGGCGGGAGAGGCCGGCGCGCGGTGTCTGGGGGGTCCGGGCGTGGGCTAGGGTTCGCGTCGTAGCGGATCGCGTGTCGAGGCGCCGCGGCTGGGCCAATTTGGCCGGCGCCGTCCAACTCCTCCGCGGCGAGCATCGGGGGACAACGGCGTTAAGGCGAGGGGAGAGGGTCTCCTCTGCCCGCAGAGGGTGCAGAGGCACGGGGGCGAGGGTGAACGCGGCAGGGGGGCCCTGGGGGGCCTGGGAACGGCGACGACGGCCATGGCGACGGCGACACGCACGCACACAGTGAGCTAGGGGAGGTAGACGATGACGGTTTTGCAAAAACCCCCTGGCTCCTGTGCACTGCTTGTTTTCCTTCTTCTTTCTCTTATTTACTTTTTAGTCCTTCTGTTTAAACCAGAAGCACTTCTTGATTTAATTTGAGGCACTAAATCAATTTAAAAAATTTGGCAAAATTTGTGGGCCTTCCCATAATGTACAGAAGCTCCACAAAAATTGGCATAAAATAATAAAATGTTTTGAAACATTTTCTTTTATAGTGTTTTAATTAAGGCATTTTAATTTATTTTTACTTTGTTTACTTTTGAATTTTTAAAACTAGTTTGAAAATATATTTGAGAGAGATAAGTAGTAAGGATGAAATGGGAGGGTTTGCAATACCACTCCACTAAATTTTGTTGGAAACAAAATGAGATCCTCACTTGGAGAATTTGTGTGGCACTTGCCACTTTATTTTCTTGTTTTCTTTTTTTTATTCTCTTCTTTTCTTCTTGTTTTAAATAGAGCAAACACACACAAACAAGAAGATAGCAACACAAGCAAGAATATGAGATCAACACACATAATTTAACAAAAGTTTTTGTTGGCTCCCATTTTTGGAATTAATAATACTTGTTAATAATTTTGGGATGTTACAATCCTTCCCTCCTTAAAATAAATCTCGTCCCGAGATTTGCTAGGCTTAGGTACTAAAGAGGCCTGGGAATTCGCTCCTAAGATAATCTTCACGTTCCCAAGTTGCTTCTTCTTCAGAGTGGTTAGTCCACTGGACTTTGTAAAACTTGATCGCACGTCTTCGGGTAACACGAACATCTTCTTCGAGAATCTTGAGGGGTCTCTCGCGATAAGTCAAATCTTGGTTCAGGTCGATGGAGAGGTGGTCGATGTTTTTGAAAACATCAGGCTGGTCAGGAACTTCAAGACACTTCCGGAGCAAGGAAATGTGGAAGACATCATGATAATCTCCTAACTCCGGTGGCAATTCCAGCTGATAGGATACTTCTCCTCGACGAGCGATGATCTTGAAGGGTCCAATATACCTTGGCGCTAACTTTCCCTTGACATGGAAACGTTGCATTCCTTTGAGGGGTGTCACTCGGAGATAAACATAATCTCCGATACTGAAAGTGAGGTCACGGCGCTTGGTGTCAGCGTAACTCTTCTGACGGGATTGGGCAGTTTTGAGGCGTTCACGAATAAGCTGAACTTGCTCTTCAGCTTCACGGAGGGTATCTGGACCGAACAATTTGCTTTCTCCGGTATCGGACCAATTCAGGGGTGTACGACACTTCTTGCCGTAAAGGGCTTCAAAAGGGGCCATTTGCAGACTGGACTGATAACTATTGTTGTATGAGAACTCTGCAAACGGAAGACAATCTTCCCACTTGGAACCATAGGATAGAACACATGCGCGAAGCATGTCCTCCAATATCTGGTTCACTCGCTCAGTTTGGCCATCGGTCTGGGGATGATAAGCTGTGCTAAATGCTAACTTGGTTCCGAGGGCTTCATGAAGGGATTTCCAGAATCTTGAGGTGAATTGCGTGCCTCTATCAGATACAATCTTCTTAGGCACACCATGCAGGCTTACTATTCTGGAAATATACAAGTCTGCTAACTGAGCTCCGGTATGGGTGGTCTTGACAGGTATAAAATGAGCAACCTTGGTCAATCGATCAACGATGACCCAGATTGAATCATGGCCTCGGTTGGATCTTGGAAGTCCGGTAATAAAATCCATTCCAATCTCATCCCATTTCCACTCGGGAATTTTCAAAGGTTGAAGCAATCCAGCGGGTCGCTGATGTTCAGCCTTGACTCGCTGACAGATCACACTTGGCTACGAAAGAACCAATCTCTCGCTTCATTCCATGCCACCAAAATCTTTCTCGAAGGTCTTGGTACATTTGGTTCCGCCGGGGTGGATTGAATAAGGGGTCTCATGGGCTTCCTTCAGGATTAACTCCTTAAGTTCCGTGACATTGGGCACACAGATACGATCATTGAATTTCAGCACTCCTTCAGCATCTTCGGTAAAACCGGGTGCTTTGCTGAGGGAGATCTTCTTCCTAATTCCTTCAATGCTTTCATGACCTTTTTGGGCTTCTTTGATTTGATCCATCAGGGTTGGGGCTAACTCCAAATTGGCGAGATATCCATGGCTAACAAGTTCTAGTCCAAAATCTTCGAACTCTTTGAACAAGGCTGGTTGTTCGGCTTGGATCAGGGCATTCAAGGTACAGGGTTTGCGACTAAGGGCATCGGCAACTACATTAGCCTTTCCGGGGTGATAGTGGATTCCAATATCATAATCCTTGATTAATTCCATCCATCTCCTCTGTCGCAGGTTCAACTCCTTCTGGGTGAAAATATACTTCAAGCTCTTATGATCCGTATAGATCTCACAGCGATGTCCCGCAAGATAGGGACGCCACTTTTTAAGAGCAAGACAACAGCAGCTAATTCCAGGTCATGGGTTGGGTAATTCTCTTCATGCGGTCGCAACTGCCGGGACAGATACGACACAACTTTGCCTTCTTGCATCAGAACGCAACCAAGTCCGAGGCGTGATGCATCGCAATACACGTCGAAACTCTGGGTGACGTCTGGCATAACCAGGATTGGGGTGGAGGTTAGTCTCTTCTTCAACTCTTGGAAACTATCTTCGCACTTCTGAGTCCATTCAAATTTCTTGTCCTTCTTCAACAGTTGGGTCAAGGGCTTGGCTATACTGGAAAATCCTTCAACGAACTTGCGGTAATAACCGGCGAGTCCGAGAAAGCTTCGGATTTCAGTCACACTGGTTGGGGATAACCAGTCAATAATGGCTTGGATCTTCTCTGGGTCAACAGAAATTCCTCCAGCAGATACTATATGTCCGAGAAACGCCACTTCATGAGCCAAAACTCACACTTGCTAAGCTTGGCATACAGCTGGTGCTCTCGGAGGGTCTCCAAAACTAGACGCAGGTGTTCAGCATGCTCTTCTTCGGTCTTGGAATAAATAAGGATGTCATCAAGGAAACTACCACGAACTTGTCGAGGTACTCCATGAAAATCTTGTTCATGAGATTCATGAAATAGGCTGGGGCATTGGTCAGACCAAAGGACATCACGTGTATTCAAACAAACCGTAACGAGTGGTGAAGGCGGTCTTGGGAATGTCTGTCTCTCTGATCTTCAACTGATGGTATCCTGTCCGAAGATCGATCTTTGAAAAGACTCGGGCTCCGTTCATCTGATCGAACAGATCCTCGATCTTGGGAAGGGGATACTTGTTTTTAATGGTCACGTCATTTAGCCTGCGATAATCCACACACAGTCGTGTGGTACCGTCTCTCTTGTCCACAAAAATAATAGGTGATCCCCAGGGTGAAGCGCTTGGACGAACAAGTCCTTTGCTGAGCATATCTGCCAACTGCTTCTTCAACTCAACCAGTTCTTCCGGATTCATCCGATAAGGCCTTTGGGATATTGGGGCTGTTCCTGGGATAAGCTCAATTATGAACTCAATTTCCCGGTCTGGCGGCATACCAGGCAATTCCTCAGGGAAAACATCTCGGAATAGGTGAACAACACGGATCTCATCTAGGGTGGGTCGAGCTATGCTCTCATGGCAGCCTGGTGAGTGATTGGGTTCAGACACATACTCCACTTCTACTTCTTTGTCGGTGGTGATGGATACAGCTCTTCTGGCACAGTCAATTCGACCATGGTACTTGGCTAGCCAATTCATACCGAGTATGACATCTATGCCTTGGGTTCCTAAAACAATTAGGTCGGCTGCAAATTTTTCGCCTGAAATCTCTATGGCAGTATTTGGACAAAATCTCTTGGTTTCTAGGGTGGAACCAGGGATTTGTATACTCAAGGTTTTAGTTAGGAAGCCTTCTACTAAACCTCCCTTAGCAACAAACTCCTCGGTAACAAATGAATGTGTTGCACCAGAATCAAACAGAACAGTTGCAGGTACTGAGTTGACAAGGAACGTACCCAGCACAACATCCGGCGCATCCTGAGCTTCTTCAGCATTGATGTGGTGCAGACGACCCTTGACAACAGCAGCATTTCCGCGGGGTGCGGCATTCTTGCCATTACCATTTCCATTGCGGCCTTGACCATTGTTCGGCGCATTGGGGCGCTGAACATTCCTCTTGGGATTGGGGCATTCCTTGGAGTAGTGACCTTTGTTGCCACATTCAAAGCAGACAACATTGGCATTGGGGTTGAAGTTGTTGAAGTTTCCTCTGGGACGGTTATTGTCATTGGGGCGGTTGAAGTTGTTTGGGCGGTTAGGGAAATTGGGGCGTGGAGCTTGGGGTGGTCGATAGGCAGGTTTGGGGTTTTGCTGAAAGATACGAGGCTTCTGACTGCTCGAACCTTCCTGAGCATTCATCCTCCTCTTGCGACCTTCAAACATAGACTTGCGCTTGGTTTCTAGCTGGATGGCTTTGTCCACAAGTGACTCCAGATCACGGAAGTCATGGATAACCAAGCACACTGCAGTTCATCATGAAGTCCACTCATGAAACGCTCCATCTTCTTCTCTTCTTTGTCGGTGTCATCAGGAGCATACCGAGATAAGTCGGTAAACTCCTCAAGATAACCGACCACATCTCTACTTCCCTGCCTCAGCTTGCGGAACTCATCCTTCTTCCTTCAATGAGTCCATAGGGAATGTGCTTCTTGCGGAATTTCTCCTGAACTCAGCCCAGTTGATGACATGATCAGCTGCTGGAGAGCTTGGTAGTTTCCCACCAAGCTCTTGCAGGTCCAGCGAGATAGTGGGTTGCATACAACACTTTTCATTTTCTCCCACAGCAGCAACTTGAAGATTGTTGTCGATGGTGCGAAGCCAATCATCGGCCTCCAGTGGGTGAAGTCCCTTGGAGAAGGTAGGTGGGTTGGTCTTCTGGAAATCGCCTAAGGTGGATCGCTGTTCTCATTGCCATTGCCATTACCACCATTGTTGTTGTTGTTGTTGTTGTTGTTGTTGTAGGGGCTGCGAGTTGTTGTAAGGCAGCTAGATGAGCTTGGCGCTCTTGCCGGGCATTTTCACGTCCTCCATGATAAGTGCGAGAAGTTGGGTGGGGGTTGGGTCCGGTGGTGGTGGTGCTGATCCTGATCCTTCCGCATTGCTGCGACGGGGCGGCATCCTGAAGCACACCGGGTATAAGAGACAAGGCAAGAAAAGTTCGACTAAGGGAAAGACGATTTCGCAAGTGGTTGATTATTTAAGGATTTATATGAAAATATTTTACACAGATCTAACAAAACAACACCATCAAGGAGTTCACATCAACACAAGCTTACAACATCACCTTACATCTAAGATACATAGCATCTGGTTTCCAAAAGAACCACTACTTCTACTCGACTAGTGATAGGGTTCAACCTAATCCTGCGGTAGTGATCAAGTCACTCGCCTACTGAGGTGGAACCTCCAGCTCTAACACGTCAGCATCTGACTGGTAGAGTGGCTCCTCGGGATCCTCCTCCTCGTCCTCGAGAACTGCCTCGAGTGGCTCCTCCTCGTCAACTAACTCCTCCTCATCATCTTCCTCCTCACAGTCCATCTCCTCCACAAAGTCATCATCGTCACTGAGGAAAGCGTTGTTCTCCTTGCGGAGATCATCGCCCTCCTCCTCCATCTCGTCAGTATGGTGCTCTAGATCCTCGATCAGCTGGTCCTGCTCGCCACCTTTTGCGGAGCTTCACGATGGTCCTCCTCAGCTGGGCCCTCTTCCGAGAAGAGCGACCTTCTCCTCCAGCAGCTTCTCCTCACTCTCGCGAAGCTCAACGAGCGACTCGCGGTCAAAGCGAAGCTGAATCCTAGTGCGTAACAGATCATCCTGAGTGTGCTGAAGTAAGAGCTCCATGTCCATGATGTAGCTCCCAAACATCGGGTGGCAAGGGGAAGGAGTAGGGTGTCCATCGCAGTTGCGCCTCCCGTAGAACCGGAAACGGGAGTCTACTAACTCCGCCTTGTGCTCCTCACAAAGTCGGGCTAGCATCCTCTGTGTAGCAGTACAGAGACCGTCAACCCAGGTGGCCTCCTTGGTGGTGAAGACGAGTGTCCTGGAACTGGGAGACTTGATGTTCCTGCGAACTGACGACCTGATGAGCCAGCTCAGCCTTCCGACACCGTGAACATCAATCTGGCTCCCTCAAACTCTGGAGCGGGGCGACCTAACAGCTTGCTCAACTCGAACAAGTCACTCTCGAACGTCAGCTTGCTATCCTTCTCCAACTGAACGAACTCGGTCCAGTGGAGTGCCATCTACAAATTTTTAAGCAAATTTTAAGTTAGTAGCTGACGAGTGTACCAAATTTTTAATGTAGTGGGCAACAAGTGAGTCGAAATTTAAGTTTAAAGAGAAGTGTGCACAATTTTAAGGATACAAAGAAAAATATGATATTTAATGAGAGTAAAATTTTGTATAAGTAAGAGGATTGGAGATAAGCAGTTTTCAAAAATACTTCTTCCTTTCTCTTTAGAAATTCATCTTTTTGTAACATTTGACAAACGACCATGCTAACTAAGGTTTCCTAAAGTCAGGATGGCTCTGATACCAAGTCTGTGGGGACCCCGGACTAGCTGTCCGAAATACCCGATTATGCTTAACACAACGATCCCGTGATCAGTCTGTCGTTGCACATAATCCGAATTGGATACCAAAGTTTACATCCATTACAGTACCGAATAAAAAGTCTTACATAAATGGTCATTTAGACCAAGTTCTTACATAGGTGCCTTCATGGGCCAAACCAAAATATCAGCGGAAGCTACGGCGTAGTAGACATCATTCTAATGACGACGACCCGACAGGCAGCTGACTTGTGGAGATCCTTAGTTCGCATAGAAGTCACCATACTCCTGCTCGGCGTAGTGCTCCTCCTCGTAGTCTGGCTAGGACAATAGCCAGGGACGAAACCAATATGAGTACATTTGAATGTACTCGCAAACTACCCCAACATGAGTATGCACTAGTTTTATTTTTAACTTTTCAAACTTTTATTTTCTTATAACATCTCTATATCCTTGTTAAAAGAGGTAAGAAGAGTTTTTATAACCATTTTGAATGAAGACCATCATTTTATCGGTTTCTCCAAAACTCCACCTTTTTCCGACCATAGTCTGTCATGGTCCACTTTTACCAACACCTCATACCGATCTGTTGGTATAGGTACAACCACATTCTCCACTTCACTTTCCTTTTTAAAACTCAAATATTTTCAAAAACTTGCACATGATCTTAGGACAGCTTCCCAATTGTCCATATCCGAGGACTCGGCTATTCGAATAGTTTTGACCCTCTGCAGAGGTAGCACGCTTTTAACCCACATCCATCCGGTAACTCATCGTGTCAGCCACGTCCCGCCATACAGGTGTATGCGAAGTTGAGCCACCGACCCTAGCCTCTCCTTTGCTCATGCTAGTATAGGATCCTACCCATATGATAATTCCCACCGACACTCAGTCCGGTCCCCGTCGGCAACCCTAAGTGTGAGGACTCATATGTTTTTCCCGGCGACCACATTTATGAAGTCTTCAATCCTCCTCCTTATCTTTCCATAGAGTTTGAGCGAGGACCCAGGTCAGGGGAGTTCACAAACCATCCCCTCATGCATAACGGAGTCATCTCCGTTGATGAGGTATCCCATACTAATAAGAGCAAATTATATGACTAAGCCCCGTTCCCATATGGGGGTAAATGTGGTCGCACAGATTAAGATTGGTTGTCATAGTACTAGGACACTGTGCATTTTTCATAAACATCAACATCCTCCATTTCTCCACTTTGATACCGACATCTCGGTATTCCATAGCCACGCAAGTATTTAAAAGGGTTTTGAATAAACAACATTGTTTTCCATCCTAAAGTTCCATATAACTACTACATAGGGTGGCAAAATAATTTCCATACACTTTTTGAAAAGGTTTTGTAAACCATTGGCTTTAAGAGTAAATTGCTTGATCAAAGTAGATACATATATGTTTAGGTGCAAGCTCAGAGAGTAGCTTGCCTTGCTCGGCAAAGTGGCCTTGATCTTGATCTTCAGGTTCAACAAATTCCCCTTCCTCGATAAATCCAGCAACGTTCTCGTCTAATCGATAAACAAACAAATACAAGCAATCACTAAACTATTCAAACAACATCACAACATCAAGTATCACAATCCTAAATGCTCTAAATAGCCACTGGATACATCAAACAATACAAATTGATTTCAAAACATTTGAAATAAACATTATTTGTTTAAGTCCAAATTATGGCAGAAACTTGTTAAACAAGTTTAATTCCACAACTTGAGTTCTGTTGGTCACAAAAATACAAACTAAATTTCTATAGAAAGCTACTGATGTGTAGAAGACAACCTAATTTGAATTGGATCATTTGGAGTTACCAAACTCCCTACACATTGGTTTGAATCCAGTAGCTTAATAATAAAGTTTTGGCTACCAAATAAATTCTGTTGTTCCAAAAATTAAATCCTTTTAGGGGTAAGTAAACATGGCTATATGTGAGCTAACAAAATTGTTCCTAACCCATTTGGGTCAACCAATAAACATATTTGTTTTTTTAGTCCAGAAGGGTTTATCTTAAAGTCAACAATTAATGTTACTTAATTAATTCTACCAAAATTAGGGGAGCTAATACAAGGCATTACTAAGCTAGAAAAATTGGTTTGGAATTATTTGGACTAACAGAGTATCAGAAACAAACAAGTTTAGATTTTAAACCTTCTGTGGCATTTTCAATAATACTTTTTAATTATTTAATTAAATGACATGAGACCAATTGGGTTGGTTCAACAATTTCATAAGATTTCCAGAACAATTGAGTTTGATTTATTTGGATTTTAAATCTCAAGATATTGATTTTTAAAGTTGATATCAGTACTGAAATTCTTCTGAAACTAAAAATAGAAAATGTGCTCAGTGTGGATAATGTTTAAAAGTATGACATGGGGGACCCACTGGTCAGCGGCTCAGCGCACGCAGGGAAATTAGTAAAACCCTGACGAGCGGGGCCCGCTCGTCAGTCTCTCTCTCTCTTTCTTTTCTATTCGAAACGGTAAGCTACGTTGGATGGAGATCCAACGGTCCGCGACGAATCCATCGGCGACGACCATATTTGGGCGGCGCCGTGGCTCCGGCGACGGCGAGCAACACGAATCGCTCACCTGAGAGGGCTAGGGACGGCGGAGAGGGTGCAGATCAACGGCGGAGGCTTGGGCGAACGTCCTGGCGGAGTGGTACTTGCTGGGGAGGGCTGGTTCGTCGACGGTGAGGTGCTCTGCTCCACGGCAACTTCCCGAACTCCGGCGAGCATCTGTTCGGCGATTCTGGGCACGATCCAGAGGGAAAAAGAGGTGGGTGAGCGTGGTGTCCAAAGGGGAAGAGGGTACGGGCCAGAGAAGGGAGAGGGAAGCAGCAGCACGGCACAGCCGTGTCGTCGCCTACCTCGGGCTGTCGAGCACGGGCACGAGCAGCAGCGAGCTCGCAGCAGCGGCTCCGCCCTCGTGGTGGTGCACGGGCGAGTGGAGGTGAGTGTGTGCAGCAAGGGAGAGGCAGTGGGTCGTGGGGAAATGCGAGGTGCGGCTCGAGTTTAAATAGGCGCGATGGCGGCGCACGGTGGTCGCGGTCCAGCGGCGTCCAGAGGGCGGGAGAGGCCGGCGCGCGGTGTCTGGGGGGTCCGGGCGTGGGCTAGGGTTCGCGACGTAGCGGATCGCGTGTCGAGGCGCCGCGGGCTGGGACAATTTGGCCGGTCGCCGTCCAACTCCTCCGCGGCGAGCATCGGGGGACAACGGCGTTAAGGCGAGGGGAGAGGGTCTCCTCTGCCCGCAGAGGGTGCAGAGGCACGGGGGCGAGGGTGAACGCGAGCAGGGGGCCCTGGGGGGCCTGGGAGCGGCGACGACGGCCATGGCGACGGCGACACGCACGCACACAGTGAGCTAGGGGAGGTAGACGATGACGGTTTTGCAAAAATCCCCTGGCTCCTGTGCACTGCTTGTTTTCCTTCTTCTTTCTCTTATTTACGGTTTAGTCCTTCTGTTTAAAACCAGAAGCACTTCTTGATTTAATTTGAGGCACTAAATCAATTTAGAAAATTTGGTAAAATTTGTGGGGCCTTCCCATAATGTACAGAAGCTCCACAAAAATTGGCATAAAATAATAAAATGTTTTGAAACATTTTCTTTTATAGTGTTTTAATTAAGGCATTTTAATTTATTTTTACTTTGTTTACTTTTGAATTTTTAAAACTAGTTTGAAAATAATATTTGAGAGAGACAAGTAGTAAGGATGAAATGGGAGGGTTTGCAATACCACTCCACTAAGTTTTGTTGGAAACAAAATGAGATCCTCACTTGGAGAATTTTATGTGACACTTGTCCCTTTATTTCTTGCTTTTCTTTTCTTTTTATTTCTCTTCTTTTCTTCTTGTTTTTAAATAGAGCAAACCACACACAAACAAGAAGACTTAGCAACACAAGCAAGAACATGAGATGAACACACATAATTTAACAAAAGCTTTTGTTGGCTCCCATTTTTGGAATTGATAAAACTTGTTAATAATTTTGGGATGTTACACCATGTATCCTCTGCCATACAAGGAAATAGTCGATCAATTCATACATCATTAAGGTGAGGTTGCTATGCTCGATTATGAAGTACTAGGTGCCAATCCGTGCAGTTGCACGAGCTCAATTTTGAAATTCTCCTCGCCTAGGTTCCTGACCTCGATGGGCAAATATGTTTTCATGCATGTGGACCTATTCTTAGTTACTTTTAAAATGGGCACAGTAAGGTGATTGATATAATCTTTACTCTTGATCAGCACATTAAATTTTCTTATAGCAAATAAATGGAGATATGAACTATTTATGTACCTTTTTGGACATGCATTGTTCTTGGTTCCTACATGGCCTCAGGTCTTACTATTTTGCAAGCCATGATATTATCATGTATATAATTTTTTCAAGTATCGAAGGGATCTTGTAGTTCTTTACTCCATCAAACATGTTGCACAAACCATAAAATTAAGTACCATATTTTTCTTGGCAATTATTGATAATGAAATCCAGTAAAATGAGTATATCTTGATGTCTTTCACTCTACATTTTATAAATATCATTGTACACGTAAAGGCGGTGTGTGATTTTATCCATTTTCTATAGATAGATTTATCAATCTTATGACTTCATAGGCATATATCAATTGAGAATGTTTAATCTACCGAGAAAACTTGCGAGCAAACTTGAGGAGCTGCTTCTCCGCACCGCTCGATTGACCATATACACGTCACCATATAGGCATGTGTGCTCCTGCTCATGTCTGCCTGACTTGTATCGTGTTTGTTTTTATACTTCCTCCATTCCAAAATACAAGGCGCCCTTTAATTTCGCTGGTCAATGACATCCAACTTTGACCATGATTTAAACTTATAATATGACCACAAAATTAGTATAAAAATATATGAAATGAAATAATATTGCAAGACGAATCTTAATGGTCAAAGTTGAGAGTCGAAGACCAGCACAAAATAGCGCGCCTTGTATTTTGGGATGGAGGGAGTATAATTTTATGGATATTGTTACCATAAGAAAATTATATGGGCTATGCATGGGTTCTCTCTTTAATCTAGGCAGCTAATATTTAGTCCCACTTGGCTAGATGCATGAATGGCCAGATATTTTTATCGGAATTTCCGGAGTATGTAATAATTAGTATAATGATAGATTAGATCTCTTACGTACAATGTTCCGACAACTTGGCTCGTGATTGTAGTCGTCCTGTCGCCGTTAAAGAGCCTTGCCAGGCCAAAATCCGATATCTTTGGGTTCATGTCGGTGTCGAGAAGGATGTTGCCAGCCTTGAGATCACGGTGTATAATCTTTATCTGGGAGTCCTCATGAAGGTATAAGAGACCTCGTGCCGTTCCATAGATTATACGATACCTTGTCTCCCAGGGCAACAACAGACGCTTCTCAATTTCAGGCGCTGTAAACCCATTCAAGCGTGGCAATTTTGATTAGTTTATGAACCAATATTTCACTCAGGAATACTATGGCTGTTGTCATTACAGTATTGCGTACCGAAAAGAAAGTTGTCCAGGCTTTTATTGGGCAGGTACTCGTACACAAGTAACTTCTCCTGTCCTTCCATGCACACACCAAGAAGCATTGTGAGATTGTTGTGCCGGAGCTTGGCTACCGACATTAGCTCGTTCCTCAACTCCTTTAGACCTTGCCCTGAAGCTTTATCCAGTCTCTTTACAGCTATTTGCTGTCCATGAGGCAAAACACCCTAAAAAACAATTAAGGTAAGTATTTGTTGGAGCTGGGGATTTCCCCTTTTCTAATAAAAAAAAGGTAAGTATTTGTTGGAGCTAAATCACTTAGCTCCCTTCAATAAGGTTGTGCTTCACACACAATAACACATATGCATATATGTCAGACCACATATATGCTCTATATATTGCATGCATATGCTTGAGGCTACATCTTACTTTCCAAGCTTTTCTGGCTTTCAATCTTCTTTTTTTACATGGTACTATGGGAGGGGTGATACCCTATTTATACTTGTACATGACCCTTAAGATTGTTGCCATGTGACACAATCCAAACCTTACACCATACTTCTAGAATACTCTACAAACTCTTTCATACTCCTCCTAAATATCTTACTCTAGAACATTCCTAATTCTAGAGTTCTCCTACATACCCTGAATATTTCATGACTAAGCTAGCTCCTACCAGCCAACTACATTGACAATATTATTCCTAACAATCTCCCCTTAATCTTGTCATATCAATTAGATCATCTAATCCAGATCACCTGGACCATGCGCTTCATATTTTGATAGCCTCGCACCGCCTCATGTCTAGCAACGGCATCACACCGTGCTTGTCAGCCTCACACTGACTCCATATAAGATGGCATCACACCACCGATTCGGTTTCACACCGACCTTTCATGTGATAGTGGCATCATATTATAGTCGTCGGCCTCACACCGACTCTTCCACTTGACGATGGCATCACACCACCGTCATTGGCTTCACATCAAGCTCTAGTGATGACGATGGCATCGCACCACCGCCGTTGGGCCCAGCAGCATCGCACCCCTGTCTCCTCGTAACGGCATCACACTGCCGTCTCCTCGTGACGGCATCACATCATCGCCTTTTTTTAGCAGCACCACACTACCTTCGCCTTCTAGCAGCATCGCGCAGCAACCAACAGCTATCGGCATCGCACCGCCAACAACCTCCACCTCATGTTGTCGTCCTCCACATCGCATGGAGTCCAGCGCCGCCGCCCTCATATCTTGAGACTCTGATACCAATTGTTGGAGCTAAATCACTTAGCTCCCTTCTAACAAGGTTGTGCTTCACACACTAACCCATATGCATATATGTCAGACCACATATATGCTCTATATATTGCATGCATATGCTTGAGGCTACATCTTGGCTTCCAAGCTTTTCTGGCTTTCAATCTTTTTTTTACATGGTACTATGGGAGGGGTGATACCCCTATTTATACTTGTACATGACCCTTAAGATTGTTGCCATGTGGCACAATCCAAACCCTACACCGTACTTCTAGAATATTCTACAAACTCTTTCATACTCCTCCTAAATATCTTACTCTACAACATTCCTAATTCTAGAGTTCTCCTACATACCCTAAATACTTAATGACTAAGCTAGCTCCTTCTACCAGCCAACTACATTGACAAGATTATTCCTAACATTATTCATTTGATTTAATTTCTGAACCTAGTAACTTTAGGTATGCATGTAGTTGTAAATATATCCCCAAATTTTCTATGACACGGGGTGTCTATGATTGCAAGTGGGATGGGCCTGCCACTAATCCCGTGTCCCATCCCACCTCAAATTATCCTATTATCCCGATTAATTTACCCAACTATCCCGTACGGGTTAACTGGGACAAGCCCATCCAACTCACCGGAGGCCCAAATGTCCGTACTGCTCTGCTCGAGATCCCTGAACAAGCACCTCCGCCCCCTCGTTCCCTCCGCCGCCGCAGTAGCAGCAACCTCGACGCCTCCACCCCCTCTGATCCTAGGCTCCGGCAGCATCCGCCCCGCCTCTGGGATACTCCGCCCCTCCCGCCGTACTGCAGAGCGCCGCGGCCATCGGGGTCCTCCGGCCATGCGCCGCGCGGCCCATCCTGCCCCTGCTCCGCCCGCCTCCTGGCCCTCCGCCTCACGGCCCTCCGCCTCTCCGCCGCCCGCCTCCCGGCCCTCGCAGGTCTCCACTGCCGCACCCCGCGAGGCGGCCGATTGCGCGATCGCGATGCAGGATGCCGGCCGGCTGCTCGCCGTGGCCGCGCTGGAGTCCGAGATGTTGGCCGCGCTCGCGATGCAGGAGGCCGGTCGGCAGCTCGCTGTGGCGGCGCTGGAGGCCGGCCGGCAGCTCGCCGTGGCCGCGCTGGAGGCCGGGTAGCTCGCCGCGCTCGTGATGCAGGAGGTCGGTCGGCAGCTCGCCGTGGCGGCGCTGGAGGCCGGCCAGCAGCTCGCCGTGGCCGCGCTGGAAGCGCCGTCGTCCGTCCGTCGGCGTGGAAGCGCCGCCGTCCGTCTTGCGGCTTCGTGTGCGTGCAGGGAAGAAGCGCAACTGCTTGGAACGGGATTTTGACGGGACAATTGGGACATCCCGTGAAAGTCCACAAAAAAATTTGTTCATGGGATAACTGGGTAGTGGGGCAACGGGATAGGCGGTTCAGCGAGCCTTGGTGGGACGGGATGTCCCAATCCCATCCCACCTGAAACCATAGGGGTGTCTGTATACTCTGGACAAATTCTATACCTTGTATACTGCGCCAAAGCCTCCATGTCCAAGCATATTCTCTTCGGCAAAATTGTCCGTTGCATGCCTCAATGTTGGCAGGCCAAAGAGGAGTGATGCTGGGTCATCATCTTCTTGGTAAGCTGTACGAAGAGAAAAAAATATTGTGGCAAAAAATATTCTATCAAACTCGATCAGTCCTACAAGTTCTGTTTGGTGCATTTAGCTAGGCAACTTACATAGTTGTGTTCTAGTATTTTTCCATAGGAATACTGCAAAAATGGATAGGAGGATAACTGCAACTCCAAGAACAATGGCCGATACTATTGCTGCATGTTGTCGCCACCTTGTCCCGTTTCCTCCTGTCAATTACATAGGGATCATTACACAAAAGAAGCTGATATGCCAAGTTGACGACAAAATAACCACTTAAACTCAACATGGAGTTCAGATTTCAACCCTTAAATCCAGTAGTGTTTAAAGAACCCGTATACTCACAGCACCATTTATCAGACAACACCCCCATTCTTTCCAGTTGACTGGTTTTGACTACAGTTTTGAACTTTTAGGCGTCATGCTCCACCCACGTGAGATCTCTATATCGACCTGAGCCCAATCACCTGTCTCTCGAAGCCTCTGTCCGGAGTGGCCGAGCCCTTCTCCCTAGCCGATCGGCCACAGGCCACAGCTGCCGGCAACTAGGACAGTATTGTTCTCCAAAATGATTACAATCTATTACTATCTACTTCCGCCTTTCCTAAATATAAGAATTTTTAGCTTTTTCTTGATTCATACGTATACGGATGTTATAGACGTATTTTTGTGTGTAAGTTAACTTATTTTGCTCCGTAGTATGTAGTCTGTATTAGTATCTCTAAAACATCTTATACTATGGAAAGGATGGAGAACTTGATAATATACGTATACAGTGAGCACAAAATCTCCACAAGGAAGGGTGATAACACTGACTGACATATGTTACGAGACATTGTAACTCTTTGGTTCAAACTATTTTCAAACTGATTGTATAGGATTTCAATCCACATAAATTTTTCTTATACTCCCTCCAGTCCGGAAAAACTGTCGCAAGAACATCTATGGAATTGTACTAGGCAAGTTCATTTGCCACGACAGTTTTAATGAGTCGGAGGGAGTAGTCAATTCGGTTCAAAAGAATGAATCCTTCAAAATTCATATGGATCGCTTTCCTACAGTTACAGTCCTATAGGATTTCTAACAAGAGGTGAGACCTCTTGGAAAAAATCTTCGTCTCTATGACAAATATGAGTCCTATGGCATGTACTCAATCCATATAAATTTCTTGAGTTTTTCCTGCCGTGCAACCAAACAAGATACCGATTTCTACGTTTTCGATTCCATAGAATTTCAAGTGCCATGACATTTTATTTCTATGATATTCTTTTTTCTGTGTTTTCTAAATCATACTAACCAAAGAGTCCCTTAAATGATATGGGAATGTCAACAATCTATAGCCGTATGGCGTTGGCAATCCAATTCCCAAAAAAGGTCATGTTAATCCCCTTCGCCTGAACGAGTATTGTGAGAACTCCTTCTCTCGCGACTCTCTTCCTCCGCCCCTAGGGTTTCGGCCGCCGCTGGCGCGCGCGCCGCCTCTCCTCTCTCCCATCGCGCGCGTGCCCGCTGCCCCCCGTGGTGGCGGCGCGCGCCCAGTCCGAGCCCTCCTCTCGAGCTCCTCCCCCCACATCCCCCACGCCGCCGCCGTCGGCAGAAGCCACCGGGCTCGGCCTGGTCAGCGCCGGCGGCGGGGGCTTGTCCTTTCCCGCGCTGTGTAGGTGGAGACGGGGCTCCTCCGGCATGGCGGCGGTGCTGTTCGGGCGGCGGCGGCTCGGCTTCGGCTGAGAAGCGGCACGGTGGCGGCGGTGTGCGTGTGGTGCCGTGGGGCAGCACGGCCGCACGACAGGCGATGTAGGGCAGCGGTGGCGGCACCCCTCGGCCTAGATCTAGGCCCTGTGGGGCCCATCTGGCTTGAGGCGGACGGCCTGGCCCTGCGAGGGGCCCGTTCTGCAGATGGCAGCAGGTGTAGCTCGTGCTGGGTGCAGCGGCGACGGTGGCCGGCCTGTTGCAGTGTTGCGGCGGACTTTACGGGCCCAACCCGGGTCCGACCGGACCCTATTGGGATTGGTGTGCCCCTACGGGGCTTTACGGGCCTGTTGGGCCCGGCCGAACCTAACTCGGACTGGTGTGTCCTGCGGCCGCGTCTGATCAACTACCGCCTTTGGTGGTGGAGGTAGTTCCCTCTCGCGCGGTCGCGGTACTGTTGTCCCCTCATCTGGCTACTACTTGCAGTCGTCTTGCAGACCTCGTGACGGCAGCTTCAGTGCGACGGCGATGGTGGCTATGTGATCGTGGTGGCGCTTGTTGGTGGGCGGCTAGTTTGGTGGTGGCAAGGCCTCGTCTTGCGGGGCTCCGATGCTACAGATCGTCTGGGGTGGTGGATAGGGTTTTTCGGGAGAAATCCTTGTTGGCTTGGCCGACACCGATGCGATGCCGCCTTTGGGTGGCATCATCCCTTCCTAAAGGGTTTCGTGGCTACTCTTCGTCCGCATCCCTCTGTGTGCTGGGGGAAACCCTAGGATCAGTACGCTGGTCCCGGGCAGCAGCGTGTGCGTGCCTTCTTGAAGGTGCTGCTTGGTACTCGGCGATTCGGTGCTAGGAGTGTGGTGGTACTTCGTCGGAGAGGGCGCAGCGGATGCGAGTCACTATAGTTTAGTTAATCCGCCTAGGTCTTCTTTTTGTTTTCTCTTTCCTTGCTTCTCTTTGGGTGTATGTCTGCTGCTGTCCTAGTATTGTGAAATTGTTGGTTGTATCAGGTGGTTGCTATATTTATATAGCGGGGCTAGCAGCAAGTTCGGGATACCAAACTACAGTATTCAAGTAGGCATAACCGAAGAGCATTTGGGTGCGCAGATTGAGAAAATAAAATAAAAGCGGAACAGCGGCGTAGCACGAAATCTGCCAAGCGAGGGTAACTCCTACGGTGGAGCTTACAGCGCAGTGAACTCGTTGGTGAGCGCGGTCTGGTCGGCCTCGAGCTGCGCATCTTGGTGTTTGCCAACTTACGCATAGAGCGGAGCGCGCGCGGCCGCGGCGGACGCAGCAACGAAACAATGGGATGCGGCGGCCGCGATTTGATCGTGAGGGAGAGAACTTCGATCGGATTGGAAATCCCGGGAGTAGGGATGGCAACGGGTCTGCTCCCAACCTCATCCCAGAGTAGAGGAGCTTGGACCTCTCCCTTTCCCCGTCTACAGTGAAAGGCGATTTGTGAGCCCCCTACTTAAACCACCTCGCCGCCGTCCATCCGGTGGATTTCTTGGCCTCCGACGGCCGCTCGGCGGCGGGAGGTCGCGGAATCCCCGGATCGTGGTGTGTATACAGTGTAGGTTTCAGTAGGCTGCTAGCTGGCGGCGCTGAGGAGATGGTGGCATGGCCGGACTGACTTTTGGTGGCGGTGGTTCCCTCCTCCGGTGGTGGTGCTGAGCATGGCGTTGGCTTCGGCGGCGCTGGATGGAGGCTCCTCGGGGCCGAGCTTCGTCGACTTCCCGTCCGCAGAGGGGCTTCTCCCGATCCAAGTTTGAAGTGGAGCAGCAGCGGCGGCGCGCCGGCGTTACGTCTTCGTCGTCGTCTTCGTCAATGGGGTCCAGAGGGTCTTATGTATAATTTTCTCTTGTTTTTGGACTTTTCTGTAAGATCCGTGTATTAATACCAGCAGCTCTTCTCCGCAAAAAAAGGGTCTGCTCCCAACCGGGGACTGCCTTCTCATCCCCATACCATTAGGCCTTATTTATTTGTAGCGTATTTTAGGGTATTGGAGGGGATTATCTTGTATCCCGGAAAATCCGCACTAGTCTGTTTATTTCTATTATATTTTAGGGGATTAGAGGCGATAATCCCTAAATATCTCTCATCAATCATCTCATTTTTGACAAAAACAAAAACTCTGGCATTGTAGGTGAAGAGTATTTGTGGTGATTTATGGAGATTGGATGTTTACCAAATCCCCTCCCAACCCACTCCTCTTGTCCTCTAGCTAACAAGGACTTAACAATCGGAGAAACTGTTTTCCCATCCCCATCCCTATCGGGAATTCGGGATTGGGGCGGGGATCGGGTTTCCCGTCGTTAAGAACCAAAATTTAAATAATTTGGTCACACAGTTTTATAAACTTAGACTCCGTTTGGCATCAAAATATTTTTTAAGTATACATAGAATACTTTAGTTTCTGAAAATACAGAAGTATTGAGTCAAGGAATGCTGTTGTTGACTAAATATCTCGAAATTTCTTATAACTATTGTTGCGCAAGGAGCCAAGGACGATGAGTTTGGTTTGCGGCTTGAGCGAGAATTTTAAGATATGCATCCTCTCTCTCTGATTATAAAACATTTGGGTAGGCTATTTTAGCCTAAACGTGTTATAATTAGGACGAGTTAGTAGAAAAGAAAAGGAAAACATAAATTTAGGTCCATATACTTTCTGACGTTTCATGAGCGACCACGTGGACGGTTCCTGATCCAACTGCTGAACTCACTTCGGGGCGCGCACGTGTGTTGGCTGGGGGGGGGGAACAACCCTCCTAGCCATTCAACCACGGGTTGGTTCTCCAGCACCTCCCGTCATTGTTCGACTTGTTCAATGTGGGTCCGCTCTTTGCTGTCCGATGTGCATCCGACCATTTCTTTGCACCGTAAGATAGTCCAGCGATCATAAGACACACACCTTTCCGTGATGCATGGTGACGAGGCTGAAAGCTCCCCTGATGCTGAAAGCAGGTTGAAATGCAGTAACTTTGGCTAGATAGTTTCGTCAGCGTCAACATCGGGTCAGCTTAGGACGGTAGCTAGGGCCACTGTCTTACCTGAATACGATGCGGCAACCCATGTAGTGACGTGAAAATCATTACTACCTCTGCACCTCCGCCATCCCTCTACTTGAGCTTAAAACCTGATCTCGAAACTTATTTCTGAAACATTCTTCGGGCTCCAACCTTTATCAGATTTTCAATTTGGGTCAACATCAACTTTTTCCCTGTTTTGCTTTCAGCTTTCGTAAAACTGAAGTGTTTCAAGTTTGTTTGATTTTAATTCAAGGAGATGGACGAAACGAGGGAAGAGATGGTGGGGGAAGAGATGACGAACTAAACGATGCAGTGTGTTTACCTGCAGTGTGGTCCGTAGACACGGGAGATGAAGGAGCTGGCGTCGGCTGCGGTGCGACGAGATCCAGCATCGGGCTGCCGTCGTAGAACTCGAACGCCTCGAACCTGAGGCTGCACCAAACCCCGAGGATATGCCCTCCAACGCTGCCGTTCAACGCCGCGGGCATGTCGTCGATGAACGCCTGAAGGCACGCCCGGCACGGTCCCGGCGCCTGGTCCGGCGTGCACTGCACCTGCCCGCTTATCCTGTGCACCACAGCTTTGCTCGCGGTCACGAACGCCTGGTAGGAGACCATGGTCCCGACGGCGTACCTCGTCGTCGTGTTGAAGGCCGCCCAGTCGGAAAGCGCGCCGATGAGGCTGACCGCGACCGCGTTGAACCGGCCGGCGTCGCCGCCGGTTACGTTGTCGTCTCCAGCTCCCGGGACCTCCCCCAGCATGTTGTCCGTGTCCGGGCTGGTCAGGAAGTCCCGGAAGGAGTAGTGGACGCTGCAGCGGTCGTAGTAGATGGACACTTCCTCCACGCCCATGCAGTAATCCTGCCCGAACGCGATCTCCGGCGCAAGGGCGAGGCAGGAACTGCACGAGGTGCCGTTGGTGTCGCCGCGGCAGAGACCGAGGCCCCACACCCTGTCGGCACCCGTGCCGGCGGCGGCGGTGGCGAAGCCCACCGGCGGGAACTGCGAGCTGGACGCGTTGGCGGCGAGGGATGCGAGAAGGCGCCGGACGTTGGACTGGGATGTGGTGTTCGCGGCGTAGGACGTGCCGCTGTTGCACAGATACTCGAGGAGGTCGGCGCCGGCGGACGGCGCAAAGCAGCTGGAAAGTGATAATAGTAGGACGGCGGCAGTGCATAGTACGGAGCGCATGTCCATGGTGGTGAGGCTCGCGCGCCAATTTTGACTGATGTATGCGCGCTGAAGCCTATGTGGTACCCTGCCTCTGCCTGGGAGGGCGACAGTGCTGGAGGTGTGGCTGCGAGGTTTTTGTTGACTTGTCCGCATTTCGAGGATATCATTCGTTTTGTGGGGGTGAGGATTCAGTAGTGTGCTTGGACTTCGTATACCGCCGTGGTAGTCTGAAAATTTTCTTATAGCTCAGTCGATTTCGTTCTTTATTTTCTCCTTTTTACACTAAGCATTTCCTCTACGCTTATTAAAAACAATCTAAAAAGACTTGACACATCTAATCTTAATACCCATTTACGTATTTATAAAACCGTAGTTAACACCCCCAAATATGTTAAATACAGTTGTATTATTTATAAAAAGATAAAAAACAGGTGTAGTTTATCTTCTTCAAATTTCAGGTTTCAAAATATGCAAACCGTTAGATTCAATGATCCTACCTACTCCTAATTGTCATCTATGTGACAAATTGTCAAGCTCTCAAGTCAAACCAAAAGGTTATTTCACTCAATGCAAAAACCCCATTTCTAGCGGTTTTATCGCCCCCACCCATCCCCATGACCCATGAGTCAGTGATAGTATGATCATCACAGAGGTGGGTCTAATCGCCTGAGATAATACTACTGTGCAAACTGCCAAATTTTACTTTTTGAACCCAAAAATTGTGGATATACTATGGCTTATTTTACCTTTGGGTCCTACCTACTCCTAGACCTCATCAATTTTAAAATGGTCAAACTCTCACGTTGAATCACGTGAGATTGGAAACACCTATGGTTGTTATCTTTTTCTTCTTAAGAACAACATACTTATTTTAAACATTTTTCTTAAAACTTCTTATGATGGCTTCCCTTATCATGGAATCGGAACCGCCATTGACGTATGTTATCAAGAGTATGGAAATTTCTCTATAAACCGCCGCATTCCGTGCACACAACCATATGGATATTGTTGCATAGCAGCTCAGATCTTCATTTCATGCAAAACATATGTTTGTTCTTGTTTTCGCATGTGATTTTAATTTGTAATTTAATCGCGCATTTTTTGTGATCCATGTTCTGTACATATGTTGTAAGGTTAAATATGGTACATCTCACAATCTGTACAGCTCGTTAACTCATAGAATTCCATTGGCAGCTCATTTCACTAGTACAGATCGGGCAAACGCACACGGTCGACTTTGGCCATCGCACACGAGTATAGCGCCCGTCGCTATCCATGGGTGGGCGATAGGGGTGGCACATCGTGTCGTGGGTTTGCCACGTCAGGTGTCATAGATGACTTCGTAGGTGTGGGATTATGCGAGTCAAGCATCTCCGAGCTTGGGATCGCAGGAACAAAGATCAACACAGATTTACCCAGGTTCGGCCCCCTCAATGTGAGGTAAAAGACCTACTTCCTGCCTACCCTAGATTGGTATTGATATGATAATCGAGGTGTTACAATGGAGGCGATCCGATCTGGTACTCGCCGTATGAGCTAGGGTTTGGGCTTGATAGCTTGACCCGCTCTAAGTCCTGCGAGTCCTCTTTATATACACAGAGGCTCGCTAGGTTACAAAAGGAAACTTCCCCATAAGGAATACATCCACAGAGGCCTACTCGGAGACTACTTGGTCTTCACGTCCTCCGGGATATGTCTTCTAGATCTTTCCCCTTATGGCGGTTCAATATTGGGCTTGCTCCCAAGTGGGCCTTCGTCCGTGCGAGTAAGTTAAGTCGCACTGGGCCGCGGGTTAATCCAGAAAGTATTCCCCCGACATTAGCCCCCAAGCGTGGCCTGAACTTCATAGTATTTCTTGATCTTGAATGCTTAGGCCGCGCTTTTCCTTGTTTCGCGACTTATAATTGTGCAAGTTTGGCCTTGACTCGCACCTGGAAGATCATCTGACTTCGTGAGCTTCTTTTAGAGTATCCTGATAGCTTCAGAACTTGATGACGATCTATCTTCAAATTTTTGATGATAATATGATATAGCCCCCAAGGATTGAGAGGATGTTATGTGGTAATCATCTCAATTCTTCTCAGAGAACTCTGAAGGTCATCACCTGTAACTTGATATCATGAATAAAACAATTGTTAAGTTACAAGTAATTGTAATTGGTGTTGCCGTACTATAAGCAGTACATCGACCTCTAGTTAGGCCATCTGAATCCTTAAGTGGGCACTCGCGCGACTCAGTATTTCCTAGGAATATGTGTGTTCAGGGTCGAGAGCGGCCATGATAGGCAATCAAGCTCGATTGACGCCACACCCCAGTACTTTGGCCACATAATGCGAGTAGCAATCCAACTTAAGGTAAATTTGATAATTGCCAATAAATCGGCTGTTTCAGGGTAACAAAGACCCCAAGAAACATAATGATATTGCCATGATAGGCTAAGCTATGATAAGCTTTGATTATGATGACACATAAGGTCGCGCCTAGGTGGCAACCGAGTGTTATACATAGGGTTGGATCGCGCGTAGGTGGCGATCCATGGGGTCGGTCGCGCCTAGGTGGCGACCAGAGATGATACAAAGTTTACGGCCGCGCCTAGGTGGCAGCCGGTTTCTGATACAAGGGTCGATCGCGCCTGGGTGGCGATCAGATGTTGCATAGGTCGCGCCTAGGTGGCGACCAAAGTTGAAGTTCTAGCCCTGAGTGGCTGTGATGATACTCAGCTATAAAGCTGGAAAGGATGATGCTTGGCTCTGATTAGCCTTTTCTTATGTATAGTACGGTCGCAGGTGTGCGACGTTCCAAGGGCGAGGTGCCTCGAGACGATCCTCGAAATCATGGCGTTCGCTGCTTTCTTCCCTTACATCCAGCAGGTAGTACGACCCATTGTTTAGCTTCTTGCTGATGATGTAGGGTCCTTCCCATGGAGAGGACAGCTTATGCATTCCCTTGTGATCTTGTTTAAGTCGCAGTACTAGGTCGCCTTCTTGAAAGGTGCGGGTTTTGATGCGTCTGGCATGATAGCGTCGCAAGTCTTGTTGATATACTGCTGACCTTGATGCTGCCAAGTCTCTAACCTCTTCTAATGTGTCCACCGAGTCTTGCCGAGCTATCTCATTATCTGTCTCGATGTAAGCCGCAACTCTTGGTGAATCATGTATGATATCGCTGGGCATGACTGCTTCTGCTCCATAGACCATGAAATATGGTGTAAATCCTGTGGATCTGTTAGGGGTTGTTCTCAAGCTCCACAGTACTGCTGGCAGTTCTTCCACCCAACATCCTGGAGATGCTTCGACCTTTTCAATAAGGCGCGGCTTAATTCCATGGAGAATTTCCTGGTTAGCTCGCTCAGCTTGTCCATTGCTCTGCGGGTGTGCTACTGACGTGAGGTCCAATCTTATCCCATTGTCTGCGCAAAATATCTGTGTAGCCCCTTCAGAGGTGTTGCTCCCATTGTCTGTAATGATACTATGGGGGTAACCGAAGCGGAATATGACCTTCTTCAAGAACTTGACTGCTGTTTCAGCCTCGCAATCTCCCACAGGTTCTGCTTCTATCCACTTTGTGAATTTGTCCACCATGACTAAGAGGTGAGTTTTTCCGTTTGAAGACCGTCTGAAAGGCCCTACCATGTCAAAACCCCATACGGCAAAAGGCCATGTGATGGGTATTGTGCGAAGTGCTTGGGCTGGCATATGATCTTGCCTAGCGTATCTTTGACATCCATCGCACACTCTGACAATTTGCTCTGCGTCTGCTAATGCTGTTAACCAGAAGAATCCATGTCGGAACGCCTTTGCCACCAAAGATCTTGACGAAGCATGATGGCCACAATCGCCTGAATGAATTTCGTGCAAGATTTTTCGTCCCTCTTCTGGTGAGACACATCTTTGGAATGCTCCTGATACGCTGCGCTTGTATAATTCGTTGTTGATGATTGTATAGGCCTTTGATCGTCGTATGATTTTGCGCGCCTCAATTTCATCGTCCGGCAGCACTCCGCGACTTAAATATGCCATGTATGGCTCTGTCCATCCTGGCTGTTCATGCAGGGCTGCGACTAAAGTTGAATCATCCTCTGGCTCTGCAATGTCAATCTCTGCTGGAGGTTTGACTGATGGATTGTGCAGTTCATCCAGGAAAACATTGGGTGGGACTGACTGTCTATTGGATCCAAGCCGAGACAGGGCATCCGCAGCTTCATTTTGTCTCCGATCAATATGTTCAACTTGGTATCCAGTGAAATGTCCAGCAATTCTGTCCACCTCTCTCCTATATGCAGCCATGTTCGCATCCTTGCTGTCCCACGTTCCGGAGACCTGCTGTGCCACCAAGTCTGAATCGCCAAAACAGCGTATGCGACTGATGTTCATCTCCTTTGCTATACGTAGACCATGAAGCAGTGCCTCGTACTCCGCCACGTTATTTGTGCAGTTGAAGTGTATCTGTAACACATACCGCAGCTTGTCTCCCTTGGGAGATGTCAGAACAACTCCAGCCCCCGAGCCTTGCAACTGTCTTGACCCATCAAAATGCATGGTCCAGTATTTGGTTTCTGCCATGCTAGGAGCAACTTGGATTTCTGTCCAATCGTTAATAAAATCTGCAAGGGCTTGCGACTTAATTGATGTGCGCGGCTCGTAACTGATGTGATGTGGTCCCAACTCGATCGCCCACTTAGCGACTCTTCCAGTAGCTTCTCGATTACGAATGATATCTGCCAATGGTGCTGAACTCACCACAGTTATTGGATGCTCTTGGAAGTAGTGCTTCAGCTTGCGACTCGCCATGAACACTCCAAACACCAACTTCTGCCACTGTGGGTAACGCTGTTTGGAAGCTGTGAGGACTTCGCTCACGTAGTATACTGGTCTCTGGACAGGGTATTCCTTTCCGTTTCTTGTCTCTCCACAACCATGACAGCACTCACAGCGCGGGAATTTGCCGCTATGTATAGTAGCATTGGCTCTTTATCTTTTGGAGCCGCCAGAACTGGAGCATTGTCAATTGATGTTTCAAGGCTGTCAGAGCTTCGTCGGCCTCTGCGTCCCAAACGAAGGTGTCTGATTTTTTCAACAGTCTGTACAAAGGTAGTGCTTTTCTCCCAATCTTGATATAAAGCGACTCAAAGCTGCTACGCAACCAGTAAGCCGCTGTACATCTTTTATCTTTTCTGGCTTTTGGAGATCCATCACGGCCTTTATCTTGTCAGGATTGGCCTCAATGCCTCTTTCTGATACTATGAATCCCAATAGCTTTCCTGCTGGTACTCCGAAAACGCACTTTGTGGGGTTGAGCTTCATGTTGTATTTTCTGAGATTTGTGAATGTCTCTGCCAGATCACCAATAAGATCCTGGCTAACTTGCGATTTAATCACAATATCATCCACGTAGGCATGAACGTTGCGACCTATTTGCTCATGTAGGCAATTCTGAATGCATCTTTGGTAAGTCGCACCTGCGTTCTTCAACCCAAAGGGCATGCTGACGTAACAAAAAGCTCCGAAGGGTGTGATGAAGGACGTCTTTTCTTGGTCCTCCCTCTTCATCTTGATTTGATGGTAGCCTGAATAGGCGTCCAAAAAGCATAACAGCTCGCACCCAGCAGTTGAATCAATTACTTGGTCGATTCTTGGCAAAGCAAATGGATCCTTTGGACAAGCTTTGTTAAGACTGGTGTAATCAACGCACATTCGCCACGTACCGTTCTTTTTCATAACCAATACTGGATTTGCCACCCATTCCGGATGGTATACCTCTGTGATGAATCCTGCAGCCAGCAAGCGAGCTATTTCCTCTCCTATTGCCTTTCTCCTGTCATCATGAAAACGCCGTAGTGGCTGCTTCACTGGTTTAGCCGCAGGGTTCACTTTGAGGCTATGTTCTGCTAATTCTCTTGGTACCCCTGGCATATCTGACGGCTTCCATGCGAAGATGTCTTTATTTTCCTGGAGAAAAGCGACGAGGGCCTTCTCCTGCTCTTCTTCCATGTGTGCTCCAATGCTAGTTTGCTTGGATGAGTCGCCAGGAACAAGATTTATCTGCTTAGTGTCCTGGGCCGCTTTGAATTTCATTGGTGGCTCGGCAGATGGCGTGGTAACCACACTCATATCGTTTGGGTCCACCTGCGACTTATAACCTTTTAGTTCTTCCGCGGCACAGGCGGATTCTGCGAAAGCCGCATCTCCTTTCTCACATTCTATTGCTTTTTCTCTATCTCCGTACACTGTGATGACCCCTTTTGGTCCTGGTATCTTCAACTGTAGGTACACGTAGCATGGCCTGGCCATAAACTTAGCAAAGGCCGTTCTTCCAAACAAGGCGTGATATGGGCTTTGGAATTTTACCACTTCGAAGCTTAGGAATTCACTTCTAAAGTTCTCTTCTGTTCCAAAAGTTACCCCTAGGGTTATTTTCCCCACTGGTCGTGCGGACCTTCCTGGGACAATGCCGTGAAATACTGTTGACGTGGGCTGCAGGCTGGAATCCTTGAGTCCTAGACGCTGGAAAGTATCGTAGTACAAGATATTAATGCTGCTTCCTCCATCCATAAGCACTTTGGTCAGCTTGTATCCTGCAACGTATGGTGCCACAACCAGTGCCAACTTGCCAGGTTCCCGTACCTGTGGCGGGTGGTCGTCGCGACTCCAGGTTACCGCGTATTCTGACCACCTTAACCAAGCGGGTGTTGCTGGTATCACGGCGTTCACCTGCTGACTTCTCCGGCTCAATTTCTCTTCTCTTTTGGAGGTATCGATAACTATTGTGTGATACTGCCCCGTCTGCCTGGGGTTACTCGCGCCGTGCTGCCCAATGTTTGTGTTATGAGCCGCACTAGGGTTTCCTTCATGGGAATTCCCCCCGTTGTGTTGGCTCTCTTCTTTCCACTTTTTGTAATAATGGCATTGCGCCTTGGTATGGTCCGCTGGCCGTCCATCACCTGTCGCATGAAGGTCGCATGGCCGGTTGAAAACTTCTTGCATATTGATTGGACGGGAGCCGTATCCTCGACCCCTTCCACGCTGGCCTCTGAATCCTCCACGCGTATTGGCGACGAGCCCTGAGTGACCATCTTCGCTTTTGCGTTTGTTTTGACTCGTGTTGTTGTGGCTCGTTTGCTGCTGCTGGGGCTTGTTGGAGTTTTTCTTTCCTTTTGCAGCAACCTCCTCTTCTTCTCCGTCTGACGCGTCTCTGGTTTTGTCTGAGCTGGCATATTTGTTAGCCGCAGCCATCACCTCGCTGAGGCTCTTGACTTTATCCTTCATGCGACCCAGCTTATGAATCAGCGGCTCAAACTTGCAGTTTTTCTCCATCACCAGGACGGCTGAGCTTGGTGGTATATTATCTGAGGAGTGTATTATTTCTGCCACCCTTTTCATCCAATGGCGACTTGACTCGCCTTCCTTCTGGACACAACGCTCTAAATCTTCTATATTGCAGAGTCGCTTGCAAGTTCCTTGGAAGTTCTTAATGAAGGCATCCTTCAGTTCCTCCCAAGTATTTATAGAGTTGGGAGGCAAATTTTGCAGCCATATGTGCGCTGCTCCTTCTAGCATCATGTTTAGGTAGCGTGCGCAGATCTCTTCAGATGCGTTTAGGATGCTCATGCCCATCTCGTAATTGTTGAGCCAAGTGGTTGGATCCATGCTGGCGTTATAGTTTGCCACCTTGCGTGGCCCTTTGAAATCTTCAGGAAAAGGTTCCGATCTGATCCTCTCAGTGAAACACGCCGGTCCCTTGAGTCGCGAGGACAGGGCTGTGGGCGCGCCTGCGGGGTTATCTGCGGGCCGCTTTTGCATCAATGGTGCATTCGCCTGCGCTTCTGCGACTTGCTCCTGCTGCCTCTGTGCGACTCCTGACACGTCCTCTGGTGGCCTGCTCTGGACGCTTCTTTCTGCTGTAATCCTGTGATTGGCTGGTACGAGGGGCAGCTGTGCTTCGGCTTCCGCCCTATTGGCTTGTTGCAGGACTGCCGTACTTAGCATCTGAATCGCGCGCCGCGCCTCAGCATTGACCGGGTCATCGCCTGTTGGTACCATCTGAGTCAAGATATTAGCCGCAGCATACATATTATCGACAGGGTTCTGGTAATGGCCCTGTGGGGTGTGAAACCTCCTTGGTTGTTGCTGGGTCTCTTGATTTGTTGGTACCCTTCCTTCCGCAGTCGTCTGGATTCCCGTCCCGCGGCTGGAGTGAGCGGGATTTCCACTGTTGGTTGAGTCGCGCGCAGCTGTGTTTGCGGGTCAACCTGTTGTTGAGTCGCAGCCAGCGCGGCTACTCTCTGCCGCTCCTGTTGGATTCCTTGGTTTATCTGATCGAGCCTGCGGCGCTCTTCTTCCATCCTTCGAACCTCATACAGGAGCTCGGCCCTGGCGGCCTCAATTTCTGTTGCACGGAGGGCGGCGTTCGTGGCTGACACAGGGACAAGAAGTGGGTTGCTTGGGGGTGCCGATGCCTCGGTTTCTCCAGCAGTTCCTGATGCACCTGCTCCTCCGGCCATGTAAACCGCGACTTGTGCCATCTCTTGATCTGGTGATGATGTGATTTCTGGTGGGTAACCCCAGCAACTTTCTTCAAAGGCAGGTATGATGGACCCAAACTCTTGCGAGTCCATGCTTTCCACGGATTCTTCCCCGTCATCGGCGACTTCTTCTACTGAATCGCCTTCTGGACCGATCTAACGGACCTGCCACCGATGAAGCCGACGAAGACGTTGATGGATCCGAACGGGATGACGTGGCCGGTCTCCAAATAATCTGCTTCCGGCCCCCAGCTTGAATCGTCGATGAGGGGTGTGCCATTGACCGTGATGATACGGCCAACAACAAGATCTTCAGCTCCCTTCATGGATCCTGCGCGGAACGTGACGCTCTTGACCGCAGGCCCCACGGTGGGCGCCAACTGTCGTGGGTTTGTCACGTCAGGTGTCATAGATGACTTCGTAGGTGTGGGATTATGCGAGTCAAGCATCTCCGAGCTTGGGATCGCAGGAACAAAGATCAACACAGATTTACCCAGGTTCGGCCCCCTCAATGTGAGGTAAAAGACCTACTTCCTGCCTACCCTAGATTGGTATTGATATGATAATCGAGGTGTTACAATGGAGGCGATCCGATCTGGTACTCGCCGTATGAGCTAGGGTTTAGGGCTTGATAGCTTGACCCGCTCTAAGTCCTGCGAGTCCTCTTTATATACACAGAGGCTCGCTAGGTTACAAAAGGAAACTTCCCCATAAGGAATACATCCACAGAGGCCTACTCGGAGACTACTTGGTCTTCACGTCCTCCGGGATATGTCTTCTAGATCTTTCCCCTTATGGCGGTTCAATATTGGGCTTGCTCCCAAGTGGGCCTTCGTCCGTGCGAGTAAGTTAAGTCGCACTGGGCTGCGGGTTAACCCAGAAAGTATTCCCCCGACACATCGCACACGGAACAAATAACCGTGTGCGATGACGCGAACTTCGCAAACGAGCGCAGGAAAAAAAACCGTGTGCGAAGGGGACAACATCGTAGACGTTTTTCTTACTTAATCGTGTGTGTTAAGCAGCATCGCAGATGACTTTATTTGCGTAGGTGTGCGGCTTTATTCAGCATCACACACGATTCTACTAACTGAATCATCTGTGTATGTCGTCCAATCGCCCACGTTTAACAAAACATAACTGTGTGCAGTCATTACTATACACTAGTGGAAAACGACGCATTAGTACCGGTTCCAGAGGGCCTCTAGTCCCGGTTGGGCAACCGGGACTAGCCAATCGGGACTAGAGCCCCCCCTCTAGTCCCGGTTGTCCACGAACCGGGACAAGAGGCCCTCCCACGTGGCCACGTTGGAGCCCGCGGGGCTGGAGACCTTTAGTCCCGGTTCGTGTTACGAACCGGGACTAAAGGTAGGCCCTTTTTTCTTTTCGATTATTTTTCAGGGTTTAGGAGGGGTTTAGGGGTTTCAGATGGTTTCCATCGTACGGGGATCACGTCGATGCGCCAAAAACACGTTTTGGTATATATAAATTTCTACATGAAGATCACGTTGATGCATATATATAACACATACAAATTAAGTAGTACATGAAGATCACGTTTTCGTATAAAGTACTTAATTACATGGAGATCACTATTACATGGAGGCATACTATTTTACATCATAGTGGTACTCTCCGAATTTAGGTATGACCTCCGCAAGGAAAAATCCCGCCAATTCCTCCGCAATTGCTTTGAAGCGGTCCTCTATTGGGAGCGTGTTCCGCTTTCTTGCCAACTATAAAAGAATGAGATCAAAATGAATACATGAGTTCTGTGTATATATATCAAATCATAATAAAACAATTATGAATGAAACTGAACACAACTGATGGTAACAAAATAAATTTGTGAATAATGTTTACGTACATCTTGATTTCTTCGGTTGTTGATTCTCTCGTTGGTCCTAATGTGAATGTTCTCGCAAACGTAGAATCCACATAAATCAGTCCCCTGAGGCTGTTTAAGGCAAGTCTGTACAAGAATAGAATTCAATCAAATAATAATCCAGTATGATAATGGTGCGCGGACTTAGGTAGTACTACTTACGTCGTTCAAATTCCATGTCAGCTTCGGTTTCCATTCACCGGGTTCTTCCTTGATGAACGATTTCCAAATGCTGCCCGAAAAAAAAATGAACAAAGGAGTTATTAATTACTTGATATCAGGAAATGAACGAAAGTGGCGATAAGAATTGAAATTACTCTGTGAGTATATCAAAACAGGTTTTGAATTGTTTAGGATCTCTCCTTAATGAGTCAAGGACTTCGACTTCTCCAGCGTGAATGTTAATTACGAGAAAAATAAAGTGGAACCTGCGCACGTTTATATACGCAGTCATGGATAACTCATCAGTCAAAACTTAACATCTGGTGAGCAAAATAGAACGTGTACAAGACAGTAACACTCACTTGAAGTTGTAAGTAAAAAGTATTTCTTTTTTGTCACGTTGTCGCTTCAAAAACCTTAGCAAAATCCCCGGTGTGTCCTTGTTATAAAGGGGATTTTCTATGGTGACTTCATGAACTTTATCTGGGTCAATGAACCCAATGTCCGTGATTTCATCCCTTTTGCATTCGAGAATCTTCATTCTGCATAATATAGCGCACAAAAGATTATAGTGAGGATAATTACAGACAATGAACAAGCTGAGCTAATTAAAGACTTAAATTACAGAAATAAATCACTTACAGACAATAGCAACTGATGATGGATTTTTCGAGGGCCCGGAGATTGTATAATGAAAAAGTTCGCTAAACTCAACGGACACAGCGTATTCTTGGAAGTAGTGCTCTTCCTTAACTCCCACCATGATACTGATTGTCCCTTTCTTTGCGGCTTTCTTGTACCAGTTATGCAAATGACGCATTTTTGTTGTTAACTTGCCCCGCTGGACCAAATTTTCCCCGACAACATATTGATATGCTAGCTCGGAGATGGGGTAATCAGTTGTTGAACCTATGTGTTGTTGAGAACCTTGAGCGGCCTTGTCGTCAAACACCTTGAGCGGGGGGGCCGATTGTGCGTCTTGTTCTCCGAGCTGGGAACTTGTTTCCCTTTTTTCTTCTCCTCCGACTTATTGCTATATGACTTGTCAATAGAACGCTCATAGTCTGAAACCGGCTTTGGTGGAGGGTTCCATAAGGCAGCGAGGGTGCGCTCAACGACCTCCGGAGGTATTTTCTCCCTTGGTGGCTCAGGCTTTTTCGGTGCAAAATGGGCGACCACCTCGGCCCTCGAGATGGCGCAGTTTTCCTCGTAAGTCCTTTCCCAAGGTAACTTCTTAAGAGGCGGCGGTGTTTTCTCCTTTCTAGGTTTCTTCCTAACCGGCGAACTGGTGTGGCGCTTCCTCGGGTGCCACTTAACGGGCGCTTCCTCGCGCGGCGGAGATCGAGATGGACTCGCGTTGGGGTCCCTCTCGGGTAGGGGTGGACTTTGCTGCTGAGGTGGACTGCTACAAGGAGGAGTCGGTTGTAATACCCCAGGGTTTAGAGAGTCGAAACAGTAGAAATAAGAATTGTGCATTTGCATAGCATGCATCTGAAAATGCGGGAAATTTTGGCGCGTTTAAGAAAAGAGACAAAGGGATCGATGTTTCTCTCGACTCGATGAATTAGGAGCTAGATCATCCTGCTGAGTGCTATAAACTTCGACGTGATCTTTGAAACAACTAATTAGAAACTAGGATCATCTGTCGAGGCATTCCAGAATTGAACATGACCTTTCCTAAACCCCTCGACATTTTGATCACAATTTAATAAATGACAAGTATATAATTCCAATAAAGCATAATAAGACTCAATCATCTCCCAACAACATCTATATGACCATCTCATCTCATTATGCACAATTATGATCATACAATAATTCAAATACATCAAGTTCATATTTCATACATCCATCATTTTAACACATCATCTCAAATCATCATCTTATTACATGATTTCTTACATTCATCACTCACATCTACACACATCTCGTCATCTCATCTTACACACATCTCAATTCCAAACTTGAGTGTCAAAGTACAAGAAATAATAACTGGAATAGTGACAGGTTACAACTTTGCAAGATTGAAATGCAAGAATAATAATATTACAATTTAATCGAATAAGTACATATCTCATCCAAATGAAAAGAAGATTACAGAGGAATAAAAAGAAGCTTAAACTAAATCTTGATCTTCATCTACCGTTGAATCTTATCTTCTACATTCCAACCTTCTCAAATTCATTCCTGCAAGACAAAGAACACAAGGGAGAAAGGAAGAAATGCAACCAATTGGACTGGAGAAGGATGCACATATCAAGTACCTATTCTTATCAAATCCTATAGAAATTGTGTGAAATTCAAAAGCTTGGTGTTATATAGAAAGTAGTTTGGACACAAGACTTGATCACTCTTGTTCCCAAATTCTTTTTGTATGCATGAGGTAATTGAGGTTCATCTAAAAATAAACCAGAACAAAAGAAATGTTTCTTAATTAAAATGTTTGCCTTCACCACAAGGGTGAGGCAATTTGTTGTTGGAACTCGACTACTGGATATTAGGAACATGTCCTAATACCAAGTGGTGATTAGAGGGAATTTTATCTAAGACAGCAATGGATCATGGATCATCTTCGGATCATTTGGATCATCTAGAGGCAAATAGGCAGCAAGGATAAGAAGGCAACATTGATCCATTTAAGCAAGCAACAAAAGCAACAGGGGCAAAGGGAAATAGAATTGATCCCATTATCTTTAGTCAACAAGGCAACATTTTTGTTTCCCTCTAATCTAGTCAAATTCCTATTAAAGAACAGCCCACAATTAAATTGTTCTCTATTGGTATCAAGAACCAATAAGAACAAAGCCCACATGGAAATTGAAATGTTTCTCCAATGATATTAATTACCAAGGAAGAAAATAAGCTAATTGATAAAGCCCACAAATCTGAAATGGTAAAGCCACATGATCATAACCCATAATTGATCTTAAAGCCCACAGGAATTATTTTCCAAGCCCAAGATTGACCAAACCGACATAAGAAGCAGCCCACAAGTCCATCTAGTGACAAAAGCCACTTGGCTGCATCAAAAATAAATCCTACAATGGGATAAGACCAAGCTTGAGTGGATGAGCATGCCACATAGGAGAGTTATCCACAAGCAAAATATCTAAGTTAACTTGAACCCCAAGGAATGCTCATATGTGAGGGCTTGAAAACAAGTAGCTTACTCACCCATGCAAATGAGGAGTCATCTAGTTGTGTGTCACCACCACAACAATCAACCAACACTATAAAAACACCACACCAACCTTCTAGTAGATTCATTTGCTCACAAACACTTTTCTAGCTAATAACCAGCCGCACCACAAGTTCTATACAACAGCCAAATCATCTATCGACCGCATCATATTTTCCTCACATCAGCACAAGTTCACCAGCCACCAATCTAGCCATAGACCATCTATCCCAATCAGCTAGGATGATGGTGGAAGATAACTTGCGAGAATCCGACGAACTCTCCGGCTGCTCCCCTGTTGCCAATGCAACAGCTCTTCAACCCAATGGATATTTGCGACGCCTCACACCGGTGCAACGTAGCCGCCGACCATGAAGCGGTCTCTGCAATCTACTAATTCCCAGTGGAACAACAGATCACACTCAATCTTTGGTAGCAAGAACCTCCAGATCGCAACAAAGTGGAGGGTTTGAACTTCCGATCACAACAAAAGGAAATTTGATAGATGAATGCTTAGATCCAATCTAGGGTTTTGTCTTAAACGTGGTCTAACCTAATTAGGGCGTCGGCCTTGGCTATTTAAGGAGGCCGGCCGATCTAGGACTCAAACCTACTCAAAAATGTAGTTTGGTTTGACCTAAACTGGGTACAAACCGACCTAAAAGAGGCTCGGTCCGAATCAGGCCCGCAGGCCCGCCGGCCTAGGCCGGCCTGGAGACCGGCCGGTTCGGTCACTCGCCCGGCCTAGGCCGGGCTGGGGGCCGGCTAGAGGCCGGGATCTTCTGTTGCATGGCCGGCCTGGCCGTCGGCCTAGGCCGGTTCTCTCTGTGGTGCGGCCAGTCTAGGCCGGGTCGGGGCCGGCCTGGGGGCCGGTTTGCTCTGGGGTGCGGCCAGCCTAGGCTGGGCTGGGGCTGGCCTGGGGGCCGGTTTGCCCTGGTGTCCAGCTCCTTCTTTGTCTTCCCCTCTTGCGCATGCCTCCCGCTCCTCCCTCACGCCATTGGGGACATCGTACTCCAATCCTTGCTGCTCCGCCAGCCCTCCGTCAACGTTCGTGTTATCAATAACCCTGATCATACACAAGTGCATAGACTTAGGTAGTATAAAATTCTCATTATCACAAACATCGTATTCAATTAAGAGTGAGTTCACCTGTTGTCCAAGTAGCTTGGCACGAGCTCTTGTCATTGGTCCAATCCTCACTTCATTGGGCTTGTCTTGAACAACAACATCATCAATGGATGAAAATGGTAAAGAACTAGGGATGTCCTCATCATCCTCCCCCCCCCCTTGAAAAGGTGTCACCCTCGACGCGTCAAAGTCTTCGCCATCATATGGCGTCAAATCAGCAACATTGAAAGTATTACTCACGCCAAACTCAGTTGTTGGAAAATCTATCTTGTAGGCATTATCATTTATCTTGGCAAGAACCTTGAATGGACCATCACCACGCGGCATCAACTTGGACTTGCGCTGAATAGGAAATCTGTCTTTGCGAAAGTGCACCCAAACGATGTCGCCAGGCTGAAAAAGTACCTCCTTTCTCTTCGTGTTTACACGAGCTGCAGTGTACTTGCCTTTCTTCTCAATAGCCTCTTTAGTCTTCTCATGTATCTTCTTCACAAAATCTGCATGTTTCGATGCCTCCATGTTGACTCGCTCATGTAAAGGTAGCGGCAGCAAATCAAGCGGAGTAATGGGTTTGAAACCATACACCACCTCAAATGGACACAATTGTGTAGTTGAGTGTACCGCCCTGTTATATGCAAACTCAACATGCGGCAAACACTCCTCCCACACACGCAGATTCTTCTTGACCATTGTCCGCAGCAATGCCGAAAGTGTGCGGTTCACCACCTCCGTCTGACCATCAGTTTGGGGATGACAAGTGGTACTAAACAGCAGCTTCGTTCCCAGCTTGCCCCAAAGTGTCTTCCAGAAGTAGCTCATGAACTTCACATCACGGTCAGAAACAATCGTCTTGGGTACTCCATGTATGCGCACGATCTCCCTGAAAAACAGGTCAGCAATATGCGACACATCGTCGCTTTTGTGGCAAGCAATAAAATGTGGCATCTTAGAAAAATGATCCACTGCCACAAAAATAGAATCATGTCCTCTCCTGGTTCTAGGCAATTCTAACACTAAATCCATGCTTATGTCCTCCCATGGAGTTGTAGGTGCAGGAAGAGGAGTATACAAACCATGAGGCTTCAGTTTGGACTTTGCCTTGTTGCAAGTGATGCAACGCTTCACAAACCTGTCCACATCACGCCTCATGCGTGGCCAATAAAAGTGATCAGCCAACATCAGCAACGTCTTCTCACGTCCAAAGTGTCCCATCAAACCGCCACCATGTGATTCCTGCAACAACAACAAATGCACGGACGACTCGGGCACACATAATTTATTAGCTCTAAACAAGTATCCATCATGCATATGGTATTTTTCCCAAGCTTTCACATCAGAACACTTAGCAAAAGGCATGGAAAAATCAGTATCATTAGCATATAAATCGCGCAAACTCTCTAAACCAGGAACTTGAACATCTAAGTGTGTCAACAACATGCTTTTTCTAGAGAGTGCATCAGCAACCACGTTTTCTTTGCCTTTTTTATACTTAATAATGTATGGGAAGGATTCAATGAACTCAACCCATTTAGCATGACGCTTATTCAAGTTAGATTGGCATTTGAGATATTTCAAAGCTTCATGATCAGAATGTATGATAAATTCCTTTGGCCACAAATAATGTTGCCAAACTTCAAGAACACGAACAAGAGCATACAATTCTTTATCATAAACAGGATAGTTCAATTGTGCACCATTCAATTTTTCAGAAAAATATGCAATCGGTTTACCCTCTTGCATCAACACACCTCCTATTCCAATGCCACTAGCATCACATTCAATATCAAATTGCTTATTGAAATTAGGAAGCATAAGTAACGGTGGAGAAATCAAACGACGTTTCAGCTCATCAAAAGCAGCATCTTGGGCTGCGCCCCACTCAAACGCAACACCTTTCTTAGTAAGATCATTCAAAGGTGCAGCAATAGTACCGAAGTCTTTCACAAAACGTCTATAAAATCCAGCAAGACCAAGAAAGCTTCGAATTTGACTAAGATTCATGGGAGTAGGCCAATCTTTAATAGCTGCAATTTTAGATTCATCTACCTCTACTCCATGCTTAGAAACAACAAATCCCAGAAATATGACCTTATCTTGGCAGAATGTGCATTTAGCAAGATTACCATACAACTTATTATCACGCAACACATGCAGAACTTGTCGAATATGATCAAGATGTTCAGATTCATTGCGGCTATAGATCAATATATCATCAAAATATACTACCACAAATTTACCAATGAAATGCCTCAAAACATGATTCATTAATCTCATGAAAGTACTAGGTGCATTAGTTAAACCAAAAGGCATCACTAACCACTCATATAAACTGAATTTAGTTTTGAAAGCAGTTTTCCATTCATCTCCTTCTTTCATCCTAATTTGATGATAACCACTACGCAAATCAATTATAGAGAAGATAACAGCACCACTAAGTTCATCTAACATGTCATCCAAACGTGGAATAGGGTGTCGATAACGAATAGTGATGTTATTAATCGCTCTACAATCTACGCACATGCGCCATGTACCATCTTTCTTAGGGACCAAAATAACAGGAACAGCACAAGGACTTAAGCTCACACGAACATACCCTTTGTCAAGAAGATCTTGTACTTGGCGATGTATCTCCTTCGTCTCATCGAGGTTGGTCCTATAGGGAGCTTGGTTTGAAAGTGTAGCTCCTGGGATCAAGTCAATTTGATGCTCAATACCCCGCATTGGTGGCAAACCAGCGGCCACTTCCTCCGAAAAAACGTTACCAAAATCCTGCAAAACATCAGAAACACCAATAGAGAGAGGGGTCATGTCGTTAGAAACAAGAATTTCTCCCTTGCACATAAGCACAATGGGTACTAGAGTGGTGTCGGGGATGTAACCCCGGGTACCCCAAGGTTAATGGTTTTATGGAATTAGTAGAGGAAACAGGAAATAAATGAGTAAAAGATAAAGGAAAAGTAAAAGAAACAGCCTGGGCCGAGATTGGCTGTACCCAGACCGGGATACCGTATGCTAGGCCGAGATAAGCGTATACCGACATATCCAGGTCTCGGCTGGGCCGAGTCATCCGCCGCACCGCGGGCGGGCCGAGGCAATCCGTAATTCGGCTGGGCCGAGTTATCCGCCGCACCCCGGGCGGACCGAGGTATCCTTACCTCGGATGGGCCGAGCCTTCCTCACCTCGGAGTGGGCCGAGTCACCGCCAGGCCGACTCCGCCTCCTGCCTCGGAACGGGCCGAGGTGGATATACCTGGAGTAGGCCGCCGCCTCCTTACCTCGGCTGGGCCGGTTTCTGCTTACCTCGGTTTGGACCAAGCTCCACCAGCGGGCCAGCGGCGCTCCTGCGCCTCGGATGGGCCGAGGTCTCCTTACCTCGGTTTGGACCGAGTCTTCGGACGGGCCGACATCTCCTGCGCCTCGGCCTGCTCTTCGTACGCAGCGCGAGGCCGGTGTCGCTTCTACGACCGATGTCTCGCCTCGATCGCTGCTTCGACCAGGCCCGAGTTGCCCTGCGCCTCTCCTTCGTGTGATTGCTGCCGACGTACAGGTACCGAGTCGCCCCAGACCAGCATATCTAGCTTTCAGCATCCAGCACTACCAGGTACTGGGACGCCCCCAGCTCGTATCTGGTACAGCTACCAGTTGACCAAGCAGGAACAAGACAAGGATGATGGCATAGCAGGCATGGCTACAGTGGCGCAGACATGACTAGAGTACAAGTCATGACATAGGCAACAATGCGGACAAGACCCCAGTAGTCAAATCATAAACAGTGTGTGCATAGTGACCTGCGGGCCACCCCTTGTCCCCTGGGCTCCCTCTATATAAGGAGCACCAGGGGGAGCGCTCCAGCCAGTTCCGATGGGCTCATTTCTCCCCCGCTCTCTCTGTTAGCTCCCTTTACCATAAAAGCTTAGTGCTGCATAGCACAGGCTTAGGCATACAGCTCAAGGAGCCTTTGTACAGATCTTATACAGAGGAAAAAATACACCAAATAGGCTAGATGCTGCAGTAGGGGTGTTATCTCTCACGAGAGCCCCGAAGGAGGGTAAATCCTCGTGTGTGCTTTTGTGTCTTCCGTGTGCGCTCCTTAGCGCGCTATCCCTCCCCGAATCCCCTAGCGTCCATCGGCCCCAAACTTAAGCCTACCCCTAGGCATCTGTTGTTCAATACGACGAGAGTTGGCGCCCACCGTGGGGCCGGTAGTGGCGCTTGCTGGATCAAATTCGGACGGGACCTTCTTCATCAACCCGGGGACTCGACATCACCATTATCCCCCGCGTTCTAGCTTGGAGCCGTAAGCAGAGGCTGGCGCAGCCTCCACCAACGGTCATCATCAACAGATCTCGGGTAACTGCCCTTCGATTGCTCGGGTCATGTCAGTTCTATCGATTCAGTCTGCACCAACAATGCTCCGTGAGTATTTTCCTTGGTACCACGCACAGTTAGTTAATCCCGAACGTTACTCGGGGACTGCCCCCTTCATACCTTTCTTAGTTGTTTTCCCCGGGAACGAGATGTCGTGACTCGGGGACTGGATAGCCAGTCAGTTTTACAGTTTCTCCTAAATAAGAAAAGTTACTCGAGGACTCGGTTGAAACCGAGTCTGCTTCCTAATGCATAGTTTTGCAGCTAGATTTAATTTCCGTCATATGACAGAGTAATTTTCATCTGTTAATAGAATTGATGTTCCCGTTAAATATTCGTTATATATATGCTTGAACTAACATTGAAAGGTGGTATCGGTTTTACCGATAGAATATTCATCACCAAGATTGTGGTTATATCGATTATCCCGGATTACCAAAAATATCATGGCATTGTCGGTATTCTCCAGATCGCCGTTTATTTTGGTTTGCAGCTATATCTCAACATCATCTCATATCTCAAATCGCCGTTTATTTCGGTTTGCCAAAATATCACGGCATTTATCTCATATCATCGAGCATCTCATAATTACTATCTTTATCAGCTTAACTGATTATCATGATTCTTCGGTTATCCCAGTTTGCCAGAGTATCATAGCATCGCTATTCCGGTTCAGTGAGTCGAAGAGTATCCTGACTCACTGAGCGTAATGTGTTGAGAGATATCTCAACTGGCATAAGGCAAAGGCCCATGATGGCAAAATGCCAGTTCAGCCAATGACGGCTATATGTTGGTTTAGTTAAGGCTACCAGCATATCTTTACGGTATAAACCGGCATAAGGCAAATACCCATGATGGCAAAAGGCCAATTCAGCCAATGACGGCTATATGTTCGTGCAGCTAGCGTAGCCGACATATCTGTGCGGTAAAAGCCCAGAGAAGGCTAAAAACCGACATATGACAGTGCCCAAGCAGGCATTATGTCCCTCCAGCTCGTGATGTTGACATGCGACTTCGGTAAACACCCAAAGTGGCTAAAAACCGACATATGACAGCGCCTATGCAGGCAATATGTCAAACTTGCCAATATCGGCAAGGACATCAGTATATGACAAATGCCCATGCAGACTATATGTCGGATGTACTCGTATGGGCAAGAGGAAAAATGATGCTGCCCGTGTAGGCATGTTGTTATTTATATGGAGATTTTAATATTTGAGTTTGAAAGTCTGTGTGCGACTCTGCGAGTCCCCCACAGCCTCGGGGACTAGTGTCGGGGATGTAACCCCGGGTACCTCAAGGTTAATGGTTTTATGGAATTAGTAGAGGAAACAGGAAATAAATGAGTAAAAGATAAAGGAAAAGTAAAAGAAGCAGCCTGGGCCGAGATTGGCTGTACCTAGGCCAGAATACCGTATGCTGGGCCGAGATAAGCGTATACCGACATATCCAGGTCTCGGCTGGGCCGAGTCATCCGCCGCACCACGGGCGGGCTGAGGCAATCCGCAATTCGGCTGGGCCGAGTTATCCGCCGCACCCCGGGTGGACCGAGGTATCCTTACCTCGGATGGGCCGAGCCTTCCTCACCTCGGAGTGGGCCGAGTCACCGCCAGGCCGACTCCGCCTCCAGCCTCGGAACGGGCCGAGGTGGATATACCTCGGAGTAGGCCGCCGCCTCCTTACCTCGGCTGGGCCGGTTTCTGCTTACCTCGGTTTGGACCGAGCTCCACCAGCGGGCCAGCGGCGCTCCTGCGCCTCGGATGGGCCGAGGTCTCCTTACCTCGGTTTGGACCGAGTCTTCGGACGGGCCGACATCTCCTGCGCCTCGGCCTGCTCTCCGTATGCAGCGCGAGGCCGGCGTCGCTTCTACGACCGAGGTCTTGCCTCGATCGCTGCTTCGACCAGGCCCGAGTTGCCCTGCGCCTCTCCTTCGTGTGATTGCTGCCGACGTACAGGTACCGAGTCGCCCCAGACCAGCATATCTAGCTTTCATCATCCAGCACTACTAGGTACTGGGACGCCCCCAGCTCGTATCTGGTATAGCTACCAGTTGACCAAGCAGGAACAAGACAAGGATGATGGCATAGCAGGCATGGCTACAGTGGCGCAGACATGACTAGAGTACAAGTCATGACATAGGCAATAGTGCGGACAAGACCCCAGTAGTCAAATCATAAACAGTGTGGGCATAGTGACCTGCGGGCCACCCCTTGTCCTCTGGGCTCCCTCTATATAAGGAGCACCAGGGGGAGCGCTCCAGCCAGTTCCGATGGGCTCATTTCTCCCCCGCTCTCTCTGTTAGCTCCCTTTACCATAAAAGCTTAGTGCTGCATAGCACAGGCTTAGGCATACAGCTCAAGGAGCCTTTGTACAGATCTTATACAGAGGAAAGAATACACCAAATAGGCTAGATGCTGCAGTAGGGGTGTTATCTCTCACGAGAGCACGGAAGCAGGGTAAATCCTCGTGTGTGCTTTTGTGTCTTCCGTGTGTGCTCCTTAGCGCGCTATCCCTCCCCGAATCCTCTAGCGTCCATCGGCCCCAAACTTAAGCCTACCACTAGACATCTGTTGTTCAATACGACGACAAGTGGGATCCTCACGAAACTCTCTCAAATCAGATTTGGTGGCTAACATTACTAATTTTTTCTCTCCCTCACTTTTCTTTTTACCACTCGAATTTGGCTGGTGGCTCTCACTCACCGAAGGTGTAATCTCTCGACTAGCTAGTCTCTCACTCTCAGTCTCACGGTGAACCTCAACCTTTTGACGTGAATCATTTACAATATCTTGCGGTGTCAAAGGTCGCAAAAGAATCTCCTTGCCTTGCCAATTGAGCTGGTATGTGTTGGATCTCCCATTGTGACGTACATCACGATCATATTGCCAAGGACGTCCCAACAAAAAATGGCACACCGTGATAGGAACGACATCACACTCCACGGTGTCCTTATACGGTCCGATCTGAAACTCAATGCGCACTATGTGATTGATCTTCATCTCTCCACTATCAGTCAACCACTGGATATAATATGGATGTGGGTGTGGGAAATATTTCAGATTCAGTTTTTGACAAAGCTCTTTACTAGCCAAATTGTGGTAGCTGTGTGAGAACCCCGGATTAGCTATCCGAGGTACTCGTTATGTTTCCTGCAACAATCCCATGATCAGTCTGTTGTTGTACATAACTCGAATTGGCATCACAGAACACCCATAAATACCGAATGAATATACTTACTTGATTGAAGTCATAACCTTAACAGGTACTTGCAGCGGAAATCACCCAAAACAACATGGAGCCCAAGTCATTCGCCTTAACCCTATAGGCAGCTGACTGGGAAGCGCCCTAGTTCGCATCGACGTTATTGAAGTCTTCTTCTTCGAACTGCTCTTCTTCAAAATCTGGCTAAGACAATAGCCAGGGACGAAACCAATAAGAGTACATTTGAATGTACTCGCAAACTACCCCCAACTTGAACACGCACTAGTTTTATTTTGTAAGACTTTTCTTTATTGAAAACATCTCTATATCTTTATTGAAAAAGGTAAGAAGAATTTTATAACTTTTCATAAGCCTTGTATTTTCAGAAAACATCTCTAGCCTTTGTTTGAAATAGAAAGGAAGGCTTGGAGATCTTTTTCCCATAAATCGGTCTTTGTAAGAAGTCTCTTTAAAATGTTTTCCCGAAAGTAGATGTTTGTTGAAAAAGGCAAGAAGTCGCTTTCAAAAACGTTTTCCCAGAAAATTCACCAGTTTGTTTATTTCTCCAAAACTCCTCCTTTTTCGACCATAACCCTTCATGGTCATTCATTCCCCCAACAACCTCATGTCGGCCCGTTGGCATAGTTGCATAAAGCATCATCCACTTCTTTCTCTTTATAAATCTCAAATCTTTCCAAAACTTGCACATGGTCAGAGGACAGCCTCCCAACTGTCCATATCCGAGGACTCGACTATTCGAATAGTTTTACCCTCTGCAGAGGTAGCACGCTTTCCCCACATCCATCCGTCAACTCATCGTGTCAGCCACGTCCCGCCATACAAGGTGTATGCGAAGTTGAGTCACCGACCATAGCCTGTCCTTTGCTCATGCTAGTATAGGACCCTGCCGCTACGAAAACTTCCGTCGACACTCAGGCCAATTCCCAACAGGAACCCCAAGTGCGAGGACTCGTAGTTCTGCCCGGCGAGCAAACCCTTCAATCCTCCCACCAACGTGTTAGGACCCAGGTCAGGGGGTAGGTCACCAAACCATCCCCTCATGGAACGAGGTCATCCTCGTTGTTGAGGCATCCCATACTAACACGAGCAAATTATATGACTATGCCATTTCCCATATGTGGGTAAATGTGGTCGCATAGGTTATCGGCTGGTCGTCATAGTACAAAGACACAATGTGCATTTTTCATAAACATCACCATACTCCATTTCTCCACTTCAACACCGACATCTCGGCATTCCATATCCACACAAGTAATTTTCAAAGGAGTTTTGAGTAAACAATATTTTTCCCATCCTATAGTTTGGAAAAGCATTTCCATCTAACATCTCCATATAGGGTGTCAAAATAATATACTTGTATTTTGGAAAAAGGGTTTTCAAATCATAGCTTTAGTGGCAACACCACATAGATCACTTATGCTCTTTATAAGTAAAACATGTGAACCAAAATAGATGTATGTAGATGCAAGCTCAGAGAATAGCTTGCCTGATTTCAGCATAATGTCCCTGGACTTCTTCTCACTGATCAAAGAAATAAACTCCGATTCCTCTTCAATAAATCCTCTCCGAATACCACTCCGGTAGCGTTTATATCTAGCGTCGCAACATGAAAATAAAACAACACGCAATAAGCAACCAAATCACAAGTGGTATACAAACAAAGAATCATACCAAAACATAGTACTAATTTAATCAAGCAACAACTAAAATCTATATTTACAAGGGCATTATACCCACATGAGTATAACACCAAACACATGCTAAAAACATAGAGCATCAAGACATCTTCTATTGAAGGTAATTAACAACCAATTTTCCCTAAATAGGAAATACTTCAGACAAAAGTTAAGTCATTAAGTTTTATCTGCGGTTAAAACTCTTTACCAAGCTAGGTGTGGATACAAGCAACTAACAAGCAGCAAGCATGGTGCAAGATTAGTATCTAGCAAACATGCTTGACAAATCATAACACTATTTATTTTATTACAAACATGGTTAGGGTAGTGATTAGGCATCTTTTAGGGATTACTGTCAATTTGGAAGGCTAAGAATTATTAACAAAGAAAATCAACCAGAGGCTAACATTCTTAGTTGAAAGTGGTTATTTGACTCATATAATCTATTTAACACACCAACACAATCCAACAAGTGTTAAAGTTTTTTTCAATCACCACTTAGCACACATGCTTTGCTTTAAACAAGTTCAATTCTAACCACTAACAGTACTAACATATTATAACATGATAAACAAGAATAACATGCAAGCAACAGTACCACAACAATCATTAACAAGCATAAAACACAATTTTGTAAACAAGGCATTTAGATTCTTTTCTTTAAAATAAAGGCAGAACATCACTTTTACTTACCCCAGATCATTTAATGACCTTGTATTTCTCTGTATTCCTGTTGCATGGCTGTTTTTTGCTCTTTATGGGCACATATCCCGACAGAAAGTTGAAAGATGAGATTGTAGGCGGCAGCTGCCGCTGCGTTCAGATCGTCCACATCCAACCTTAAAAGTCTTCAAACTTCAAAGTAAGAACTGAACTCACCTGAGAATTCCGGTAAAAACATCCTACATAAATCATTTTATAGGATTTATAGTTGTACTTCATGTAACTACCTAGCCACACCGGATTTATCTCTCATTAGAAAAAATCTCCAATATGAGACGGTAACCAAATATATTTTACCCCTCCGTTCGGTTCCATCGGATTTACAACGTAGTTTGCGCATATATGAGTTGTAAATTGGCTTGCAATTGAGATTTTTAGGATTACAACTAAATTTGGCGACATCACCTAACTGAGAACTAAGATAATTCTAATTTAGTTGAGAATTAATGACACCATAATCATATTTCTCCACTATGTTAAGGTACCTCCAATCGCCCTTTTTGTTTTAATTGTTTGTCACACCTGTTTATTTAGGTACGTTGCGCAAATTTATTTTGGCACATGGGAGTATATGCTCCTGTCATCGGCGAAAACATTTTGAAATGTCCACGCAAAGTTTCATGGAAAACAAACATTTTTAGTGGTTTGTGTAAAAAGGACAAAAAATATATCTATTGAACAACCTTTTTTACCATTGAATTTTATCTTTTTTACAAACCACACAAAAATATCAGTTATTTTGTGAAACGACTTTGTGAGCACGTAGAACATCAAGATGTACACGTGATTTTTTTGAAATTTTTATACATTTTGAAATGCATTCAAACCGTATTTGAAAAATCAGGAGCACATGCTGCCAGGTGTGAAAACGGCACCCCCGGTATTTTTTTTATTTTTTTGGAAAAACGTCCAATCTATTCATCAACGGTAGTACAGGGAACACAAGAAATAACAAAAATTACATCGTATCGGTAGATCACCTAGCGAAAATTAAAAGCACTCTACCTGTTATTACCCGGATCTTAGAAATCCTACGATGAAAGAGACCCTACCATTGTGCCGTTCAGTGTTAATGGTGACTCAGACTGAGAGAGAGACAGAGGACCAGTCACAGCTTGGTATGTTGATATTGACTAGGGAACTTTGGCGCAGCGACACGCCGCGCCCGTGAGGTGATAGAGCCTTTACTCTCTAACGCGATACGTTGTTTGATGTATTCGTTCAAATTTGTATTGAAAACCATGCGCTCACATGTATAAACTGTTTTAACACAGGGAAGGTGCAGTAGTAGCCTAGACATGGTCGTGTTGATGTTGGCAGTAATACCCTAATATCCTTAGTGTTTTAAATATCCAGGTAAAAATCATAATGAAATCATGATTTGTGTACTAAACTTAGTGGATTCTCATATTAAGACATAACTCTGAATGTGATCATGATTTGTATGAAATGATTTGCCAACCAGGAAGTTGGATGAAGCTATAGATCGCAATTGCAAATATAGGTCAGATGGGAAATGATGAAATAAGGGAAGAAATCCTTCTAGCCAGTACCATTGTTGATATGGGGTCAAGGCTACATAGAAGCTTTAAGCATATCTGGAAATTTCACAGGAACTACCGAGAAGAAATAAGCGCACCAAAAGTTGGCTTCTCACCTAGGCTTAACATCGACGTCAATTGATTCAAATGAACAACAATGCAATCAATACCTTCCATCTATGACAGTTTGATTCAACATGTGGCAATTTTTATTACAGTTAGACTCGTCATAGAAAAGAAGTATATCAAATTAATTGTGAGCTTGTTTTTTAAATAATAACCTTAGTAAGCAAACACACAAGATCAAGCAGCTAGATTTGGTAACAGAAAGAAATTACACGTGTGTTACCTGGATACAAACTTGAAACATTTTAAATGTAACGTAAGCATTTTATCCAGTTAGCCATCATATAGATTTGCCCAATGTCGAAGCATTTTATCCAGTTCACCATCATATAGCTTTGCCAATGTCAATGATACCGTTACAGAGTTCTGGTATAATGTAACATAAGTTAGTTTCCTATTATAACCAAATGTTGAAGCATCCAGTGTACTACTTCCTATATTCTGCTTGGATTTTTGTGCTGCTCCCCCACCAGCCTCCACTTGCTAGGAGCATCGATGGAGCATTGCTTCCGCCATCTTTGGCTTGTTGCAACATGTACTCGCATATAATAAAGTTGAAGTTTTCCCATAGCAACACCCACGTCTTTGCTCATGACACCAGGCTGGATTTGTCACTGCCACTCTTAAATTTAAAGTTGTGAGTGCAGTAGTGTATCTATATAATTTAACAGTTGTAAGAACATAGGCTACCTATTATTCCTCTCAACCTAGAAGCATCTGGAAACCGAGCCAATTTGGGAACTTTAACATGCTATATTGAAACACAACCATCAGGGATTTCTTTGCAATATTAGTTAGATAACCTAGTGCGTGTACCACATAACAGTCTAATAATCTTCCTAACAAAATTGCAATGTCACTTTATGTATGCAAGGATAGTTCTTCCACATTCAGCTTCCAAATTAGTAAAATTTTCTCGAAAAATGGAACGCATAGTGATTAATTCTTAGGAAAACATAAATATAAATATATAATTGTGGAGTATGAATAGTATTCAAAATTTATGGATAATGAATATGAAAAATGTAGTAGTATTCTTAAATATAGTACAATAAATGAACAAAATGCGTAGTAGCAATTATATAAGTTGTGTCGTGCTACCAAGCAACTCCTTGTGTGAGTTACTTTCATATTTTTATGTTCACCAAGACATGGTTCTTCTAGTTATAATTTTAAAAGAAATCATGTTCAGGAGCACATTCTTCTACAAATCTGCAATAAATTATCAAGAACTTCAATACCAAATATCAACTTTCCTCACTGTAGCAAAGATGAATCGACAATGCAGCATGGAAAATATACATTGAATAAGTATAAAAATATATGATGGTGAAAAATAGAAGGAAGATGCCATATTAGCCATGTAAAAATGGTCCTTATTAATGTGAAAGGGCAGTAAGTTGTTGAAGTTAACACATGATTTTGAACTTGTTAAAATATGGCGAAGACAAAGATGGCAATATGAGCTTATGACATTCGATACTTACGCTGAATGCGGGAGATATCTGAACTCATGAGTTTTTAAAAGCGTACATATCAAAATATGAGATAATGTTCATTAAAAACGGAAAGAATAATGATGAGAACTGAGAAGGCTGCATGATGTACGCATTATAGAATCCATGATGCACTCCCTTCCATTCATAAGCTTTTGTAAGTAGATGATATACACGTGCTCCAGGATGCAACATTGGTGGTTGTACAAATGCAAAATTGAAAGTGCAGAGTCATGATAAGTAGAAATTAATAAATAGAAGACACTCTTTTAAGCAATGTTACTGTTTAGCTGATTAATTTCCAAATGCAATCTGACATTTGTGCATAGCAAACATAACACTGGGCAACTTATACAAAAAAGAAGAACAAAAACATAGGAAACTAAATGTTTTAAGTCACTACTTACCTGCAAATACCATGCTGCAAGTTTACATTGTCCGTGAATTCCAAATATTACATTGTACAATGGTGTTGACCAAGGATCCCCTGCCAAGAAATTAAGTTAGAGCAGCCTGCAAAATAACACAAAAGCACTCTCGAAATAGGCTTTCGCCCCGCTTTATAAATAAAGCCACAAACGGCCGAACCGATACAATGTGATGAGGAGATACTCTTACATAGCAGATCAAAAATAAACAAGAGAAGAACAAGGAGGACCCAAGCTTGCCACCGAAGACACCGCAACAAGACCGAGGGGAACTCGGGCTCCACGACGACGCCCCCAAGAGGGTAACGACACTTCGCGCCGCCGCCGTCGAAACCAAGCGGTCAAGGGTTTTCACCCGGAGCCCTAATGCGAAAAGGTACCACAACGGAGCCCCCAAGAGGGTAACGACACCCGCAGGCATCGCCGCCGTTGGCGTCGAAACACTGAGCTTTCGCCCGGGAAGACCTTTGCACATGCTCGAACCTCGGATCGTCACTGTCCCCAAGCTAGGCCTCCAGATCGTGATCTGGGAGCTGCCAAAGCCGAAGCGTCGTCAACCCCAGTATCCCCATCACCTACTCCTCGCCATCCAAATGACCAAAGAGCAAGATCATCACCACCGCCACGTCGCTCGCCGCAGAGACACCCGTGCGGTCCACCATCCAGGGCCGCCGCCCCGGCGTCCGTGAGCTCAGAACCAAGGAGCGATAGACAGCTCGCAGCGAGACCGACAAGTTAGACGAGGTAAGTCGGCGCCAGGGCAGACTCGCGTGATCGGCAGAAGCGCAGTCGGCAGGCGGCATCGAGCCACCCACCATCCGCACTCCGCAGCCATCGACAGCCAGAATCGGCCTCCAGCCACGCCGCGGTCACTCGGAGGAGATCCCGTCCTCCACCACCAGAAGTGGTCGCCGACCGGACGCAACAGCAGGGACTGTCAGTCCCAACAGGTCCGACTAGCCCTAGGGCCTGTCAGTCCCAGCAGGTCCGACAAGCCCCGCCGCCGCGCTGCAGCGCCATGTCCACCGCCGCCAATCACCTGCAAGTCCGAGGCGCGCGCACCCTGCCGTGCCATCTCTGCCGGAAACCCACCGTCATGCCGCCGCCGGGCAACCACCGGTCCGGGGTCAAAGCCAGTACAGGCTAGCCCGTGCGCCGCTAGGACCCGCCCCGACCCAGATCAGGCCCGGAAGGGCCCAGATCTGGGCCTGGAAGCCCACGCCCGTCGGGAGTCGCCTCGCTGCTCCGCACCCTCTGCCACCACCGGCCGCCCGCTCCTGGACGCCGCCAACGCCGCCACTCGGTGCCGCACACGCCAGACCGCAGCCCCGCCCTTTCGCCAGAACCTAGAAGCGCACCGCCGTCTGTCAGCCCGCCCCGCGAGGACCACCAGAGCGCCGGGATGAAGCAGTTCGCCGCCGCCGGCACCGCGCGGGCTTTGCCCGGCGGCTCCCGCCGGCGGCGGCGTGTGAGGAAGAGGACGGAGTCGGGGAGGGAAGGGGGCTCGGGAACCGCCCCTGGGTCGCCCGCGGGGGTCGACCAGGAGCGAGACGAGGCAAATATCAAATAACACGAAAGCATGCATAGAACTTTCAGTAATATAAATCTCATTGCAGTCCTCGGATAGCAATTCGAATCCCTTTGAAGTTCAGAATGCATTCCCTCCTGTGAGCAATTCCAGCAAGTACATGTCTAGTCTCAAAGCAAAGCAAAGTAAGGCAAGTAGATGACAGCAGCAGTGATTATTAGTCCAGTTTTCAGCGTGGAACATTAAGAATTTTAGGATATCATCACGTGAGCAGTTCGCGGTCAGTAGGAAAATTCAAAAAAAAGAATACCTAATGAGGGAAAATAGAGATGTTGACCATGTATGCATCATTGGCCGCTCCTCAACGCCACGTAAGTGTCAAACTTCAGGCAATAATTCGCTTCGGCTAAAATGACCAACCGTCGTTACCATAGCGTGATTATTTACTTCTTTATACATCTCAATTTTAGTTAGCAGCATAGAAAAAAATACCTGAACTTCTATTGGCTCCCAGGAGCCGGGTGGACTGGATTTCAAAGAGATAACCCATCCCTATTACCGACGCAACAATAAGCATAAACATCTATGGTGGTAACATCTGCTGGTATTGCTGGTATACCTGTAGCTCTGCTCCTTTTCTCTATTTAGTGATCATTGCAGCACATGGTTAAGAAAATGTGAAGCTAACTAAGCCAACATTATGTACTCTAAACATCGAGTTGTCCGCATTGCATAGAAAAGGGCACCTGGCCAACACTTTGGTCGGGGCTGAAACTAAAATATAGTAAGACATATATATATCCCTTTTATTCTTTACTGCTAAGAACTAAGAAGAAGATAATTGTGCGAATATACGGGTAACTCTGACATTTGCAGCAAGACAGGAAGCAAAGTTCCGATGATGGGTTTTCAAGTACGGGAAGAAAACTCACATACATGTTTTAGATCTCGCAAACTGAATGCATGATGCTTCAGATCCCACAAGCTGAATGACGCAGTGCAAATAAGTGATATCACAATTAGGCCATCTAGGAGTTAGCGGGCAGATGTGTAGATAATCTTGGAAAACAAAAGCCTCCTCTGAAATTCCTTGGTATCCACACATTCATGGACCAACTACACATTAGAGAAAAAGGAACCAACATATATATGGTTAGTTCAAAATATATATCCCTAACTGAATTGAAAATCTAGAACAGCAGAATTTGTTTGTACTGTAACAAAGATTTCATAATGTTACATATGATGGAGATACTGCAGCTGCAAAGTTTGACGAACTGATTTTGGTATAAAAGAATGTTGGTGATGTTCAAATTATTCGTAGAGTCGCTCAGAGTATAATGTACACTCAGCAGGATCAAGTGTCATTTCTTGTGTGAAACCTTTGCCTTCTGATTATTGTCTGCAATGGAAAATATTATCTCATGTTAACTAAGATTTACAAACTAATCACAAAGATACAAAAGAGCCACCTTTTATTTCCGTGGTGCTGCTGGTAGTTTGGTTGCTGATAGCAGATTCGAGATGACGGACGACACAGACTACCAATGATCTGCTCCATCTGACAGAATGTCTAAAAGAGTGAGGGGAGTTCATCACTGTTGTGTTAACCATTTCTCAAAATAATATATGGATTTTAGTAGATATGCACTCATAGAAGCTATATTTTATTCACGGAATTTAGGATTTTCCACAGCACGGGGCCTCACACAATTTTCACAAATTCCCAAGGCAACAATTTGTCCCATAATAAACGACTACGGTACTAATTAAGTCCCTGGATTCCAAACCATGCACTTCTTAATAGAAATTTGCTGCAGTAAATCGACCATAAATAGTAGTCTTTCTGACCAAGTGAAATCTCAGAGTGATCAATAGGTGCTACAGTTTGACAATATATTGGTGTCTAAGTACAATGGTATCTTGAAAGATAATTGGTAGGCAAGATAAAGTATGTTTTCCAGACCAAAGAAAATTCATTCCAACAGCTATATATGGTCCGTGTGGAGAACACCAATATAACTTCAGTGGCCAGCGAAGTATGCTATAGATGCCAAAAAAATGCATACATCTTTGTCATTTCGATATAATTAGTTTCACTGATTGTTCTTATGATTTCGACACGGGAAACCCCAAGGCCATTTGTCGTATAGACAAAAGCAACCTTAAGGTATGCATCTTCTTACCATGAGACATGAACGGTGCAGACACTGCTGCAACACACTTACCTACATCGTTCCTTACTGGCACAATTCCACGCTGAACCCTTCTGCCTTCAGATGAGCTATAGTGAAAAAATAATAACGGGATCAATAAATCAAGAAGGGAACCTGACGTAGAATTGTAATAAGAGACAAATGCTCAAACATGGAATAAGAGACAAATCCTTTGACACTTATAGTACTGTAATTAGCAAGGAGAGGGAATTGTAGATTAATCAACTTGGTTGATATAGAATCTAAATAAGGCAGCCGAGCATACAAAAAACCATGATAGCTAGATTTAGAGATGGAACTAAAACCTCAAGCATCCATGCCATCTGACAAGGATATACATCCCGGGTACCCTACCATAAGGGTACCTGGTGCACGTGTCGACTAAGGCCCAACTATCAAGAGCCTACATGAAGCCTATGACGGAAGGCCCAACAAGATGGAGTACCCTCCAAGATTAGGCATAGGCATAGTCGGTTTAGACTTTCCTTACATGTAAAACAGGGTCGGTTGCGAACTCCCGAGACCCAGCCTATTATATAAAGGCTGGGAGGGCCGCCGATCCAGGACACGCAATACTCGAACCACCAAACCCTAGCGAGATCAACATCTCACCGGGACTCCATTGTAGCTCGCATATACCTTCATATCAATACCAGACAAGCAGGAAGTAGGGTGTTACTCTCCGGAGGCCTGAACCTGGGTAAATCCCTGCTTTTGCTTGTCAGCCGATGAAACTACCAGCTCTACCACGTTCTCTCCCCATAATCTCAACCCTAGGTCCTTAACCATGGGATTTGATGAGTTAACCCCTCGTCAATTGGCGCCGTCTGTGGGAAAGAAGAGTGCTGGACTCGAGGTTTCGCTGGTTCCATCGGAAAACGGCAACTCGCCGATCGCATCTACAAACGGCGACTCGCCAACTGCATCGACAAATCACAACTCGAGACTCCGTCGACATACGGCAACTCGCCAACTCGCTCAAAAATTGGCAGCTCGCCAACTTCACCAACAAATCTCGCACTTGAGCCACACTCGCCAGAAGTCCGAGAGACGTTCGCTAGTCTCGAGTCAGGTTTGGATTTAACTGTTGGAGCATTCAATTTTTTCGTAAACAAGTTTGGTACGCAGGACTTGACAGATCCACGACAACTCACGACTGCCGCACTCGAGGCTCCGTCGACTGCGTCCGTTCCATTGTCGATCCTTGAAGCCTGCTCATCTGCAACAACCATGTCGACTCGAGAGATCAACGAGTACCTGGCAAAAGAACTCCAAGGTGAGGAAGCTGAATCAGCATACCGCAAAAACGATCTCGAGCTCGATGTTCCACTCGATGACACCTTCGACTGCGGGATCTCCCTCGACGACTTCGGCGAACCCGAAACTCATAACGACAACAACGTCGACCCTGAGATCTGCACCAACAACAAACTCGACTCCGAGGTCCATAACGGTTTTGCTGACACCGAGATGAGCATAGACGATGAACGCATTGACAACGAGATCCGTCCAGACGGACCACTCGACGGATATATCGACTCCGACATGAGCCTTGATGAAGATGTCGAGTCCATGACGGGAATTGACAGCACAAACACGTACCCACGGGTCATCCCCCATCAGGTGTACGTAGCCATCAACGGAGAGTCGTCTGAAGTTGCAGCCTGTCGCAGGCCTACAGAATTCCCATGCACGGTAACTATGCCGGATGGGGTCACAACTCTCACAATTACTGCTGAGATGGCAGCAAAAGCAGACAAAGTCATTAAGGAGTGCACAATGATGCCAGCAGACGCAACTCCAGAAGAGACGTTGACCTTCCAGTACTTCAACTGGCAGGAAACACTTCGACTGCAAAACATCAGAGCAACACTCGAAGAGCGCAAAAGGCAAGCTAGCATCTCGAGTGCACGAAGAAGACAACTATCACTCAGCTCCACAGGGCGGGCGAACCCAAGAGGCATATCGAGGCTGGGACGCCTCCCAGAAGATGAGAGGGAGGCAATTACTCGCAACTTAAACTTGACATTCATGACACACGACGACGAAGGAATCCCAGTACCCAAAACAGCTGCGGGTGCTCTTTTCTCTGTGGGCGCTTACCTCAAAGCAATACAGCCTCCGGCAGACGATCCCAACGCAGCCCTGCATCGCCAACAGCTCAAATCACTATCCCTAGCGGCGAAGGCCATACATCCAGATGCAAATACTCCAGGAGGGAGTCGAGATCGCAACATAGTAAGCTCGCGACAGGCAGCACACGATCGTAGTGGTCGCAGCTACCATTCGGAGGAAACAAGGAAAGGCACACGCCGACACAGATCCAGCAGAAGCAGATCTCGAAGGTCTTCCAGCAGCGACTCATATTCCGATCGGGAGCCCGAGCCATGTGGAGCCTTGTGTTTCACTCGCCGCGTTCGCGAGACTTGGATGCCCAAAGGGTTCAAGCTAACATCTGAACAACCCAAGTACACATGTCGACAGGAACCTTCAGGATGGCTAGAAGACTACAGACTCGCCGTCTCATGCCAACGAGGCACGAATACTACAGCAATGCAATACATACGACTGATGCTCGAAGGCACAGCCCGCGACTGGCTCAAGGCGCTACCTCCGTCGTCATACGACTCGTGGGATCACTTCCGCAGAGACTTCATCAAGAATTCGAACCTCTGTGCGAGCGACCAAAAACATTCGAAGAACTGAGAGCCTGCACTCAGCGATCAGACGAAACATTGAGATCATACATACGGCGATGGACCACCATACGCAACTCAGTCGGGCAATATCGGAAGATAGGGCCATGGACGCCTTCATCATGGGTCTTGCCAGGCGAGATTTCAAAGAAGCACTTGGTCGAGAAAAGCCAACCTCCATGGCTAACCTCATAAAAATCGCGACTGAGTGGGCAGATTGAGAAGACTCGGTGCGAGCAACCCGCGCCTCTTCACCACGCGACAACCGTGACAGCGGCAGCCGAAGCCACAGGGACACCTACAAAGATGATCGGAGGCGCAAACGTTCCAAACGTCATTACGACGACGACAGACCCGAGTTCATAGCGGCTGGGTTTACACAATCCCGGGACGACCAAGATAGAAGCGACCGGAGGCAAGATGATCACCGGAGAAGTCGAGACCACGAGCCACAAAGTGACAGCTACAAGAAGCAGAGTGGCGAAAGCCGCGTTCTGATACACGAAGTGAACGATCATTCAATGACAAGATGGATGATTATTGCAGATTCCATTTGTACAAAGGAGAGGACGGAAAATTGCGCTCCAATCACTCGTTGAAAAACTGTAGGGAATTCGACAAATTGGCATCCGAATACATGCATCTCAGAAAGGCACCCGCCGCAATCACACCTCAGCCAAACACTGTACCTGCTCTGATGGCGCCACCACCACCACCACAGCCTGCCGCAGGCGGACATGTTGCGGGTGCCATACACCCCGTACCTCGGGTAGAAGAAGATCGGTACCCACAGCCCCACGGGCAGGTGAACATGATACAGAAGGGTCGCCCCTCCAATAGGCAGCAAAAACTACGCACTCGACAGGTGAACATGGCTGTCATGGCACCTCCTGCTGTTCCTGAATTTTTGAAGGGATCCGAAACTGCCATAAACTTCAGCCGGGAGGACCACCCCCCAGCTGTAGTTCGACCAGGGCACGCAGCTCTGGTACTCGACGCGCAAATTGGAGGTTACGCCATGACCAAAGTCTTCATGGATGGAGGCAGCGGCATCAACATCATCTTCACGGATACACTCCGCAAAATGAACAGGTCAGTCGAAAATCTACCGAAGTCCAAAAATACCTTCCACGGTATCGTCCCTGGCAAAGCTGTCAGCCCAGAAGGCACAATACAACTTGACGTCACGTTCGGGGACCCAAACCACTTCAGGACGGAATCGATTGAGTTCGAGGTCGTCGACTGAAAGTCCCAATACCACGCCATACTTGGACGCCCAACGTTCGCTCGATTCATGGCAGTCCCATATTATGCATACCTCAAGCTCAAGATGCCAGGGCCAAAAGGAGTCATTACTGTCACTGGAAACTTTCAAAGGTCCGATTCTTGCGACCGCGAGTTCAGCAAAATCTCTGAGACGTTCGGCGTGGAAGAGACACTCGCCGATCTAGCGACTTCCAACGACCGCACACTCATGCAGGAACACAAAAAATTGGCAGTCGACAGATCGTTCAACGCAACAAATGACACAAGGTCACATCAGGTGCACCCGACTGATCCGTCCAAGACAGTCAATGTATCATCGAGTTGCCTATCGCATAGGAAAGCGCGCTCGTCGAATTCCTCCGTGAGAACTGGGAGATATTTGCGTGGTGTCCAGCCGACATGCCAGGTATCCCCAGGGAATTCGCCGAGCACTCTCTCCAACTGTTTCCAGATGCCAAGCCAGTAAAGCAAACAATGCGCTGCATTTCCGGCCCAAAAAGAGCCGCCGTCGAGTCTGAAGTTGATAGACTACTCGCGGCAGGGTTCATCCGAGAAATCAAGAAATCACAATGGGTGGCTAACCCCGTACTTGTAAAAAGAAGCATACAGATATCCTTCGGATGTGCGTGGACTTCACAGCCCTCAACAAATGCTGTCCAAAGGATCACTTCCCGCTGCCTCGAATCGACCAGATCGTCGACTCCACTGCCGGATGTGCACGCCTGTCCTTCCTGGACGCTTACTCAGGTTACCACCAGATAAGGATGAAGCAGGAAGATGAAGAGAAAACGGCGTTCATAACCCCACTCGGGGTCTACTGCTACACAACCATGCCCTTTGGGCTAAAAAATGCGGGTGCAACATACCAGCGCATGATGCAAGATTGCCTCAAAAAGCAGATCGGACGAAACGTCCAAGTATATGTGGATGACATCGTCATCACAACAAGAGAAGAAAACACACTACTCGACGACCTGCGGAAAACGTTCGCCAACCTCAAACGCTTGCACATCAAGCTCAATCCTAAGAAGTGCACGTTCGGCGTACCAGCCGGGCAGCTATTGGGTTACCTAGTCTCGGCTCGAGGAATCGAAGCAGATCCGGAGAAAATACAGGCCATCTTAACAATGCAAAGGCCTTCAAAGCTGCATGACGTACAAAAATTAGCAGGTCGAGTAGCAGCGCTCAGTCGATTCATCAGCAAACTTGGCGAAAAAGCACTCCGTTCTATCAGTTGATGAAGAAAGCAGACAAGTTCGAGTGGACGCCGGAAGCCGAAGCAGCTTTCACGGATCTCAAGCGAGTCCTCACAAGCCTTCCAATCCTCGTCGCACCTAAGGAACGGGAACCGCTATACCTGTACGTCTCGGCTACCAACAGGGTGGTGAGTACCGTACTGGTAGTCAAACGCATGGAAGAGGGACACGCCCAGAGCATACAACGCCCAGTCTACTACTTGAGTGAGGTTCTCTCCATATCAAAACAGCGGTACCCGCACTATCAGAAGCTGGCCTACGCCGTATTCATGTCATCAAGGAAGCTGACGCACTACTTCGCAGAGCACCCGATAACTGTAATCAGTAACTCAGCGATTGGAGACATTCTCACAAACCCCAACGCAACTGGGAGAGTCGCAAAATGGCTCATCGAGCTGGGACCAAGGGACATCAGATACGATCACCCGAAGGCCATCAAAGCACAAGTCTTACCCGACTTCACAACCGAGTGGATCGAAACTCAGTTGCCTGGAGCGCCAGATGTGTCCAACTCTTGGACCATGTACTTCGACGGATCCAAGAAGAACGAAGGTGCAGGCGCAGGTGTCGTCCTCATATCACCAAAAGGAGACAAGCTCCGTTACGTTCTACAAATGGGATTCGAGTTACCATCAAACAACGAGGCCGAGTACGAAGCTCTGATCCATGGCATGCGGATGGCTAAAGCTCTCGGGTGCACTCGACTAATGATCTACGGTGACTCGAATCTGGTGGTGCAGCAAACAATGAAGGCCTGTGACGCCATAGCAGACAACATGATCGCCTACCGCGATCTGTACAACATAATGGAGGGCAGCTTCGAAGGCTGCGAGTTGCGGCACATCGGGAGAGAAAGCAACGAAGAAGCAGATATGCTAGCCAACCTAGGCTCAACCAAGGCACAAGTTCCACCTGGTGTCTTCCTCGAGCGCATTGAGCACAGGTCAATCAAGGAAAAACGGGCACCTCCTACATCGACCGCACCAGCCAAGAGCAAAGCACCCATCACAGAGGACCCGCCAGTCGAGGTACTCCTCGTTGAGCCAACTTGGACTCAACCTTTCCTCGCATACATACTCCGCGGCGAGGTACCTGAAGACATAACAGAGTCAAGGCGCGTCACTCGACGATCTAAAGCATACACCGTCATCAACGGCGAACTATACAAGCGCAGCGTATCAGGTATGTTCCAACGATGCATAGCATTTGAAGATGGCCCGGCCATCCTTCGTGATATTCATGCAGGTACCTGCGGGCATCACGCCAGCAGTCGATCACTCATAGCCAAAGCCTTTCGCGCAGGTTTTTACTGGCCCACGGCACTCAAAGACGCGGAGGACATAGTCAAAAGGTGCATCGGCTGTCAAAAATTCGCAACAAAGCCGCACGCACCTGCATCGGCGTTGAAGACAATACCATTGGCCTGGCCTTTCGCCCAGTGGGGGCTCGATATGGTTGGGCCCCTCAAAAAATCCTCCCACGGAGGGCATACTCACCTTCTGGTGGCAGTCGACAAGTTCACCAAGTGGATTGAAGCAGTCCCTATCACAAGTTCGACTGCCACTACAGCAGTCAATTTCATAAAATCCATCATATACCGCTTCGGTGTACCAAGCAGCATCATCACTGATAACGGTACAAACTTCACGGCTGAAGAGTTCCGATCCTTCTGCAAAGAGCAAGACATCACGCTCAACTATGCATCCGTGGCACACCCGCAGTCCAATGGCCAAGTCGAAAAAGCCAATGGACTCGTGACAAGTGGAATCAAGAAACGCCTCCTGGTGCCACTCAAAAGAGCCGCGGGTGCTTGGGTCGAAGAACTCCCATCTGTGCTATGGAGCTACGCACAACTCCTAACGCTTCAACACAGTTCACCCCATTTTTTATGGTCTACGGCGCAGAGGCAATCCTGCCATCAGATGTAAGATTCAATGACGCAGATGAAGCACTCGAAGATGCGGTCGACTTGCTCGAAGAAGCACGCGACACGGCGCTAGCACGCACAGCTGTCTATCAGCAAGACCTCCGCAACTACCACAGCCGTCGACTGCGCACCAGGTCCTTCGAGGTTGGCGACCTGGTACTTCGACTGAAGCAAAAGAAGGTGCACAAACTCGCTCCCCCATGGGAAGGACCCTTCATCATCACCGAGGTCATTGGTGGTGGAGCATACAGACTGAAGCACGTGAAGACAAGCGAACTCTCGCACAATCCTTGGAACGTTGCGCAGCTGCGCCGTTTCTATGCTTAGATTGCTCAGTCGCACAATGTAATAGGCGCATATGTCGGATAGCTGCAGGTTTCATACGCGCTCTTTTCCTTCCAGGGTACCTAAGGGGGCTGGAAGGTTTTTAATGAGGCGGCCTGCAGCTTAACATTCAAAAATGGAATACAATCAATGTTCCTCCTGTTTACTACTCGCATAAATTACTAGCACAAAACGTTAGCCGCACCCGCATGCTCGGGGCTGCGCCATACCCGAGCTTTCGCTCCCTTCAAAAAAACTTCAGCCGCACTCGAATACTCGGGGGCTGAGTCACAGCCGTTCAAACAAAAACGATAAACTTCTCAACCCCACTCGCATGCTTGGGGGCTGGTTTCCAAAGCAGAACTTGGAAACTTCGGACAAATCACAAAAATTCACAGCCTCACTCGACGACTCGGGGCTGCGCAATCTATAGTCCATACTGTATATGTTTTCATAAACCCCACTCGATAGACTCGGGGGCTGCATACATACAAACAAACAATATACACTACATACAAGTGGCAAATATACACTCGGGGGCTGCCCCCTATGCATAAAAACCCTAATCTACAGGTTCATCCTTTGGTTGGGTCCACTTCTCCTCCTCCTTCAGCACATGATGGATTAGGACCAATGCGTCCACCCGTGTCTCTTGGTAGTGCTCCTCCATTGGCACAGGACCACCACCCGGTACGGGTGCGGGTCCCATCGCAATCTTTTTCAAATCAAGGTGCGGAAGGTGCGACCGCACAAAGGCAAGAGCAACGTTAGCCCCGCTAATTAGTTGCTCGCGTACAAATTTCTTGATCGCCTTGCCTTTTCGAAATTTCTTCAGCAATGCCACAAGGCTTTGTGGTGGCTCGTTCAAAGGAAACAAAGCCTCGTGGACTCGAAGTAAAGCTAACCTGCAACTCTCCAGTCAAATGGCAGTTCGCCACGCACGATCGAGGAGCTTTACCAAAGTGGCACTCCTCGCCCTGTCTGACCAAAAGGGGTGGGCGGCGTATTCCGCGCTACTCGCATGACCGTCAAGTCGATCCTGTATCCGCGCCTCCTCCTTCGGCTGGTCAAAACAAGCACCTATGGCAAAAATAATGCAAACTTATTACCCCAGTCGACTTATATGCCGAGCTCACAATTCGATTTCCAAAAGAGCTTACATTCAAGCTGTAGGTTCACCTTTCCAACTCCTCAAGCAAAAAGGCTTCCCGCTCCGTAGTTGGGGATGGCCTCGACTGCAGCTCTGCATATGCGTCTTGTGTCTTCTTTAGCTCGCTTGTCACCTTTGAAAGTTTGAGCTGAAGGAAGTCGATGATTTTCTGATCATTCACGCTACGCGATTGAGTGGAGCTGCGCGCACCTGGACCAGTCGCTGCTCTAGAAGCTCGGGTCTACATCCAGAATAACTCAGAACATAAGAGAAACAGAAGAGGTCAAGCAAAAGACTCGGGGGCTGCGCCTCCCGGTAACTGGAGTTCATATTTCATGAAGCGCAAATATGAAGTTTGACGTTTTTACAGATGGCAAAAGCAAAACCATAAAAACCCTAAAACTAGGCAACGAAGTGATCACTCGCTAGTCATCGACTTCTTGGAGGAAGCCTTCTTCGCCTGAACCTTGGCTGCCCTATCTTCAACAGTTGTCACAAGCTGTTGAGCATACTTTCTGGCGGCCTCCATCCAAGTGCCTAACCCGACGGTTTTGCCGCCAGGCCCCTTCGGAAACTTCGTCGTGACCTTGTCAAAATCTGCCTCGACTCCGTGCGCGAGCAACATGAGAAAAGTAGTCTGAGCACCACTTACCATTTGCTCGTGACAGAAATCGGCGACGGCAGTTCCCTCAGGCCTGAACAGCTCCACCAGTTGTGCAAATGAAGATGGAAGCTCATCATCGGGGAAGAAGCTGCTGTGAAGGGCGCCCAAGACACCGTCGCCTTCGTCAGCATCTCCCCTGCCCTACTATTGGCAACCTCTGCGACGGCCACACTTTCATCAAGTGAAGCGCCAATGCTCTGCTTGCCAGGAGCAGCAGGGCCATCCATCATGCCTAGAATAGCATATAAACAGCATGTTCAGCAGCATACTACACAAACTTCCAATATCTAACGCAACGGAAAAATTGCGTACCAGTCAAAGTGGTGCTGGCAGCAGAGAGTCGACCAATGGCCAGGTCTTCCCTAACCTCGGCTGCCTTCAGCCTCTTCTCCAGATCAGCAACTCGACGGGAAGCTTTGTTCATCTCTTCTGCAGCGTCAGCCGCTGACTCTGCGCAACACATAAGCATCTCTTCAACATGCTGCAAAAGGATAGTTACATCAAAACACTTGAGTTCTCATTACAAGATACTTACTCTTGGCAGCCTCGAGTTGCTGCTGCAAGGTGGTGACTTCCGTCTCCATGTGAACATACTTGGCGCCAGCCTTCAGTAGCTCTTGTGTAAATGACTACAGCACAACATGAGCAAATTCAGAACAGATTCATCGAGTCTATGCAAAACTTTACCACCCGATAGTGATTCAACTTTGGCAAAAAAGCACAAGCTTACATGATCTAAGAAGGAGGAAGTCGACGCAGGAACACCTGTCGCTGCTGCCTCATCTTTGTTAGCTGCAACCTCAGGCTCGGGCGGTGTAGCCGCGTCTGCAGCAGTCGGAGTCGCAGTGGTAGGCGGATGTTCTGGTGGCAAACTCCGAGCAGTCGACGCTGCACTGCTCTTCTCCATCGGAGGTGGCGGTGGCAAATCCTCATCCGAGGACACGCTGTTTCACACATGCTAAGTAGACAACTTGGCAACGTTCATCAAACGTCAAAAAGCAAATGCACATAATACTTACTCTTCAGTCAGGTCGACCAATCGATTAGGTGCAAGCCCACCTACACTTGGGCGAGATCTCTTCGTAGGTCGCGGAGGGAGTGAGCGAATCGGAGGAACTTCGAGCGGGGCCATCATCGACTCCGTCTCGTTTCCTTCCTTCTCCTCAGAGTCAGCTGTGTCCTCTTCCTCGCATGACCGCTTCTGCTTGGCCTGCACCTCAGCATCGCCTTCATCAGCTTCTGGTGTATGTGCGGTGGCGAGTGAGGTCGCCTCATCATCAGAGGCAGCATCGAGTGGCTCATTGTCCGGCACTGGGCCGCTCTCTGGCAAGGGGGGCATCGACTCATACATTCTGTGTCCCTGCACACAGAAACAGCAAAGGAATTAACATCACACATGCATAACATAGCAACTTACATATGGTAGCGACTGTTACCTCCGGTAGAGGGTTGCTGGTTTCATAAGGTGGAACTGGCGAGTTCATCTCGCAAGGCTCCTCATCAGTCAGTTTGGTAAGGCCTCTTACCAACTTCTCTACTTCCCCATCAGAAAGTTCCACTGCGCTTGAGCGAGTTGGATCGGAAACCCCATTGTATGCCCACATGGCATGGACTCGGGCTCGGAGAGGCTGCACTCGCCTCTTGAGAAAGGTGGCCAGCAAATGGATGCCAGAAACCTCCAGACCAACATTGGTCTGCAGCTTCAACACCTTCTCCATCAGAACGTCAGCCTCTTCGGCTTCGACTCCGGTCGGCTGTGCGATCCAGGATGGCCTCTTCCTCACCAGGGCGTCTACGTCGAAGGGAGGCAATCCGAACGCTTGGTTGCCCGTGGTCACATCCTTGATGTAGAACCACTTTTGGCGCCATCCTTGCACAGACTCGAGAAAGTTGATCTTGAAGTACTCGACGTCAGGTCGAGTCTGTACTCCAAAACCACCAGGTCCCTTGACACTGTGCTGGCGCTTGACATTGAAGATGCGGCGAAACAACCCAAAGTGGGGCGCAACGCCCAAAAAGCACTCGCAAAGAACGAAGAAACACGCAATGTGCAAAAGCCCATTGGGGGTAAAATCGTGCAATTGCACTCCATAAACGTGCATCAGTGCACGAAGAAAATCATGAACAGGGAAGGAGAAGCCCCTGTTCACAAAATCCACAAAACAGACCCGCACATTGGGGCCTGGGCCCGGGATTACCTCGGCGCCGGGATGCGAACCTGCGACGGGTCCGCCGGAATCAGCCCGTCGTTTCGCAAGCCGGTGAGCATCCGCTTGCTGCAGGAGGTCTTGGTCCACGAGCCCTTGTCCCTCTTCATACCGCTGGCAGCGGCTCCAGCGGCGCTGTCTGCCGAGGCGTTTGCGGCACTCCTGCCCTTCCGAGGCGGGTTTCGTCATCGTAATGGTGGGTGGCAAAAAGCTTGGCTGTTGGGCTATGGCGATGCGCTGGGAGGAAGAAGAAGCAGCGGCGGCGAAGAACAAATGGGAAGTAAAAACATCATTTACTCCGCCGCACCCTTTTAACCTCAACACAAAAGAATCCGCACCGTTGATGCGAGATCGTGGGCAGAATAGCATATCCAGCCATACACGTGGCAGCCATGGAGAGCAACCGTCGCCGGCCACTCCGTCCACTACGCACGCAAAAAGAGGAGCCATCATCACGTCTCCGTAAAAAGTGGGCCAGATCGGTCAAATCCAGTCCAAACGGCACCGTCGTTCGGTCAGCACTGCGCAATGGACCCACTTACGTGTTACGTCCCATCCATCAAAGCATAATGCACGCTACCGCGTGTCAGGCAGCGCAGTCGCCACGAACGTCATCCCTGATGTCATTGCAAACGCTCCGCTCAGAAAAGCATTCGAGTCCGCCCATCGCAAATCAGTCACTCGACTGCCTTGATTGGTTCGGGTGTGGACAAGCAATATTAAGGCAAAATTGGTCACTCGACCGTTCCTTCGACTGAAGCATATTACTCCCATCGGGAGCGTATCAAAAAATTCTTCGACTGACAATGTACGGGATAAACAGATTTGAGATTATCCTCCATTGCAAGCAATAAAGCACAATCTCGGGGGCTACTCCCATCGGGAGCGCTGTCGCGCACCCGATAGAATAATGACAACGTATCAGTCGACAAAATACTCGACTCAGTTCATGTGCAAAACTTGATGCAAAATCATACTCGAAAATCTCCCGAGTTGCGTCCGCCGCAAATATCTCGGATGCTGCATGCATAGTGCAAAGGTTAGACCCGCTGAACTTTCGAGCTGGGCTAAGGACCGTTCCAGCAACGTTAATCCTTATACTTTCCGTGTCAACAGACATGACGAAAAATCTCGACGGACGCGTTGGGTAAATTTCAAAGTTGTACTGCAGAACGATTCAGTAAGACCTCCGCGGCCTGAGTCGATTCTGACCAGTTTGTTCCAGATTCGAGTCCAGGGACTCGAGTTTGATTGAAAGCTAGTAAGGTTTTACCCGAATGTGTAGTTAACCGGTCCCGATCCGTCGAGTGTACCGGGCTGCTAAGCTATTATCCTTGATTATCATAAGCAAAAACCGAAGTCGATGAAATACTCGACATAGCCAACATGTGCTACCATACAGGAATTCCAATTATAAACACAAATACAAAGAATATGACGTGCACTTACGAATGAGTCCATGCCTGATTCTTCGAGTCAGACAAGTACTCGGGGGCTACTGACAAGGATATACATCCTGGGTACCCTACCATAAGGGTACCTGGTGCACGTGTCGACTAAGGCCCAACTATCAAGAGCCTACATGAAGCCTATGACGGAAGGCCCAACAAGATGGAGTACCCTCCAAGATTAGGCATAGGCATAGTCGGTTTAGACTTTCCTTACATGTAAAACAGGGTCGGTTGCGAACTCCCGAGACCCAGCCTATTATATAAAGGCTGGGAGGTCCGCCGATCCAGGACACGCAATACTCGAACCACCAAACCCTAGCGAGATCGACATCTCGCCGGGACTCCATTGTAGCTCGCATATACCTTCATATCAATACCAGACAAGCAGGAAGTAGGGTGTTACTCTCCGGAGGCCTGAACCTGGGTAAATCCCTGCTTTTGCTTGTTAGCCGACGAAACTACCAGCTCTACCACGTTCTCTCCCCATAATCTCAACCCTAGGTCCTTAACCATGGGATTTGATGAGTTAACCCCTCGTCACCATCTCTAATGGAAAACCACTATTTTTATTTTGCTGGTACATGTACGAACTGGTAGTATCACAACATAGTCAGACATAAGTGCTATCAATTTCATAAATAAGAAATCAACAGGTTGAGAGGGAGAGGCAGGTGTGGAACATCGGTAACTACTTCTGTCTGGAGATGGCAAGGAGAATCTCGACCGCATCTTTAATACGGAGGAGGATGCTCTTAAATAAAGGACGAAGAACCGATGAAAGAAGAGCAGACAGGAAAATAGGAGGAGTCCGATGGAATTTCTTGGTCCTCCTCACCTGAACCGGATGGCCAGCCTCCATGCAACCTAGAAAAGATAAGGGCGACCATCAAATGGAAGTGAGAGGGGGCTAATCTAGCACGCACAAGCGAGAATGGAGGATGTTGAGGATTTTACCTACTCCCTCGAGATAGTTACCGGCGGTAATCATATTGTGGCATCGTCTTCCTCTACTGCTACTTCTGGCCGCGACGGACGCCTGCATCCGTGTTTACTCCTCGAGGAGATCGACGCACTCCAGCATCTCCCCATATGATCCTGCAGCTTGCCCATGGAGGAGTCGACCGTGGTATCTCCACCGGCAAGGACCTCGTCGGGAGGCATCGGTACCACCCCGTCCGCCTCCGGCGCCGCCAACCGCCTCGGGAGAGAGAAGAGGGCTGGCGCCATGGCGGGCAGGGAGCAGCCGACTCCCGGGTGAGGATGACCCTGATTTTTTCTAACCTGGGTGGCGAGGATTGGGGAGGATGTGAGGACGTGTGGACAACCTGCATTCTTCTGGTGAGAACGGCCACCGCTTTGACCACCGCTTTGACGGAGCAGTCGCGAGGCAACTATGGAATTCTAGGACGTATGCGGCAGCGCAGAGCGGGGAGGCGGCGTTGGAGGATCTTGGGACAGACGGCGAGGTCGGGGGAGCTCGGACGGCGGTGAATCGGACAGCGGCGGTCTCGACTGGAGGTGAAGAAGAAGTCATCGATCTCGCAGTGTACACCATCCTAGCTCGTGCAACTCGAAGAGGAGGAGGAGGAGATGACGGCGGAGCTCGCGGCGGCGCCGATCTGGACCGGGGCAGCCGGAGACAGTGCCGCGACGGCGAGGCAGCACGGCGGGAAAAGGCTACTGGGACAACCGGCTGACGCCCTTGTCTGCGCGCGTCAAAAATCGTGCGCGAGGTGGGGTGACCGGTTGCCACCGGGTGGCCGGGCGTGTGCGCGTGCGCTAATTTTCGCGCCGAGCGGGAGGTCACCGTCTGCCAGCCGGTAGCCTGTCGCGCCACACGCGCCAAAATTCGCGCAATGAACAGTAACTCGCGAGGTTGTGCTGCGCGCTGATTCTAGCCGGCCGTTCCACTGATCGTACGTTCGGAAAAATTTCGATGACGTGGACCGCGGGAGAGGGCGCCAATCGGTCCATCTTTTACATATAGTAGGTATATGCGTTGGGAAATCCAAACCGGTGGGACCTATACATTTAACTACAAGAATATCCATGTGCAAAAGTCTTGCGCTTCCAAAAAGACCCGTGTGTTTTTTGAGATCTCTGCATGATTGACGTCGAAAGCGAGATCTGAATGTGTCGTTGGTTTCTTGGTGTCGATTGACGCATCCACGGACCGCTAGTGCCGAACGTACTGCTGATTAAACTTGTCTAGTAGCTGATGAAAACCGACAAGACAATGTCACCTAACACGAGCCAGATACTCACCGCTTGATTACTACAGCTGAGATTAGAGGTAGATCAGTTAGAGCATAATGGAATGTGTATATGGACGTGTAAGCGAGATATACACGATATGGGTTTCATCCCCCTTCGGTGGCCTTAGGGCCTTGGAGGCGTGACAGATCACGTCCTCTCGCTGACTGGAGTGTTTCCGCCCTTCGTTTAGATATTTTCAGTGTCTTCTTCAAGATGGTGACGCGGCGGTTACTTCTTGAAGTCAGAATAAAGTCATCCTCGTTCTATCCTCGCTGTGATGGTGTGCCTAGGGCTAAAGGAGGGCGTGTGTCCAGTAGATCTCCTAGGATCCAGTCTGTTTTCGTGTTCATCCGTGTGGTTGCATGTCCGGCTCTTTCGATCTTCGGTTCTCATCGCTGGCGATGGTTACTGCTCTGGTGCGCTGGTCCCTCAAGGTATTAGCACGACGATTTTTCGTCTGTCTATTATAATAAGCTCTACTACGACAAGTTTTACCCGGCTCCGGTAAGAGAAGGGTGAGGACAGCGGCCCGTTTTCGGCTCGCTTCAGTGTTTGTAGTCATGCTAGGTGATCTGAAGACCTATTTGTAATTTTATTACCTTTAGAATTCTTTATACCGTTGTTGATGATCAATAAATTGGTTGGCCTTTTCAGAAAAAACAACTAAAATAAAATATATAAATTATAGGAGAGAGAAATATGTGTGCTGGATATAAATCTTCCGATGGAAGTTAGAGGGTGTATAAACTGGAAAGGTGTATATGGAGATATACACCTCCAAATTCTCATATTCCACTACAGATGCTCTTTTTTTAGATGAGTATATGCTTCTTTATAGTCGATACATGCCGTTCCTGAGTTGTTGTGCACCGCTCATGGGACCTGCCCACCGCTTCACTCAATTAATTTATTTTCTGGAGACGTGGCGCCGGACAGGCGCCTCGCTGCTCTTGCTTACGAGAGCACATAGCGAGGGAGAGGATGGCCTGTTTCACCGGATTGGCCTTTTTCTCCAGCATCTCTAACCCTATGGAAGGGCTGTTTTTATGTATAGGTCACCTGTTTTATTATTTTAGGGCACGAAAAAAAATTCTGCTTTACCAGCTGCCCTATAATAGGGCACCTCCTCTCCAACAGATGCCCTAAAATTGGTGCCCTAAACTGGATCCAACGGCAGCGAGGGACGAAAACACATCTGACCGTCTAAAACTACAGCGTTGTTCATCGATGCGCCAAACGTGTGCGCATCAACAATCTAGCAATCCATCGATCGATCCGTGGTGATACCAGCACCAACTAGCTAGCTAACATCGATCGAGCCGTGGGTGAGCAGCTACAGCTCGCGCACGGAAAGGACGGGCGACCAGATCGACCGGAGCCAAAGTCAACGAAGCCGGCGGATCGATCGAGCGGGCTGGAGGAGGTGGGGAAAGACCGCCCGCGCTCCATGGAAGGAGCAGCTCGACCTCCGCTGCGCGCCAGCACGGCGTTGACGAGAGGCTCGACCTTCGCGGGCGCCACCTGCGCCCGTCCGCTCGGCCACCTCGAGGAGCTCGCCGTGACGGCGGAACCGGCCGGCGGCGCAGGAAATCGGTAGCGGACGTCAACATGGAGTCGTTCCGGTGAGTGGCGGCGCCGGGAGTCGCCGGATTTTGCTGGAATCGACCGGCGAGAGCGGCGGCAGAAAGGGGCATCAGAACGAGCTGAACTTTCCGGACGGCAGTTGGGCTTCGCGCGCTGGGAAAAGAGATATAGGGCAGCAGCCGCGCGGGGCCCAGGGCAGAGAGGAGTAAAATTTGGGGCAGCCCTATTTTAGGGCATGTGATAGGGCAGCTGTTGAAACGTGTTTTTCCCTCCGGTGCCCTAAAAAACATTTTTTTGGACACCAAGCCTAATTTAGGGCAGCTGTTAGAGATGCTCTAAGCAAGCTTTGTGTCATGATGACTTCTACCTCGGCAACAATAAGTTTCAGTACACTCAGTACATCGATGGCCCATATAACGTTAGTCCCCAAAGTCGCTTTCCCGGAAAATCTAACAGACTACATTCCCAGTGCCCCAAATTTTCGCAGATCAACGCAGAATGTAATTTTTTTTATCTGTTCCAACCAATACAGTTTCATCAAGAATAGCACGGTACAAGATTTCCTTAGGCATATCCTTGGAAGACCCCGATGATTGGGAGGTCTTCACCAAACGTTAAAAAAAAGTTTCTTCACTAAAACAACCAATCTAAGAGAGAACTTATTATCCTTAAGCTAGACTTTGAAAAGCCTTTGAAGCCAAGTGTGAATGGTGTTGGTCATTGATTAGTACACGGCTGATGCAAGTGCATGATTACTATAATTAAAATCATTCCGTTGTTTGTATACTATATTAAGCTCAGCTTTTGGTATTTCTCATAGCCATCGTCGCAATCAAATAGAGTAGGTTGTTTCAACATGCAAATGTGAATGAAGGAATCAGGGGTTAGCAACAAATTTGTCCATTAAACATGTATAACCTTGATAACTCTGTTTACAGTTCTTACGACATCAGTTCAACTAGGTATTTTTAAGACGATTCTCATAAGAACACACTATGACAACACTGAACGAATCTGGATGCAACTGCATCGATGTATGCCCAACTTCAAGCCATCCCGCCGCTGCTCGCTGTCCTGATTATCTGAAACAGGGCTGCAGAGACAAGAGGTATTGTAGCGTGTTAGAAGAAGAGGCAAATACTCTTGGAAGATTTCTGTTCAGATTACAAGTAAAAACCATACTAAGAGAAAACAGTTCATGTTAGTTATGCTACGAGACGTAGACAAAGTGACAAACTTAGAGTAAGTAAATAACTTTAAATTCCATCCAGACAGCATGAAAATGTATGAACTACGCGACAGAAGTTCAGCAAAATCATGTGATAGATGTGATTTGTCGGTTGCAATACATTGTTCGCCAGTTGAAAGGCTTAGTAGAATTTAGCCTAGCAATTTAGATGAAATGAATAGTCAAGAGACTAGGTCAACAGATTACTAATAAAATGATTGCTAGGTAGATCAATGTCAAACAGATACTTCTCCAGGACCTATTCTGCTATTCAGGACTCAAAACAATATATCTGCATATTTCTTTACATTTGTAGAATCGGTGTCACGTCAAATGCTAAATTACATAAGTATATCTGCATATTTCTTTACATTTGTAGAATCGGTGTCACGTCAAATGCTAAATTACATAAGTATAGTCACTAGTCAAAGTCTTTCAAGAGTATTTAAGTTTGCTTTTGAAAAGAACATGTCTGAAGTGGCACTAGAGTAGACTGAACATAAGAGATCAAGAGAAGGCTTACATGATCCGATGACCACAAAGACGAAGAATCCAAGCACTATAGGTCCAACGGGATAGTCATTCCCCTTCTTCACAGTGGTCTCAGGCACCGAACCCCTCTTGGTGATGTTCTTTTGGAATTTTGCAGTCTTCCTGTCAGCAAGGCGCCTGGAGGTAGTCTGCACATACAGAAAGGCCACCATTGAGCAATATAAATATGCATACTCAAACTGTTAACTACCTTACATATATGCGGATCGAATGACACCAAAACTATCAGTAGATTTGCCAGTTCGGTGCAGTTGTCAGTTAAAATAGGAAAAGAAAAATACTGGCAGCTACAAGAATATTATTACTCTTTCAGATTTTTTGCACTTGACAGATATGTGGAACAATATAAGAAAACATCACCTAGCAAAATGCATAGCACGACAAATGTTATGTTTCATGTGCCATGTCCAGTTCAGGGCAGAACATGGGGCATTGTGTGGAGTAGACCTTCCAGCCACAAACAGTGAGTTCACACATCCTTTTTCCTACCTAGTAGATGGTGAACTACAACAAGTAATAACCCACAGCACTACTATCTCTATATCACAATATAGTCATCGATCCTAAATCAAATGTTTGTGATCCAATAACCACTAACTTCTTCTCTATGGTGGCTCCCTTATTACATGACCTATCTATCATGAATTACATATTTTTCCCAAATGTGCAGGCTATGATTGAAGATAAAGAGTTGACAGTATAAGGTAACCAAATGCCCCAAAACATGCTACAAAACTTAACCAGAATAATGCGTCCATGACCTTTAAAGCACAAGCTTCATTTACCATCATGTTTAGCAGGGTGACAGATGACCAAAAAAGAATTACACTGAAAACTAGGTTCAAACAATTTATACATCATAAGCAAGTTCTTATGTAAATTAAGCAACCATTAAAAATTCTGCTACGCTCTTGATTCCACCAAACCATCTACAGGCAGTCAGGTACTAATTCTTACGGCCCAGCAAATACAAACAGCTTATTACTATGTGAAGAATCATCCTCTAAACTCACTAGTACTAACGTATTCCAACTGTCTGGCAGTTTGAATCACTCAATTTAATTCTCACTACCTGAAGCATTCAACTCAAGCAACCTTCCCTTAAAACTGTGACCTTGATTGTCCATGTCTCAGTTCTTGTAGTCAGTGCATTCAACTGTGTGGGTGCCATGTTGTCTCATGCTTCATGTTAGTAATCCCAAAAGTTATAACAAAAAAAGTCTAGGTATAGTGAGATTTATAATTTTTCCAAGCAAACCATGAATAAAAAGTATTAACCGGAGGAAAATAGACTTAGGCTGTGTTTGGTTGCACAGAATTCATCTCTGAATTGAATTGGCAATGGAATACCAAATCAACGATTTCAATGGAATACCACAATTGTTGTTTGGATGCGCGTGGTATTCATCTGCAGAATCGAAAGAGCAATGGAATTCTAAATCCTGTTTGGATGCATATTGTGTGGAATTGAATGTTTTTTCAAGTTTGAACAATATAAACTGTGTAATATGGATGAAATATACATATATATATTAGAATACTATTTTTCACATAACAACCTTTTTTTTCTTTCTTTTTTCTTTTCTCCTTTTTTTTCTCTTTCCTTTTTCTTTGCTTGGAAGGAACCAGAGGAACCAGAGAGCACATCGATCCACATCAGGCGCGGAGGGCCAGGAGGACGGAGGCCTCACCGGCGCCGGCGGCCCGAGGCCAGGGACGGGGAGGGAGGCGCGGCGACTTGGGGTCGAGGCCAGGGACGGGGAGGGAGGCGCGGCGACTTGGGGTCGTGGCCATCGATCCATGAGCTGCAGCCGGAGCTCGAGAAGACGAGGTCGTGGCCATCGATCCACTGCACCCCGGCTCGATTCCTTCGTAGGGGAGGAAGATGACGGCGCGGCGGACGCCGGGGAGCGTGCGCAGGCGGAGGGAGCGAGCTGGCAGCGGCGGTGGGGGAACGAACCCCCATGGCGGGGAGGGGGTAGCCAGGCGGAAAGGGAGGACGGAGGCAGAGGAGGCGGACGGAGGAGGAGAGGCGCGGGAAAGGGGGCGGGGCGGCGGAGTTCACTGGCGGCGGGAGGAGCTCCTCTCTTCTCTCGGGATGGACGCGAGCTGGCTGTGCGGGACGGAGCGAAGCGGTGCTCCAATTCAAGATGAATACGGAGGTCCTGAGGTCTGAATTCGCCAAGGGGTAAGTTAGGCGCGCGCGGGGTGGGCTCGGAATTGGACTACAATTCCACGGACGAATACCAAGGACAACCAAACGGCAGAATTGGGCCCTCAATTCCAGATTCCCCAATTCAGAGCCCAATTCTATGCAACCAAACAGGGCATTATAGCAAGGGGAAGGTATCGGTCTACTAAACTATTCCAGGACGCACAGATTATACTCTCTCTAGATGAGTACTTTATTGAGTATACTTGCGGAATATTGATATATTCATCAATTAATCGATGGATTATACAAAGAATTAGATATGTTATTACTAAAGTCATAATTAGTATAAAAATAATCTATATATGAAACATATACCTTCCTCTTATCAACCGATTCCGTTTCCATAGAGAATTACACCACAATTACTTTGAACTCCAAACATATTACATACCCAAAAATGCATCACGTTATACATCATACGCAAGTCCCGATAAGAATCAAGCAACAACCGAAATTTGTAGTTCTACCAACCATGCTCTTGACTCCATCACACCATCTCCAAGTACGAATTCTTATGTGCTAGCAAAAAGAGACATCCCATTTCTATGTTTCAAGGAAGGGCTCACAGCAGACTAGAGCTAGAACATTCTAAAACAATTTTAACAAACCTAACAATTAAATTCAAATATACTCGTATATTTTAACTACCGAAACCGTTTCAACTCAAATAACCTTCCTCTGTCAGTCTGTCTATCGACTCGGTCCTTCTGATCCGTCCTCACCGCAAGGGGAAAAAAACTACGGAATCAGATTCCCGTGAAACGCTCCATGCTCGTGGCAAATCGAACGATCCGAGGGACCGCTGGATCCGAACCGCACGAGACCAACGCAATGGCGCGAATCCACGAAAACTGATTGAAACTATATCCTAGAACTAAGCGCAAACAGGATGACCACATGGGAATCGAGAAGAAACGAAGGGACCATGCCCAAACGCGAGGAGATCCAGATCCGGCCCTAAAACGACCCCGACCGATCTGGCTCGACAAGGAGAACACCACACTGAATCTAGACGTACAAGACCAGATCCGCTTACCATCTTCGTGTCGCGCAGTCTCCGGTGAGCTCGTCGTCGGCGACGCGGCGATCGGGAGCGCGGCAGGGAGAGTTGGGGCTCGGTGTGGCTGGCGAATTTCCTTTTTGAGGCGAGCCGAGGGGCTTTATAGAGAACAAATTGAGTTGCTTCTAGGCTCTGGCTCTGGCTCTGGCTCGCCTTTGCGTGGAGCGCGTCGGGAGCGTGGACCGCACGGGAGGGCCCGGTCCCTTTCTGTTTGGCCGGAGGATCGTCACCGTCCAATAGGTCCTCGAGATTCGTGCGGTGTTGCTTTTGCGCAGCAGGTTTTGCGGATACGTGACGCTTCATGCGTTGTCCGGGCTCACAAGATCTGGATGGGGGTTCCTCTCGGAAAAAAGTACAAAACAAATAGTATTAAATTTGAAAGATTAGTTGAACACTAAATTTTGAATCTTGGAAATTGGACTTGTCAATGCACTTGAGCAATAGTGTCAATTTCTGGGATTCAAAATACAGGGTTCAGTTTATTTTTGTCTACAAGTTTAAGATTTGTTTTGGACATTTTTCTTCTTCTGGAGTGACAACCAAAAAAAGATGTTGATTGGACTGCGTTTGGTTTGCTCAAAGTACTCAGAGTGTGACCAGTAAATGCGAAGTAGGAGTAGTATGGTTCGGTCAACGCACAGGATTTTTTTAGTAAAATGAATATTTTGGCAGCGACGATCACTACTAGCTACTCCGAGTGGATGAGGTTTGGTGCACAACGACCGAACCTACGACGCGGCTCGCTTGCCTGGATCAGAAGACTGGATGGCTTCCTTCCATTCCACCCACCGGGTTTGACTTGGATTCGCTGCCGAGATTGGGTCTATAGCCGGACCGATAGCGTCTTCCATCGTTGCTCCATCGCAGGATCGCCCCACGCCACGACTCGGTACGTGCCGCTGTCGCCGTCTCGCTCGGAACGAACGTACGACGTGCCGGCCGGAGTGGACGAAGCGATGTCCGAACGCTCACACGTCGACGTGCCTCTGCCGGCCCGGTGGTTTTGTCCAAGACCAAATTTGCGTTTTTTGTATGGTTTTGTCCAAATTTGATGTGATGGTTAAAAGTTACACATGAATACAAACAATGCTCACATGCATGGTACCGCGCGGGTAAACAAAATCAAATGATTCTCCTACCCAAGCCCATCGATCCCTCTCTTGCAACTTTTATTGCCATGGCAAAACTAAGCTTACATATATAGCAAAAACATCAAACATACAACAATCCAGTTATATATCCAACGGGTTTTGTTTTAAGTACGCCATCCCTCATTGCAAAGGGCCATATCCCTCATTCCTCGAACTGTGCTTCTGCAACATTGAGACATTGAGCTAGAAACCACCTTCCATCTCTTCGCGTCCTCAATTCACGACCGAGGTCTAGAACACACTAACTAGCTAAGAACTAAGAAAGGAAAGAAGTAGAACTCTAGAAGATCATGGTGGCTAGAAAAGCATGTTGATGTGAGCTAGACCAGTGTCCCTAGTCCCTCCATGGACGACCTTCATCAGTTATCCTTGCAAAGACATGATCAACAGTGTAAACGGTCGCGGTGAAAACTCTTGCATTGCGTTCATTCCAAAGCATCCAAGTAAAAAAAAAGTGATAGATGGTTTTCCAACTGGCCGGTCAGGAGAATTGAGAGCTTGCAGCTGGGAACACCATCAATCTTTCAAAGAATCTTCAGCAAACTCATTGGTCATAGAAAGGCCACCAAGACGAGCCGGAGCCACCACCCTATTGTTCTAGTTGATTTGTCGTTTTGGGTGCTGCTCCCCTTTGTAACCAATGTTGAACCTTCTCCTTTTTATCGACGAAAATAAGAAATCTTGTTGCTTTTATGCCAAGCGTTCTCTAGGTTCTTGGGAGCCGGCTTGTGGATCCGATTGTTCTTCCTTCTTGTTGATCAAGATGCTTCGTGCATTTTGCTTGTAATCTGTAATCTGTACTGAGTATTTTGAATATATGGATCGGATCCTTCCTCAAAAAATAAAATAAATGGAGAATCTGTCTTCTAGCAATTGTTAGTACTCCCTCCGTCCTATTTTCTAGGGCATAATCCCAAAAACGATTTGTCCCGTAATTCCTCACCTCTTAGGCATAATTGTATTTAATTCCATGTCAATTAGTGGCTAGTTGCCTCCCCCACCAATGCATGAAAGATTTTAGCCCCAATCAAATATCACCTTGGGACAAGATATTCGAAAATTATGCCTTGGGTACTAGGACGGAGGGAGTAGTTTAGTCCAAACAATTAATAGAAAAATATTGAATCTCACCTTTTACCACAGTTTTGCATTTATGACACATATTACTACATTTAATGAAAATTCTACCGAAATGCTCCCATATTAAATGAAAACTTTGAACCCTTTTTACCACGTTTTAGTGTTTTGCTCGTTCTATTAGGTAGGACGGCATGTTAGGACAATGTGGCGTCAAAATTCAGTAAAACTCGAAGGGCTTTATCGACGGTCATTTCCAGCCTTCTTTTTCCCATCGGTTACACTTCTCGTCGTCCTCAAATTTTCTAACCTCCATTATCACCTCACACCTAGCCCAACCAACACATAATAGAAAGAGGGCCCAAAGTTATTTTATCACCTCACACCTACTCACTCCGTTCCAAATTAAATGACTTCACTTTGTCTAAATGTAGATGTACCTATACTTGTAACATATCTAGGTACATCCACATGTTGACAAGTAGAAGCCATTTAAATTGAAACAGAGGGAGTAGCTACCAGTGGCAGCTTCTGTATTCCGTTGATGCTTTGAACTTGAGTGCTTGATCAGGTAGAAATAAAATATGTTACGTGATCCACGATCTGACGGCCGGACTTGATGCCTCGCACCATGGTAGCCGGCAGGAATGCAGAATCGACGGAGCGCCGAAGCGCGGCCTAGCGGCGGAGCAAAGTTGCGAGTTAGATCCATAATAAATCCATTGGTAATTTCTGATGGCGGTGGCCAGACAGGATTTGGTATGGGTAAAAGAACAGTCCGCTTTATAGGCAGGTCACGATGGCCTTATATTGGAACACGAGCTGTTACTTTTTTTGGACTTGATCACCAAAAAGACGAATTAGCCAGAAAAACCCACGTGATCAACTGTTCATACAGCTAGTCTCAGACTCTCAGTAAACCGATGATCAGCGATATTACCAGGTCATTTTTTGGGTGGTGCACTGAAGCAAACCTCCAAACAAAGATGACGATTCATGAGAGATACTCCACGTCTAATAAAAATTTACATCGCAGACACCATCACATCGATCACAAGTTTGAAGCACCCAGAACAGGGCACTAATCCACCGCGGCAGTCGCTATTTCGACTGCCGCCCGTCCGACGACTTGCCGGACGGCATGCTGCGGACGTTCTTCAGCAGGTCCTGAATCTTGGACAGCACCATCATCTGCGACGGGTCGCCCGGGGGGCCAGCGGCAGCGCTGCTGCTCGCCTGGGGAGGCGCCGCCGGTGCCAGCGGCCTCGGGTTCCCCTGCAGCTTGATCTTCTCGAAGAGGTACTGCTTCTCCGCCTCTGCCTCCTCGAGGCGGCGCTTGAGGTACATGCTCGCATAGTCCTGCTCCGCCTTCTCCGACTTGGCCTGCGCGATGCTCTGGAGCTGCTCGGCCTCTTGCCAGGCCTCGTTCGCCTTGAGCTGGAACATCTCCGCCTCCGCGCTCTTCAGCCGGATGATGCTCTCCAGCTCCTCCACCTGCTGCTGCTTACGCAGCCTGTCTGCCTTGAGCTCCCGTGCCTCCCTCGCCTTCTCCTCCAGCTCGCGCTCGCAGGAATCCACCGCAAGGCGGGCCTTCTTGAACGTATGCATCTTCTCTTCGGCCACGGTCTCCATCTTTCGAACAGCCTCTTGGACAACCTCCACGATTCGATTGCAGGCCTCGTGGGGAGTTATCAGGCGCCCCGATTCTTCATTTTCGGACTTCTTTGGGAAATCCATCCCGAGCTCTGACAGATATAGTTATAGTTAATACACAAGTTCAGAATTACAGATCAGATAAGCAGATATATGACAAACTGCACATAAATGCACTAAAAATGAAACCTTCAGATATTTTTTAATCAAGGACCACAACTTCTCTATGTTGATTCTCGCGCCCCAAAAGTTGTGAACTGCATGGAGTTCGCTAACAAGCCGATGGCATGCAGAAATGCAAACAAATCCACAAAACTGAGCACACCATATTATTGGAACAAACACTAGCAATGAACATAGACTCGCTTTTTGCGCTTATTGGTACAACCCGGAGGATTCCAGCCATCGGTAAGTATGATCTATGATCAAATGATTCTAGAATTATAAAATAGTATGTTTGAAAAAGAATCACAGAAGACAACGAATTCGGCTCCAAGACACAAAACTCAAATCTCTTTGAATTTGGACGATAATGAAATGAATGCACCCGCTACAATCAAATTTTGTTCATCTTATATGGAAATGCAGATTAAAAATTTAGTGTGACGTTGATTCCTGAAAAAAACTAATTGAACAAAGTGCATCCTATAATTTTAGCTGCCTCAGATAACAGACTAGTAGATATGAGCTGGATGTCATGGCAGCATGCACCGTCATCCAACCAGCAGTACTTCTTGCACATAAATAACAGAAACAAAGTATGTGTATGCAAATACATTTAATACTTCCGATATGCCTCCTCTAAAAAACTGTTAATATGCCTAGACAGTTCGTGGTGGTGGGATGCCTCAACTTTCACTATTTTGATAGTTCTAACTTTGAAGAACATGATTATTTTTACCAGAATTTTGTGGTTTGTTTGAGTGCAGAAGCATTGTGGTACAGAGAATGCTGACTGATTTACCCAATTAATATAACTGTCATAATGATGTGTAAAAAGATGCCTGTACCTACAGCTGAATATCCCAAGCCCAACAAGCGTGCAATGAACTCAACCAATTTACAGTTTTAGAATGCAGCTATAAACCAAGAAAAATGTAGCATAGTCAAAGATGAAACCAGAAAAGCATTTATTTGTTAACAAAGTGTACTTACCTTGGAGTGCCTGCAGCAGCGCTCTGGGACTCATGGCTTGAGCAGTACCATTTCTTAGTCTTTCAATCAGATCAGTACATCTCAAGAACAAGTTCCTCCCTTTAGGGTCCTCACTTAAACGGAAAATCTTACGAACGTACTCAAGTTCTCGCAGCAATGCATCCCTGTCCCAGCCAGGAGCACACTGTTGGAACACATCCCTAACCCACCCCAACAACTCCGATGTCCTCTGGCAGGCTTGGCATCGAAAAAGCATCTCTGCATGTCCAGTTCCATTCTTTATTTTCTGTCCAGTCCCAATCTGCCCATCAAGGATTGCACAATCAGTGTGAGTCCAGTGAGAGCAGACATCACACCCGATCCAGCGACATGTATTGACTTCAAAATCAAACTTATTGCAGATCACACACATGCAGAGGTTGCAAAAGCCATTCCTGTTGCCACATATATTGCATTTACACTCTTCGGCAGGGAGAGCGCACTGACAAGCAATGTTCCGGCACCTCTTGTAAAAGAAAACCTCAGCGAGATTGCTCAGGGGTATGTAACACTTGGATGCAAAAATGCTTGGATTCCAGTCTTGATGGAAACAAGGATCTCCAGCTGTACATGGTGTGCCATCAAAAGCATAGTTGGTGTCAAATCCACCCTACCCTGGACGAGCTTCTGCAGGTACAAGAACTCCTCAACATGATGAGGACCACCAGTTCCTTCAAGAATCGATCGAAGCTCACTTTTGGTTTCATCCAACAGCTCATCTGGCATAGCCTTCATTTTCTCAGCAACCAGGTCAACCCTGTCCTGAGCAACCTCCCTGAGAGTCACTCTAACAGTATTTGGGATCCTACGAATGACTTGTCGCTCAAGGACACCTTTGGTGGCTACCTCCTTATCATCATCCACTATTCTAATAGCTGTTGCAGCAGCACCACCACTGTTCTTGCTCGGCTCCATGGGCCAGGTCTCCCGTGAACTGGCACTCTCAGTGGCAGAGTCATGCCCCGGGTCAGAATTTGATGCAGGCTCCTGCATGTCTGGCGAACCAACTTGCTCCAATGAGGCCAGAGAGAGGGACGTTTGCAGGCTTGGGGCACCCCCGTTGTGCCGTGGGGGCGGCATCCCCTGCGGAAGCTGTTGGTGGAAATTTGCACCTGATGAGGTTCCCATATAAAATAAAAAACCTGCAAGGGACAATAATTGCCATCAATCACCAGCTCACTTTAAACAATATTTGACATACCAAAGTAATATCTGAACCTATCTTGTGTTCTGAAGCAAATTATTATAATTTTCTGCAGTTATTTTCAAAATTTCACCCGTAAACTTAGTCACCGAAAAACATCTCTACACAGAGCAGCCACATAATTTATCCCCTAAATCCCCATTCGAAGACAAGTGGGGTGGTTTTCTGCATTTATTTCTAGAATTGCTCCACTAATCTTAGTCACCAAACACCATCAGTATACAGAGAAGTCACAAAATTTATCCTCTAAGCTCCACAATTGAAAAATAAGCGGCAACATCAATCATCAACAACCACTTATTCAAGAGCTGCCATTTCAAGCATCATTTCACATACGAAGAGAATAGCAAAATCCATCCCATGCAACCAAGCAAATTATTGATGCTCAAAAAGTGGAACAGTTTTCTGCATATATTTCCAGAATCAACCCAGTAAGATTAATCAACAAACAACATCTCCAAACGGATCAGCCACATAATTTCTCCCCTAAGCTCGCCAACTGAAAATCAAGTGGGACAGCTTTCTGCATATATATTCCAGAATTTCCACAGTAATCTTAATCAGCAAACACCATCTCTACACAGAGCATCCACACAATTTAAGCTCCTCAGTTCAAGCTACACCCCTGAAAATCTAAACAAGAATATTCCCCATTTCATCTTCTGAAACCCTCAGTTCGACCAACCAACCGTTCCCTCCTAGGAAAAAATCAACAAAAATGGGAGACAAGAAGCAACCCCAGAGACCTAGACGCCGGAAGCTATCCTCCACAGCCAGACACCCACCAAACCGTCCTGGGATATTCCCACTCCCACCCGAATGGAAGCAAGGGCTAAACCCAGATCCCACAAATCCCAGCGCTCCGTGGGGGCAAAACTCGGGTCAGAGAGCTCACCTCGGTGCGACGGAGTGATCAGCACGGTCGCGGGAGACGGTGTGAGGAAGGAATCGCCGGCGGCGGGTAGGGCTACGGCTCCGTCGACGACGTTGACCGGGAGAAGCTCGGAGAGACGGGTGAGGGAGACAGCTGAAGAATTGTTCTATTTGTTCCGTTTTGAGTAGGAAAAAAAGTGAGCGGAAGAGGGAAGACCGAGGAGAGCGGTGAGCGGAAAGCAGCTGAGAGGGTTGACCTTTTGGTTAGGGGCAAAATGGTACTTATGGGCGTAGATTCACCTTATATAAGACAAATAAGTACAGTTGGATTCTGTGATATATATCGTCGTAAAAATACTTTTCAGAGGGTCCTGTGTTGGATAATATGTCGAAACGATTGTAAACCATATTATTTGAGGAAAGTCACTTTGTCTCCCGAGTTATAGTGATCCCCATGTAGTTAAAGGTAGATTGTACATGTAAAATCCCAATAGGAAATTCTTTATATTATGGAGTACATAAAAAGATTATACTAAAACATGTCTAAATACATTTAAACCCAAACATGCTAAAATATCTTACATTTTGATAAGGAGGGAGTATATATTTTGGAGATTTAAAAATGTGCATTCATACCCATACACTTGTTATTTTTATGTAGCTCGGAATATAAAATATTTTAAATTAAAATGTTGTATGTTTGTGAAATATATCATTAATAATATGAAGTATTTTTTTCAGAATTTTAAAAACTTGTAAGCATGATTTATTTTTCTAAAATGAAGGGAGTGGGAAGCAAGAAATCTCCACTCTATTATTTGAGTATAATAAATAATGTTGCAATCAACCCACTTTCAGAATAGGTTACATTCATCAGCTTCGACCGCCGTGATCCATGTTATTGCCGACAGGAACAGCGGTCATGCTGAGCTTCATTTTTGCACATAACCGGAATTATTAGATATCCAGATACAAACATAAGAATGGATCTTCTCAATGAGCCGAGATCAGATTGTACATCAAACAGATGAATTACACAATCTAAAGATTAGATCTATCGCAATAGACAAAACTAACTTACCGTTACAACCATTGGAGGAGGAAAATCAACACAAACACAAAACTGGTTCTCACTAGCAAATCCATTGCAATCTTAAGATGCTTGTGGCAGTGGCTCATAGCAACTTTCCCAGGCTCACAGCGAACCAGAAGGAAGAACTGTGACCGAGGGCTTCAGTGCATCTCAAGCATGTAGCCTTTCTGCTGACCTGGCGGACTGCAGCTCTTGTGACTTTTCATGAGCAAAACAAGTACAACTCACACATATAGGAAGACACTCAGCTAATCAGCTTGCATTCAAGCATGGCCGCCTGTAGAAGATTCCACACCGAATAGTACTACAATTGACCAATTCACCATATGCAGCTCACTGAAGACTCACGGGAACTGAAGATTGACAAAGAGAAAGACAAGATTATTCACTGCGGACCATTTACATAGTACATGTATACAATGTCCTCGTTGTTGTCTAAACCCCTATATATAGAAAACAAAATCAACAAATACACGCAGCACAGGTTTACAATTTGCGCAGACAAGATGATATTTCTTCTCTGGCTGAGAACAGCACCCTGGATGACGAGTGTACAAAGGTACACAAGTGCAGCATGGAAAGGAGGGGCGGCAAAGCTGCTGCTAAGGTTCAAGCTTCAGGGAAACGACTCGGGACTGCCGGTTCCGCTTGGCCACCCTCATGAACACGACGGACAGGAACGGCGGCGCCCACCATGGCCTGCGGACTTCCTGCTCCCCTTTTAGGCACGCAACTGGAAGGGTGATTGCAAACAGTCAGTTAAACAATTTTTGACACAAAGAAGCGAGGATAGCAGCATAGTGATAATAGCACTGATCATACTTCTACAGACTAGTAGATAAAATAAGGTGGCGGAAATTTGAACCTTTAATGCGCCTCAGCTCTTTACAAAGTGTGATAAAATCTCCCCATTTCATATGACACTGCCTGATAAATCGCAGAATCTGCTCTGTAGTAAACGTGGAGAGGCTTTCCAGATACTCTCCATTGACACCATTTTCTTCAAATGTTTGGCGATAGCCACCTAGGTTTATCTCCTCTAACCACAACCCCACATCCTGCAAGGGAACAATTACTTTATCAGGGCAACGAAGAGTATTTTGAATTTGGGAAACCACCTACATCTTATACTGTTGTATTTAGCTCTCTTACTAGAAAATGATATATGCCGATCTATTGGCAGAAACGAAGCAGAATAGATAGTTTGATTAAGAAGAAGAGATGACAATTTAGAAACAAATGCAATTCCCAACTGTTACTTCAGGAGATCCTAGAGATGCTTATATGCACAATAACAACAAAAAACATTAATCATAAGAAAAACTGCAAGATAAATGAGAGAGTCAGTCATTTCCAAACTGCCATACACCTAAACCATGCAATATTTCAACTTGTTTCCAAAACATACTGAGTAACATGATCATTTCAACTTGAAAATTTGTCTCCTGCTTCTGTATCGTCACCACAACCACTATTGCTACCAAATAATTTATAGTACCTAGGAAAAATGGAAAGAACACTTGCTAGAAAGTCAGAGGGCTTAATGCAATATCTCAAATGCCACCATACCCATCATTACAAATGATAAGAGCGGAGAAAGCAGGCATGGGAAGCTCAGAACATCCCCCTTACACCAATGCCACCATACCCATCACTACATGTAGTAAGAGCCGAGAAAGCAGGCATGGCAAACTTAGAACATCCCCCTTACACCACGTCTACATTTTTGGAAAAATAATTCATGTTTGTGAAATATAAAAGGGTTGTAAGTTTTGAGGACAGAATAGGCAACATCAAGTTTGGGCAATCATGGACCAGTGGGAGTCTGGGATGGTCCAACTGAAACAGGACGTGCAAGAAAATATCTTTTTAATATAGCACGAAAATGACACATTTTCAGTACTAAACCGATAGTTGTTTCCTCCACTATGCTTTCTGTAGAGAAAATAATTGCCTTGACAAGTAAAACATGCTTTTTTGCACTGTTGGCAAAATAATCTCATAGTCAGGCAGCACAAAATACTTTGTTAAAGTCGTGAAAGGTACAAATCAGGCCCTTGCTTTTTGCGAGCCTAACTAAAATCCTAAGACATATGTCCAGGTTAGCAGAACCAGCAGGGGCCAGTTTGCCAATCATGCTAGTAAGCCATTTGTTACAGGACAAGATTGCTAGCCCTGTAGCCCAAAAGAGCAGAGTGAACATGTGATTTGCATTCAAATAGCAGTGCTTATTTTTATTTCTTCCAAAGACTGGTTCAAAAGATGTCATGCACAAGAAACGGAATTTCATGTAGAAAAAATCTTACGTTCCAAATCTAAATAACATGCCTGTAAATACCAATATTGCTCACCATACATAAGAACCAAAGGGCTTGCTTTTTGTGAGGCTAGATTCAGCAAGGAGTGGACAAATTGCTATCATACCCATGAACAAAATTGATAAAGCTGATTCAGCACATGCACGTTTGCAGACCCCCTTCCCCTTCCATTGCTTGTGGTGTTATATTGCTATTGTTCACAAACAACAGCGATAGATAATCTAAAGTTTATAGGCAGTGCCCTCATTTGAATTTACGCATAAGTGTTGTACAATTTTAGCGATCTAAGCAGACAGCCTTTACTAACACATTTAAAGGTGGCCAGAGAATTAGTTAATATCACATACAAGTATAGTTTCCTCTATACATCACAGTTTAGCTTTGCACTAAAGTGGGAAAAAAATCCCATTACTAAAGTAGTAAATCACCCTATGTAGAAATGTGAAAACACATAAGCAAAGGCAAATATTGATCTTGCTCATAAAGATATGCTGTAATTAGAGAGAAGTAAATATAAGGAGTAAGGCAAGTAGTACTTCAAGTGGACAAGTACCATAGGCTTAAAATGATTTCATCAGTGCCTTAGCTCAAGTGTTAATGTCATGAAAACAGATGGAACCTAAATGTATTATGGAAAGAGAAAAAAATGGACCACAAAAATTGTAAAGCAACTGGCCAACAACATCTTGTAAAGCAAAAGAAGACTCAAAACTAAGGCAACATAAAGCAGCATTCCAGTTCCAAGGTCAAGGAGCTTCTTTAATAAATGATATGATGGATTTTCCAATCACCCCCACCAAAGTTCAATCTAAAACCTATCTTGTACACACGAAGAACTGATATATAGTCAAAGCACAGAGACTAAGCACACGATGATCCACGGGAAGAAATCAAACAAGTCATTTTCAACATCCAATCAAGGAGAACAAATTCACAAACTAGAAAGATGCACCAAAGAACGAACGATTGAAGTGGAACAAAAAGGACACCAGATTTCACTCGTATGAACATGTAATCAACAGGAGGGGGTATAAATTTCGGAAACTAGACTAGGTCGCGGCGGCACCTCGACAGTCCAGATGAAGAAATCCAGCGGTTCAGGCGACCGTAGCCGGCTCATCTCAGCCTCCCTCCCTGACGGCGGCGGCGCGTCCCCCGCCTGCAAGCAAGTTAACCCTATCCAGATCAAAAAATCGGCTCTCCCAAGAAAGAAAGCTCCCAAAAAGCAGTCCCACAAAGACCAGGGAAATACCGCTCCTGGATCCCCGAAGATGAAATCGTCTCAGCGTGGCCCGCTCAATCTCATCAGCCCGCGAGGAAGGAGGGAGAAGAGGAGCGCCCGCGTGGCGTGAAGTGGAGCTGCGAGACTGCGCGAGGTGGCGAGTAGCCGAGCACTGGCCACTGGGCAGCTGCTGGTCTCCTTTTCCCCACTGGTTTGGCCTCTTGACAGAACGATAAAATACGGGTGCGGTGCGGTGCGTGCCCGCGCGCGGCGCGCTTGGAAAGGAAAACGATGATAGCGGTGAGACGCTCGTCACAAAAGGCTCCTACGCACAAGTACAAAATACTCGCAATTGCAATGTCATCTACACTAAGAATCGATAGGATTTTTTTACATCAAAGTTTATTTAGTTGAACAAAAAAATAAAAAATCTTCGCAAGAGAATTAGGGTCTGTTTGGGACCTCTTTTTTTTTAAGTATTCTGATAATACTTCAGTTTCTAAAAATATTGAAGTATCAAATACTTTAACGCGTTTGGGTCCAGTGGAGACTTTTTTTAGATAAAAGGATTTCGCCCGACATTAAATTAATAATGCCCTTAACGGCCAAGAGTACAAGCGAGAGATTATGCTGGAAACCAGCTTACAAACTAGTAATCGTGCACGTACAATGCACTTGTTGTTCTCATGCAAAAAAGAAGAAGTTTTGTACAATATATATACCGCCAACATTTCCTACGCCGACGGCCATGTCGTCGGGCTGGCCTCGTCATGCAATGCACGTGTTGTTCTCATGCAAAAAAAAATCTACAATATATATACCGCCAACATTTCCTACGCCGACGACCATGTCGTCGGGCTGGCCTCGTCGTGCAATGCACGTGTTGTTCTCATGCAAAAAAAAAGTTTTCTACAATATATATACCGCCAACATTTCCTACGCCAACGGCCATGTCGTCGGGCTGGCCTCGTCGCTGTCTACGCCGACGGCCCCAACAAAAAGCCGTCGGCATAGCGAGTTGTTCCTGTAGTGCCATCAAATAAGTGTATGCATAGTATAATTTCTAAATAAAAGTGGACATTCGGTATCAGTAAAAGAATATGTCATAAATGTAACTCTTGCTCACAACGACATATTATACAAAAGAAACTATTTTTCAATGGATTTTAAATCTTGCAATATTATGATGTTGTAGAATATGAACAAAGTTAGAGTAAAATCATGTATTTGGAGCATGCAATCTGCACTGATATGATGAAGTGAAATTTGCAGAGCAACAACTAACAATAAGCAAAACTACACCTACTAATTAGAGCCAATTGACCGAGGTAGCTCATGCTGATATACGGGCACACGACACTAATCATTATACCCAAATCTTTCCAAATCAGCAGTACAAAAGGAACACCGAAGGCGGACCAACTGCTCAATAACTCAGAGAAACCTATCCATGAATCAATACTTTTGGAGATCAATGCTTCATACACAATCATGCAAAGAGCGAAACATGAAACAGTAGCAAAACAAATTGTGGAGTTCTCTAAAAAGATAGTTGATTGATATGATCAGATATGGGCCTTGGTGTATTCCCAAAGTGGGGTAGTGTCACTGAATTGATCACAGTAAATTGGAGCCACAATATAGTTATTGTTTTATTGCAGTAATTGGCGTTCACAGCCTAAAAACTCGAATATAGAACAATGTATTAGCACCCATAGATCTTGGAATAGTTCTGCTACCAAAGCAAAGGAAAGCATAATTATGTAGAAAGATAACTGGAAACAAAACCATGAAATGTGCGTGTACTCCCCCTTAGGTTCCGATATAATCTAGAAAATATTTTTCTTTTCACACTTAAAAGGTGATCCATCCTTCGTGGCTTCATGTAAGAAAGTCACTATAAAAGGGCATTTGTGCTGGACAAAAATCATGGAATCTTCTTAAAGGTGTAATTACTGAAGACATTAGCAATCAATTAGAAAGTTTTAGACATGCTGGTTCAGTAAAATTCATCCTATGCCTGCACAAATTCCATGTGCCCACAGCAACCATCTGGTTTCAGTTAGGACACATCAGCGATACATCTCGCTTCTGATTGCAAAGTCATATTCCAAACCAGCCAGCAGCATCGTGCTCCCAAACAGCCGGCAATAATGATGTTTATAGTCTGTTGAGGATACAACGAACTCACATGTATACATCTTGATTGCAATACTATGTTTTTGAAACTGAATCTAATCTTGATTCCAAATAAACAGACTTTAGGAAAAGTGAAGTACAGATTCTGAAAACAAACCTTGATTTCCGGCGTTGCAACGTAGGCGGACGAAAGAGACGTTGTAGTCGAGTTGGGAACGGCCGGCTGCCGGACGCACAGGGACGTGACGGGACGACGGCATCCGGCAGTGCAGTGCGGTGGCGGCGTCCATCCGCGGGCAGTGCGGCGTCGGCAGGGGCGGCGTCCTCCTGCGGGCATTGCGGCGGCGTCGTCGTTCTCGTCCGGGCAACGCGGCGGCGTGGGTGACGGGTGGCACGGGAAGTGCGATGGTCCGGGCACGGCGTGCTGCGTGCAGGCGGCGGTTGGGGATCGACGCGTTTCGCTGTGGATGATGGGCGGTAATTCCGGGTCTGTTTGATTGCGCTAATGACGGATGGCGTTTTAACCCTTAGATGTCGTTTTGATGGCTGTGATTTCTTGGATCTGCCTCCCTCTGTGTCTTTTTATATTGGTACTAGTAAATGTGCACGTGCAATGCACGTTTCGACTAATGCTCAAAAAAATATTGAACAAATTAAATGAAATGATTTTATTCACTTTGGAATATAATATTAATGACGATGAATGATTTAAGTAAGTTGCTTAAAGACTAATATACCATATTCAAAATTCCATCTTCCACCAGAAACTGCAACACAAAAGAACAAAATTATTTCATTTATCGGCTAACCGGGAGTAAATACAGAGCAAAAACACAGTAAAAGCAAATAGTTTAGCCAAACTCAGGCAACTGAAATCAAATAGTCTTAGTGTCTTACAAAAAGCATGTGCTGCGATAAATATACTAAATGTGTGCAAGCAGCTCGCAACAAACATTGCACCTTCGACCTTGGCGATGACCTCGATGTGTGTGCGATAACAACTGATGCACGCTTCATCCCCAGCCGAGCTACACTCACCAGCAGCCATGAACATGATGACGGCCACTGATGTCCGCAACTCCAGCCATAGTCATGAACTGGAAGTCTGCAACAGAATATTCCTAGCTTGCCCACCACCATGAAGCATCAAAATATCATAAAGTTCTAAAAAAGTCGTTAAACAAGAATAACATCATCTACATTGCCACAAGACAAACAATCTGCATTTCACCTCTATTTCCAAAGAGGCCATCAGCCGAACCCATCATGTACATCTAGAAAGAACAAATGGCCCTTTACTACATCCAAGTTCAATTTAATATCTTGATTATCTACTTGCCACCTTTCTAAAAGTTGCATTTTTGAAGATTCAATGCTTCCAATCATGGAAGCAAAGGACATGGAACATATATCCTTTCAGACAATTTGGGTCACCTGTACGGATGTTCCATTAAAACCAAAAACGTTGAAAATATAAACGGATGCCACTGGAAGTAACACAAAAATTAGAAGCAGCAATCAGCTAGATGTGTACAGCTTGAATGTAAAATATTTCTTGAAACTTGCCTTCAACTGCTCTAACCGAAGAAAAGAACTGTTTTTTTCTTCTCCATCAGAAATTGGCCTGATATCCTTCACGAATCCAGCCTCCAAGTTTTGAATGAACCACCATGGAACTCGGGCAACTCAGTGAGGAAAACACAGCTATCAAAAAAAAATGCTGCAGAATGTAGAGAGAAAACACAGCTATCATAAAAAATGAGATAGACGAATTAAAACTTGTCCATCTTGAATTTCCAAGTAAATATTTGAGTCAAGTACTAAGCCATGTTGCATGGACATGAGAAATTAACTGAAACAAGTGAGAGCTTTCTGAATATACCATGGCATATTCCTTAATTAAGTTTGGATTCAAAGCAAACTGTACTTATAAAAACCTCTTTAGCAAATTAGTTGAAGGAAAATTGCAATAACCTAAGTGCTTAATAACATGCCTGTAATTTCCCAACAGAAATGCATCTTACATATCGTACAAAATCGTAAGTTTTCCAAAGTGAAGTTGTTCATCTCACCTGATTCTAACTGAACAGCATTGCAGTAGCATAATATACATATGGAGACAATTAAATCATAACTCTTTATCGAAAAAAATTAGATCATAATTGAAGCATCAAATACAACTATGAAAGAGTCTGCTGGTCATTGTGATGGATCCACGTTCATGGAAATTCGAAATTATGAAAGCAGCTCCTAAGTTGAGCATACGTACCCGCAAGATGTCAGTAAGATTGTACCCAGCGGAAAAGCACGACGCAATTGCAAGAGGATCTCCAGCGGCGGGACTTGTTCAGCTGTAGATAGAAGACGTGCGGGGGCGTGCGACGACGGTGCGAAGACGGCATCATGTTGGAGGTCGTCGACGGTGTCCTCGTTGAAATTTACGCTCGTGGACAATGGGCTGAGGAGTGAGGACGGCGATAATGTGGCACGACGGCGACGACGGGGCGGACGCGCGGACGGGGAGGACGCGCGGACAGCGACGGGGACGGCGGCGCGGATGAAGACGGCCAGACGCCACGGACGGCGGCGTGCGTTTCTACGCGTGAGGGGATTATTCGAAGCATAATCAGCGCAGGGCTTCGGGGCGGTTGCGATTAGCGATTCGAGTTGTCCATTCGGTCTTGTTTTAGCGCTAATGACGGGTGGTACTTGAGCCATTAGATGTTGGTTCGATGGCTCAGATTTTATGGATCTGCCCCCCTCTATGCCTTTTTTATATTGGTATAGATAGATAACGCACGCGCTAAGGTGCAGGGAAGACGAGCTATCAAAGAGCTAAGACAAAAACAGGAGACAAGAAAAACAGATTGCACACAGCCTTTAAAAGTCTATGTCTTCAGCAGCTAACGCACTCGATGATCATCAGCCAACAAGTGAGAATGGCAACCAACAGGAGAAGCCTTCGTCAACGTCATGGGCAGCCGTCGTCGCGTTACCATTTGTCCATCGCCGAAGAGAGCACTCTGCTCTCTCGTCCTGGCTCGAAGGGCGCCGCACCCATCAAACGACTGGTAGCTCACACTGAGCACAAAAGGCAACCGAAGAACAGACCAGCACAGAGACTCCAGGCTCAATCACCGTAGAGCGGAACACACATCGTTGGCAGCACCACCATCATCGACGAAAACAAACCCACGACCACCGGGCTGAAGAGACCCATGGACCCTAGAACAGCACCTTCAAGAAGGTAAAGCGATGTAGAAACGTCACCGCCGCCCGGCCCGGCAAACCGGACCAAGGTTTTCACCCGAAGCCAAGGTGTAGAGGGCAGACCCATGACAACGCCTCAAGGGAGGAAAACGACGCTCGGGAGCGCCGCCGTCGCCGGCACCGACAAAGTCGTGCAAGGCTTTCGCCTGAGACCTGCCCATCTACCACAAAAGATCCAACAGCCACCACCTCGTGTTAGAATATATGTGTATCTAGCCCATTAGTCTAGTCTGGCCCAAGTTGGCCCATGTAACCTTTGTATATGACTTTGATTTTAATAGAGAAAAGTTAGTTGGCATATTCATATTATTGACATGGTATCAGAGCGAGGTCCTCTCCCGACCTAGCTCCACGCCGCTGTCTCGCCGCCGCCGCCGCCAGCTCCGGCAAGCTCCGGCAAGTTGCCGGACGGTCGCCGCCGGCTCTACTCCCGTTCGTCGCCGGTCTTCGTCGCGTCGCCAACTCCTTCTACTACTACTCCCGCCGCCGCCCCGGGCTTCCGTCGTCGTCGTCCACGCATCTCCGTCGTCGTCATCTCTGTCGTCGTCCTCGCTGGTCGTCGTCATCTCCAGCAACCCCCGTCGCCCCCGTCGCCGAATTCAATCTCGTTCCAGATCGATTTGGTGAGTGTTGACTCACTCGGATAATCCGATTCTGGACTCACCCGGATAATCCGATTTCCGGTATTCCGCTACTGGACTCACTCGGATAATCCGATTCTGGACTCACCCGGATAATCCGATTTGCGGTACCAGCTCCAGAATTTTCCAGACTTGAATCCGGATTTTAGTAGTTGTGCTGCTATTGTTTTGGTTGCTGCTGCTGTCCATTTTAGTGGTATGTTTGCTGCTTGCTACCATGGCCAAGGATGGCTCTATTTTCTCTAGTGACATCAAGCTTGATGGCTCAAATTATAGAGAGTGGGCATTCTCGGTTAGAACTATGGTGAGAGCTGCTGGATTTGATGATCATTTGACTGATGATGCTCCGGCTGAAAGAGTTGATGAGCCCACGAGGAAGAAATGGAAAAATTCAGATGCTAAGGTCATGGGTGCTTTAATTCTTAATGTTGCTCCTTCACTGCGGATGAGTCTTGAGCATCATTCCACTGCAAAAGAGATATGGAAGTATTTGGAGAACCGATATCTTCAGCCCAGTGGGGCACTTCGATACTCTTTGTTGCAGAACTTGCAAAGTCTTCAACAACATGATTTGTCCATAGAGGAATATTATGCAGCCTTCACCGCATCAGTAGTCAGCTTATGTCGATGACTCCAAAAAGCCGTTCTGGGTGTGAGTGTTGTGTGGCCAAGGAAAATTATGAAGCTCAGTCTTTCATGTATCAGTTTGTGATGAGGCTTAGGCAGGATTTTGAGAATAACCGCACCCAACTTCTCGGTCGTCCTGCACCTCCCTCTCTGGATGAAGCTCTTGCTAGTTTAATTGCAGAGGAGACACGGCTTTCCTCCCTTGCCTCAGCTCCAATGACTCACACCAGTGTTCTTGCTGCTCCTCGGGGTCCATTCAGAGGCTCTTCTTCAGGAAAATTTTGTTCTCACTGCAAAAGGATAGGGCACACAATTGATAGTTGCTTTGCTCTACACCCAGAGTTGTGGGCCGAGTATCAAAGAAAGTTTCCTGCTCAGCAACAACAGCGTCACCCATCTAGCAGAAAGTCTTCAGTTGTTGCAATCAGCGAACCACAACAGTCACAGCAGCAGTCAGCAAGGAGTGCCTCTGTGTCTGCTGCTTCTCAGTCTGCTTCTCGTGCCACTCAGCCGTGGGTGCTTGATTCGGGAGCCTCGTTTCATGTCACCTCAGATCGCTCCCAGCTCGTGCAATGTCTGCCACTCAAGGATGGCGCCTCTGTTCACACCGCTGATGGTACACATTGTTCTGTTACTCATCAGGGTTCTCTTTGCACATCCAAGTTTTCTGTTCCAAATATTTCTTTTGTCCCGGATTTGTCAATGAATCTCATGTCAGTTGGTCAAATTACTGATATGGACTATTTTGTTGGTTTTGACAAAACATCTTGTTATGTGCAGGACCTTCAGAGCAAGAGGATCATTGGAACTGGCCATCGCCGTAGAGGATCCACCTCCCTCTACGAACTTGACACCCTTCATCTCTCTTCCGCTTCCGCATCGTCTGCTTCATCCACCTCAAGATCAAATTCGTCTTTTTCTTTTGCCAAGTGGCATCATCGCTTAGGTCATCTATGTGGTTCTCGTTTATCTGAACTTGTTGGACAAGGGGTTTTGGGTCGTGTTCCTGTGGATGCTGGTTTTCATTGTAAGGGTTGTAAGCTAGGTAAACAGATACAACTTCCGTATCCATCCAGCACCACTTATTCTAGTTGTCCTTTTGATTTAGTGCACTCTGATGTATGGGGTCCCTCCCCTTTTGTCTCAAAGGGTGGTCACAAACATTATGTCATATTTGTTGATGATTACTCTCGATATACTTGGGTTTATTTTATGAAACATCGTTCCGAATTAAATTCTATCTATCAAGCTTTTGCTCACATGGTTCATACTTAGTTTTTAAGTGCTATTCGTTTTTCGCTCTGACTCAGGGGGAGTACCTCTCTACATCTTTTCGTGAGTTTCTCTCTTCGAGGGTACTCTTCCTCAGCTCTCATGTCCTGGTGCTCATGCTCAAATGGTGTTGCCGAGCGTAAGCATCATCATTTAATTGAGACAGCTCGAACTCTTCTGATTTCCTCTTTTATCCCCACTCATTTCTGGGGTGAAGCTATTTCCACGGCAGTGTATCTCATAAATATTCAGCCTCCTCCCGTCTCCAAGGCAAGTCTCCTGGTGAGGTTTTATTTGGTTCTTCTCCCACTTATGGTCATCTTCGTGTTTTTGGTTGTACTTGTTATGTCCTATTAGCACCTCGCGAGCGGACCAAGTTGACTGCCCAGTCTGTTGAGTGTGTTTTTCTTAGGTATAGTCTTGAGCACAAGGGGTATCGCTGCTATGATCCTTCCGCTCGTCGCATTCGCTTCTCTCGGGACGTTACTTTCAATGAGAATCAACCATTTTTCTATTCCTCTTCCATTCAACCATCATCCTCCACTTCCCTAGAGTCCACCTCTTTTCTCTCACTTCCACCGATATTTTCCTCGGATGAGTCAGTCTCTGATCAAGACACACCTTCTTCACAAGCCCCACCGTGTTTGGATCCTTTTCCTTTTCATTATAGTCGTCGTCCTGTAGTTTCATCTGAGACTCCGTCATCTATTCCTCTGTCTTCTCCTCCTCCGGCTAGTACCACTGAACCTTGCACTGATGAGTCCTCTCAGAAAACAGGTATGCCCTTCGTGATCGCTCCACTCTTGAGCTTCCAGACAGATATAGAAATGGCTTATGTGCAGGGGCAGCTTGTGAGCCTAGTACTTATGAAGAGGCTGTCATGCTACCCGAGTGGCAAATGGCTATGTCTGAGGAGCTTGCGGCCCTAGAGGGTACACATACATGGGACATGGTACCATTGCCTCCCAGATCAGTTCCTATCACTTGTAAGTGGGTATATAAAATCAAAACCAGGTCAGATGGTTCAGTGGAGCGTCATAAGGCTCGACTCATTGCAAGAGGTTTTCAGCAGACTCATGGGAGAGATTATGATGAGACATTTGCTCCAGTTGCTCACATGACCTCTGTTCGTACTCTTATTGTTGTGGCTGCAACTCGATCATGGAAAATCTCACAAATGGATGTGAAGAATGCTTTCCTTCATGGTGATATACATGAGGAAGTTTTTATGCAGCCACCTCCGGGAGTTGAGGCCCCAGCTGGTCATGTTTGTCGCCTTCGCAAGGCACTTTATGGGCTTAAACAAGCCCCGCGTGCATGGTTTGAGAGATTCAGTTCTGTAGTTCGAGTTGCTGGTTTCTCTTCGAGTGATCATGACCCTGCACTTTCGGTTCATACTTCTGGCAGTGGTCGTACATTGCTTCTGCTCTATGTGGATGATATGCTAATAACTGGAGATGATCAGAAGTACATTGCTTTTGTTAAAAGAAAGCTAAGTGAACAATTCAAGATGTCAGATCTAGGGTCTCTCAGTTACTTTCTGGGAATTGAAGTTGATTGCACGGATGACGGTTACTATATTTCTCAGTCTCGCTATACTCAGGATTTGGTAGCGCGCTCGGGTCTTACTGATACTCGTATTGCTACTACTCCAATGGAACTCCGTTACAGTTGCGTTCTACTGATGGCATTCCTCTTGAGGATCCATCCCGCTATCGACATCTTGTTGGCAGCCTTGTATACCTCACCGTGACAAGACCTGACATTGCCCATGCAGTTCACATCCTAAGTCAGTTTGTTAGTGCTCCTACCTCAGTTCATTACAGCCACTTGCTTCGTGTTCTTCGATATTTGAGGGGAACATCATATCGCCGGTTATTCTATGCCCGCACAAATCAGCTCCAGCTTCATGCTTACTCTGATTCTACTTGGGCGAGTGATCCTGCTGATCGTTGCTCTGTCACTGGCTATTGTCTTTTTCTCGGCACCTCTCTTATTGCATGGAAGTCTAAGAAACAGACTGCAGTGTCACGCTCTAGTGCTGAAGCCGAACTAAGAGCACTAGATACTACTACTTCAGAAATTGTCTGGCTTCGTTGGTTATTGGCTGATCTTGGTGTCTCATGTGATGCACCCACAACCGTTCTTTGTGACAGCACTGCTGCTATCCAGATTGCAAATGATCCAGTCAAGCATGAGTTAACCAAGCATATTGGTGTGGATGCTTTCTTCACACGCTCTCATTGTCAACAATCAACCATTCATCTCGAATATGTTCCTTCGGAGATTCAACTTGCAGATTTCTTCACAAAGGCTCAAACAAGAGAACAACATAAACTTCATATTCTCAAACTCAATGTCGCTGATCCACCTTGAGTTTGAAGGGGGTGTTAGAATATATGTGTATCTAGCCCATTAGTCTAGTCTGGCCCATGTAACCTTTGTATATGATTTTGATTTTAATAGAGAAAAGTTAGTTGGCATATTCATATTATTGACACCTCGCACACAACCAGATGCACCACCATGGTTTGCTGCCACAACCACCGCTCTATCCAAGGTAGCTGATGGTTGAACCGATGGGAAGAAAGAGCTGGCCCGTTGGCCAGAGGTTCCACGGAGAGGCGAGATCGAAGGGGTTGAAATCAAGGACGCCTAGATCTTGGGTAGGAGCAACCTCAACGGTGACCCTGCACCACGAGCGTCTTCCACGCAGACCACATCGTCGTTCACACGACCGACATAGCTGACCAGCACCTACACAACGCCACCTGCCGAAAAGGCGACGCCATGTCCACCGCTTGGAGCCGCCGCTCCAGATCCAAGAGACCAACCTCACCCATCACCCATGGGAGGACGAGCCGTAGGCACGCAGCCAGCCACCCAGCTGCCGCACCAACGTTCCACCACCACCTGCATCTCGACTCCGACCGGTGCCGGACAAACGTGCTAAGGCAAAAACCGGCGCTGCTCAGATCTGCACCGACACACAGATCAGCAGAAGGGGGATACGCGCAGGTCGCCGGCCATGGCCGCGGGCCGACGCCACTGGTCGGAGCCGAGGGTGCCGACGAGCCCGACCACACTGGTCGGAGTCGGCCTAGCGAGGACCTCAGCAAGCAGCTCCGACGCGAACCGAGGAAGGCTTCCACGGCCACTTCGGCCGGCGCGCACCGCGCCGAGAGGAACGACGCCTCCATGGGCAGACCTCCGTCGACGTGAGCCCCTCTCGATTTGGGCCAAATTCCTTGCGCTATGAACGAGACCTGGGAGAGAAGGGGAGCGGGCGGGGAAGGAAGAGGCGGAAGGAGAGGCTCCGCCACCGCCGCGGGCCGGCCCGGCGGCGGCGGCGAGGGAGAAGGGGACGGGGGTTGGCGGTGCTAGGAGGGAAGCCCTAGTCCCCCTAGCCGTCCAGAGAGGACGACGCGGGGGTCGGTCTTCGTCGTCCAGTCGATACACTATGGTTTATAAACTGAAGTATTGTACAAAACTGTAGTAGTTTTTTTTGCTATAATGGAAACTTCAGTCCAGACAACCTTTTGCATATACTGAAGTATTGTACAAAACTGAATTATTCGTTGCCCAGTCACTCCACTACTTCGGTATTGGAATACTGTGGTTTAGACAAAACCGAGTTTCCAAACTAGGCCTTAACCGGATGAAAATATTTTTATGAAATTTAATGCAGAAAAATTCTACAAAAAAGCATTTAGAATTCAATCCTACAATACAAAAGGCCCAAATTGTCTTAAGTTTTTATCCTCTAAATTTCGATGGAAGTGCTTTGTATCGAAAAGCCCCCCTTAAAGAATATCCTAAATAATTTTATCATCCAATTTTCAAGCTAGATTATCCAACAGTTGTAAATGTGGACATCCTATTTGCAGATATAGCATAGTTGTAAACATGTTACGTGTAGATTTTACCTCTTTGCTTATGACGACCGATGTTCGCATATCTAGTTGGTACAGTCGTTCCTGTTGAACAGATCGTTGTTCTAACCATTTGTTTTCCTTGGTTATGTAAGAACACAACTTTTTTCAGGATTGCTATTTTGGGTGACCGGGAAAGTGAAGTAGAGCTAAGATATTTTCGTGTTGCTGATGTCGTGACTGAGAAGACTTGCATCAACAATTTCTGGGGAGTTTATTGCAGGCGTAACGAGATCAGTGGTCGTCTCCGTTGAGAGTTCCATCCATGATGTTGATGGGATTGAATTGGCCCCGTTATGCATGCTCACGATATTTAACTCCATCGTCCATATGACCGAATAATAGAGAAGTTCCGAGTCAGCAAAATTACTCCTTGACGTTCTACATGATAGGAGGGTAAATGTTATGACGTTAATATAGCAGGTTGCTACTAAAGTTAGAAATTAGGATCTTCTCCACGAATTATACCCCTTCGTTATAGGAATCGTTGAAATCCAACCGAATGGTTCGTCGTCCATTAGAATGTCTACTGCCGGATTAAACGTGCCCATGGTAGGTGACTCTTCTCAGGTATCTTTGTTAGCATGGGAAGAGCTGAAGATGGCTATACATTGTTCGTCGTTGTCGCTTGCCTGCTGTCGTTCCTCAGATCGCGTCTTCTGACGCTCCACAATTTGGGAGCTCCATATTTCTGTGACAAAGTCACCTGGTCTCTGTCCCAAGAGGTTGTTCGCGTTCACTATCTTTCGACAGAAAACATCTTTGTTCGCTCGCCGGCTCCAGTTCAAACGTAGGTTGGTTACCGTTGTTTGTCGAGTCAGCCACTGTCCTGCCTTCAGTCGGAGATCTTGATGGGTCATTGTCCACGTCCATTTCTAAATTGCCAGCTTGAATCTCTGACGCGACATTGTCGTCGCTCGGATCTCAGAAATCCTACTCACATGAGCAATTTTGACGGTTAGAAAATTTGCAGTTGTACAACGTTACTGACTAAAAGTAATTATATTTGTTATTTACTTCTGATAGTTGGTGATTCTTCAAGAAGGTTCTGATTCTGTCAATCTCACTTTTGTCGATTTTTCCAGCGAACAACTTCGTCATGATATCAGAGAGCTGATCTTCTAGTTTCTTCTTCGAGATCCCGTTCTTGTGCTTGCGATACAGGTTTATGTGTGTGTTCAGAGGCTGGTTTCGACGATTCAGCCAGGCGGCGACCAAGTTCTCCGTCTTGAGGCTTCGATCCTAAAATATACGGATCTTGGTCATCAACTGTTCCACGATCGGTTTATCGGCTTCGTTCGGTCCGGGCGCCCGATTGGAACTCGGCTTGTATTTCCCCTTCTGATAAGGGGAAGGTCGGATTCTTTACTATTTGATTGGTTTAAGCAGTAGAAAAAGGTACAATTAATGTCAGTTCTTTACCTTGCTGGCGAATTTAGGCCGAGGATAATCTTTCAACCCGCGTCGAATGTTGAAGTTGATGCTGCCGCATTGGAGCAGTGGCCCCTTTATTTGTATATTCTCTTTGAAGCTTACAGATGAAGATATTTTTCCAAAGTGGGAGGGAGGACTTGATGCACAGAAATCTTTTGCACAATGCTTCAAAACACGCCACGGGAAGGATTGAATTAGGGCACAGGTTGTGAGGCTGGAGCTTATAAAAATGGAGCAGCTCGAGGAAGAAAGACGACCACGACAACGAGATGCCTCGGTCGAGGAACACGGTGAATAGAACCACTTCACCACTTTCCGAATTGGGGCGAGTTTCGTCACCCGGTGGTCAGCATCTCCACTTCTACGCGGTGGCAATATGTCGGCTTCAATGTATGACGTCAGGATGGCCTCCTTTACTGTCGATTCACTCCAGTTACAGCAGATGCGCTTTCCGGCTTTCTTTGTTTCCATGGGGTTGGGATGGGGAATATGAAACCAGAGGAGATAGGGGTGGAAATGGATGGATTTTTATTGACCCATGTGTCGTACCGTGGGTAGGAACCGTCTGTGTGCGTAGTAATAATTTGTTTCTCTCGGAAGAGTTATGTACGAGCCGGCTCACGCTATGTATAATGTCGTGCCGCCTATACTCGGCGTGTGGAAAACCGGGGTGTCGTGATGATCTTGATTCCTTCCCGAGGTGCGCGAGGCAAGGGCTGCGTATAATCTTATGAGTCAGACGAGTGGATTCTGCCGGCACGTGATTGAGACGGTGGTTTAAAGACAGAGGAAAAAATGCATTTGATCGGTAGGAGGTGTCATCAAGAGTCATACATGATGTTCGTGTTGTTTCCTGTCTATTATTTATCTACTAATTTTGTCCTCGACCTTACATATGTATGTTATTTTTTCAATCCGTTAATTATTGGCATCATGTATGACATGTTGTCAAGACAGGGTTCGGTGGATCGTGCACCAAGTCGCATCCTAATCTAGTAGTACAAGGTTTGTTCACCCAAACCACGCGTAGCGTACGATCGAGGTTTTATTACCCTGTGCAATCTCTATCACATCGCACAGGGTTAAAACTGGTGCACACGGTTTATGTTTTAAACAGTGTGCAATTATACATAACCTATAGTTTCTTCTCTCTATGTGCGACCCGGTGTTAACAACACAAGCTTTGGTTTGAATCCCGCTAACTAAGTATTATGTTGGTTCGTATCATTGTTTAAGATAGTGTTTCCTTTAGCAAATATGTTTTTAGTGAAAGTTGTTGCAACTGCAATCGTTAGGCCATAAAATAGGAGGTGAATCCCATGACCGTGAAAGGGTTACAGTAGGGCTTTCCTCGCCGTTTCAGTCAAAAAAGCCCATGACCATGAGAGCGACAAAGCCCAGCAAAAGTCTGCCCAACAATCTGCACCTCTTCTCCATATTTTTCAGTATGATGAAATTTCAATGCCTACCAATATCTGGTGAGACTTTGCTATAGCGAAGTTGGTCATACCAAGCTACACAGCTTAATTTTGATGGCGACATTCGAAGTGTGATGCAGATGAAATTGTAAATATTTAGCTATGCACGTCTAGCAAGCAAGAAAAAAGATGACTTGAGCCATATCAGCAACTCAATCTGTGGCTCAAGATGAGAGGCCTCTGACACATGTAAGGAAAGTCATAGGTGATTCTTAATATATTGCTTGTACTTTTCCTATTTCTATTTGGTGAGCCTGATGTACTTAGTTATTTGGTTTGAGAAGTAGTCTAGATGTAAGCGTACGCATACACCCACATATATCCCGTTTGGTTTTGTAGCCACAATACTGTAACCTAAATTTAAGTGTCACTAGCTTAGAAAGTATGACAAAATTATCTAAATGTGAATTCATGAAATGTGTCCATGCTTAATTATGCCTATACCATCAGAATTCAAGTTTACCTGCCTATTAGGTCTTTTTGCAAAACAGGATAGTGACTACATACAATATTTGGTCGAACGAGTACAAACTTTGAGCACAATACTCTCCTGACTCTTGCGTCCCTCTATGAGGTGACACGAAAAACCCTAATTTCCGCCGGCGGCCCTCCTCTAACCTACCACCCCTCATCTCTGTGAAATGAAGTGGACAAGCGAAGCTTGTGCTGCAAACAGCGGAGAAGGGTTTTTTCTCGCGACGCACATGTGTCCCTCGTATGAAGGCCGCCAGCCTTGTTGCGGTGGTGAAGGTTCTTAGTGGGGCACTCTGTTCGCTGGTAGCATGCGATGGCGGTGCAAATGACACGTGGTAGATGTTGTGGACCGTGGTGGAGGGCCCTCGGTCTTGTGGTTGTGCGACAGCGCTTGGGCCCATTCTAAGTCTGAGGGGGCCATGGTTCCGGCAAGAGAGGCTTAATTAGTGTGGCTCCGACGAGGTGGTGGCATAAAGAAGCTACGGTGGTCGTCTGACGTGGGGGCTAGCCCATGCTGGTGGGCAGGAAGGATGTGCTAGTCGAAGCCCCCCTTCTTCGTTGGCGACAAGAGGCTTTCACCTCTTTGAGGTGGTGGTTCAAGCCCGCGACTTGGATTCTTGACCCTCATCTCCACTCGACCCCTGGTCCGGAAGTATTTGGGATCATGTTCCTTGGCAGTGGGTGAAAGCCCTTCTTGGTGAGGGCTGATGTTGACCATGGCGACACCTACATGTGTCGCTTCCTTCATAGCCCTGATTGTGTCTTCCCTTCTTTGGGCGATCCTAGGTCCAGTTATCCGTACAAGGCGGTGGTGGTGACACAACATCATTCTCTTCTTGTAGACGTGTTTAGGCTGCCAGGAGAGTCCCCGATGTGGAAATTGGATATGGTGTCCTCTCCAGTCTATTCGGCAAGGCTTGGGGGCAATGTGCTTCTGGTGTTGGCTGTTGTCCAGGGCATGGGCCTCCGGGGCGCAATGTATGCCATCAGTATGGTCGTGTTATGGCGGTGTATGGCTTTGATCGTGACACACTTTTGAGGCTCGGTGCCCCGTCTTCTCACCATTCACGGTTGTAGGTTAGGCAAGGCACATATTTGTCGCCAGATTTCTATATGGATACGTTGTAAACCAAACCACATCACGAGCGCATGCTTGGAGTTATAACCATTGTATGGTGTTGTACATACCGTCTTCGCATTTCTTCTTCTAGAAAAATAGATACACACCTTTCATGATGGATAAAAAATAGGAACAAACTTTTGAATCCTAGGTATAGGAACAAACTTTCGAATTGTGCACACTACAAGTATGAATGAATTTGTCCAACATCTGGTGCGGGATGTATAGTTGTTAGGTCGATTTGGAAAGATGATTTTTAATGTTTAACATTGACATTAGTGTGTTTTAATCTAAATAGCCAAGCAATAATCTCAGAAAATTGAAGGGTGAGCTTAACATCTTTCACATCGATGACAACCCGTGCACTAGCAATAATCTCGTCTTGCTTACTTTTCTTGTTTGCGCAAGGCTTAGAGTCCTTTTCGCTAGGTCCAAATTCGTCAAAGCGAAAGATCTGACCCAAAGATTCTAGATACTTTTCCTTACTTTGTACATGTAGTACTTCACCTAATTTCTTCCTCTGCCTTCTCCCTAAGTTTTGCTAAAACCGGCAACATAAAGTTTGACGATTTATCTACAATCACTAGATGGGCTCGAGCGAGGGTCCTATTTCGTTCTCCATGACTTCAAAGTTGCTTCTCTTTATCAATTATGGACAGACAAGGTCTATCTTTTTGATCAAAGGTTGAATTGATCATCATAAGAAGACTTAGGCCAAAAATTAGGATACATTTTGGAAAAAGATGAAAATTTCATTGAAGAGAAGCAAATGAAAACACTTTCATAAAAATTCTCGTAGAATCGAGAATGAAGTTTTCATTATGTGCATGCCAGATCATGAATTAGTAACAACATCTGATATCCGAAAAGGGGCATGTGGTGAACCATACCGATAGAAAGAACACTGAAATGAACCATATCGAGCACATGTCTCACTCTACAAGTAAAGTTCGATGAGTTCTTAGCGGACATGTGCCTACTATCTACTAAGTGTGTGCTATGGCTCACCATTATCTGAACCGACGCAGTACAAACAGTAGGTCGTAGTTTGCACCTGTCCGGAGAGGTGCAAAGGAGAGCTGCGAGAGGAAATGCAATTCAAAGGCAATCCTTTGTTGTTATCTGGTCCTTGATAGAAAGAGGACCTTATGAAGAGTGTTGCTTAAAGGGGAACCTGAATCGATGGATATCTTGTCATGTGAATGGCATCATCAAATCAAAGCAACCCTGCTCGTCGATTACCAGGGGAAGTCAATCCATACATATATGCATGGAATTAGGTTTACCAGGGCTTCAATTCAAAGCTTATCACACTTCTCCTTCCGCCCTTCCAGTTACATGATAAACTTTATGATCCATTTTTAGAAATTGCAACCAAAGAATCAGAACGAGTGGGTCTAGACTCCATCCTCACACTCGGTGGGGATGACTCTATTGAATCTATTGAATTTGTTTTTTTCCTTGCATGCACAGATGAACCTTGTCCGCTTGATATTAATTATTTTATTTTTCTAATCAGAATTAGCAATTTTATTTGCTATGACTCTATGTTATCGCTGTCGTGGGTTAAAAGAAAATGGTAAATAAAAGAGACAATTCTACAATTCTGGTTGAGAATATTATATATTCAATTTTTCATGGTTAGTACCCGAAATTTTTAATTTCTTTTTGTTATGTCAAATCCACTTTGCCACCCGAGTGTGCACCCGGTATTTAAAAAACACAATTTCGGAATGTCGTAAATTTTAAAATAAATTTCACGGATACATCTTCACAATTTATGTGTCCACGAAGTTGTTTCGCGAAAAATCAATATTTTTTGTGGTATGTGTAAAAGTAGACAAAAAATCTTTTTAAAGTCTTATTTTAGCACCAAATTCTGCTTTTTCATACAACCCATAAAAATGTCATTTTTTTTTGGGAAACGGTTTCATGACACATACTATGTTACACGCGTATGTTTTCTGTAATCATAACATTTTGAAATGGGTTTAAAATAATTTTAAATACCGGTGCATATACACCCGAAGCCAAAACGCCTACCCCTTTGTTAATTCTTAGTTTGTTTTGATGGGAAACCGAAGAAGGGGAACCTTTATGCCATAATTAGAAACCAAAATCCTGCCATGAACCGAATCTTGGTTGTGGATTGTTATTTCTTAATGTACATACTGTTCTCATTTCAAAATTTCTAGCGTGGTCGTTTTGATGTTCTTTTTCGGTTAAAAAAAATTATAAGTCTTAAAGGTTGTTATATAACCTGTGCGTGTCGGGAGTACAATTTGTTGTGTACATTGTAGCATTCCTTGTAGCAAAATTCTTTTACTATGTCAAGGTGCCTGGTGCTATCTAGATCTCCTGCACAACTTTTCTAGATCAAAAGCTCTTTATACAGAAACATAAACTTCTCAAGGAAGCTCGTTGGAAAGCATGCAGATGAGCAGACATGAGCGTTCCTTTTCACCCTCCATTGGATAAATGTAAGGCCAAGTCCAAGTATAAAGTGCACACATAATAGTGAACTGAGCCTAGCTCAGCTGGTTTGGTTCCTTGTGGTGGAACGGCCCACCTAGGTTCAAGTCACAGACTTGGCATGGGTGCTCGCATTTTCCTGGATTTTTAGGATTTAACCGGCGCTATGCTTTCAGTGGTATGTGACGTGCCCGTCAACAACGAGACGCCCGTGGTGACTTTCGTCAACCTCAAGATCTGCCGGACCAGTCTCTCGGGTGCTCATAGGGGTAGGTGTTTGCGTGCGTGCGTTTCATAGGGTGTCTGTACGTGCGTGTTTGTGAGCGTCTGCGTCTGTACTGTGTTTCTCAAAAAAAAATGCACACATAATACTTCCTGCTGCTATACGCAATGCATCAACGGGTTCTGATTGTTTCTATTTTGACACATCATATTACTAAGTCACAGTCGTAGGGATGCCATCAAATTGGTAAGAACTTCATTAGCATATACTTAAGTGAACTAGTTCTAGTAAAAGATAAAAAATATCTGGGGACTTTACCTTCATCAAATCTCGTTTCAAAATATGCCACCCTTCATTTCACTTACACACGGGCTATGTTCACACATGCTGCGAATAAACACGAGAGCTGCAAATATTGAAATCAAACTTTTATACGAGAGTTACAAAGAAGTGTACATTCTTCATATTTTTCCAAATTAACATTGGAAAACTTGAAGATACTTTAATTTTTCATTTCTCCAAATTATTAGACAAAATTTGTAATACTAGATTCGTTTCGTTGGTTTTGTCAACCCGTCTAAACCAGGTTTGAATAGCCCTGGAGTAGGATTTCAAGCAGCGTCCAGCATTTGCCTGTTAAAGTAGTGCCAATACAAAAGTTAAATAGTCCGTAAAAGATGTTACAACTACACATGCCTGATTTTTATGGGAGCGGGACGGATCCTGGAGCCACTTTGCACCGCTAACCTGGAGTGATAGAAAAAGATCTCTATATATCTTGGAATGAAAATATTGCATCCTTATTATACAAATCAGGGTAGCAATATACGGTTGAACACTAGTCTAGGGCAAAAACATGAGTAGTAGGTAGGCACGGCCGTATCATTAACCTCCACATGGTTGATGGTGTCTTGCCCCTGTCAAATACCCAATATTACCCATAGGCCATAGGTTTTCATATAACGTTACGACTCCTACATGAGCCCATAAAATAAATAAAAGATCCACCGTACAAAAGAAAAGTAACGGCATGTATCAGACGAAAGAGTCTAATCAACGAAGGCAGGCAACGTTGGGTTTTCAAAGTTTACTCCAGAAGGCACCCTCAATTTTGAAAATAAAAAAAAACAGCCGCATACTCTATAAATGTACGTTCTCTAGTAATTTACAGTTGTCCAAAAATATTCTAGGTGATCTATAAATAATATTCTAGCGAAAAAAATAAATTGCGTGCCAGCATGCCATCCATAGAGAGAGAAATGTGCGGTTCTCCTGCTTACCGATGGAACCGACAAAATAGTGAAGATACTGTCATCAAAACACACATTACCGGGCCACAACAACACGCCACAGTGCGAGAGAAACAAGAGAGAGCACGAGTGACAACATGACCGGTTTAACAAAATCCTAGCGAGAATGTATGAGATGGCGTGGGCAATGGCGTATAAGGCAAGCCATATACACGAGAAGAGCGAACATTGTTAGAGAGAATGCATACTTTAAAAGAATTGCATAATTATAAAGACAAAAATCATATGCAATTTGAGACTAAGATTAGACTTAAAAGTAAATAAAAATGAATATTTGTGAGCCATAAAAAATGTTTCAATATATTGCATAAACGTTCACTAGGATTGAATTCCAAAAAAAATATGAGATCTGTCAATATCAAAAGAAAGATCTCGGTGGAATAAATGTGCATAATTTTCACAAGCGTTACATAGGCAAGAAAAAAAAAGGAGAGGAACGGAGGCAGAGAAGGGGCATAAAAAGCTACAAGGACATCTATATATAAACAGCTCGGAGGACATAAAAAAAGACAGAGAGAATAGCAAAAGGAAAATAAATAACAAAAAGGAAGGAGAGAGATAGAATAGGAGAGCACACAACAAGAAAGGAAGGAGAGGAAGAGGAGGAGGGGAGGTGGTGGTGCCGTGTGGTATGGCCTTTGAGGTTGCCATGCCTCCCCAAGATCCTAGGCTGCCAGCTCGCGTCCCTTCCTCGGATCAACTGGTGCGCCCTGCCTCTGAATTCACCCTTCTTTCTCCGCCCCGCCGTGCCAAATTCTGCTCCATTTTGGTGCCCAATTGCTGCGGTTTCGATCGGTTCTTGGAGCCGGGCATTCTCGGTGCGTTGTCGTCCGTGTTTAGATCTGCCTCCCGGATCGCCGGCGCGCTAAAGATCGGATCTTGCGCCGCCGCGCCGGCGCTCGTTTTCTTGATCCGATGGCTGCTGATTCGATCGGCCGGCGTAAGATCTGATGCGAAAGCTTCTGTCTTTGTGTTGGTTGCAGGGTGGAAGTAGGAGGCCAAGCCGGACATGGAGGCAGACGCTGGGAAGCTGTTCATCGGTGGCATCTCGTGGGACACCAACGAGGACCGCCTCCGGGAGTACTTTGAGAAGTACGGAGAGGTGGTGGAGGCCGTCATCATGCGCGACCGGGCCACCGGCCGCGCCCGGGGCTTCGGCTTCATCGTCTTCTCCGACGCAGCAGTCGCAGAGCGTGTCATAATGGAGAAGCATATGATCGATGGCCGCATGGTAACCGCTCGTGTTTGCTTACGTGCGTTATGTTCATGATGTGCTAGATCCATGCTTGTATATCGCTTTGTAGCTTCTTAGTAATTATTGTCATTGTGGAACATTCACAATGTTTGGATTGTTTTGTCAGGTGGAGGCCAAGAAAGCTGTTCCCAGAGACGATCAGCAAGCTCTTAGCAAGAGTGGTGGAAGTGCTCATGGATCACCAGGGCCTAGTCGCACCAAGAAGATTTTCGTCGGAGGTCTCGCATCCACGTGACAGAGGCAGACTTCAGGACCTATTTTGAGTCGTTTGGTACCATCACTGATGTTGTTGTGATGTATGATCACAAACAGCAGCGTCCTAGAGGGTTTGGGTTCATCACATATGATTCTGAAGATGCTGTGGACAAAGCATTATTCAAGGACGTTCCATGAATAAATGGAAAGATGGTTGAGGTAAAGAGGGCTGTTCCTAAGGAGTTATCACCTGGACCTAGCATGCGCTCTCCTGCTGGTGGAATCAACTATGTAATGAACAGATCCAATAGCTTTCTCAATGGCTACACCCAAGGTTACAGTCCCAGCCCGGTAGGGGCTATGGAGTGAGGATGGATGCTAGGTTTGGGCTTCTATCAGGTGGAGGTGTGTAGCTATCCTTCTTTTGGTGGTGGTTATGGAATTGGTATGAATTTTGACCCAGGGATGAACCAGGGTATTGGTGGTAGCTCGAACTTCAACAATAGTGTCCAGTATGGACGGCAGGTCAATCCATACTACAGTGGTAATTCGGGTAGATACAATAACAACATTAGCTTGGTGGAGTCAATGAGAACTCTGGGTCAGTGTTTAACTCGCTGGCTCGTAATCTATGGGGTAACTCGGGCCTCAATTACTCTTCCAACTCCGCAAACTCGAATTCCTTCATGTCATCTGCAAATGGAGGCCTTGGTGGAATTGGGAAACAATGTGAACTGGGGAACCCTCCTGTGCTTTCTCAGGTGCTAACGCTGGCTCAGGCTATGGCAGTGGTAACTTTGGTTATGGATCCAGTGAAAACAACTTCAATCTTAGTCCCAGTGCTTATGGAAGGAACGCTGGATCAGGTGGCGTCAATGTTTCACTCAAACCAGTCAAGCAATGGATATGGGAGGAACTTTGGAGATTCGTCAGGAGCTGGTGGTGGCTCCATCTATGGAGACACAACTTGGAGATCTGGATCTGAGCTTGATGGAACTAGCCCATTTGGATATGGGCTTGGGAATGCAGCAGCTTCAGATGTTACAGCAAAGAGCGCAGCAGGTTACATGGGGCATTAACAGATAGAGGTTAGATATTTTCTTCCTTGTGTTCTTTGTGCTTTTCATTTTGTATCTTGACAGAGTGTTTAAATACTAGTTCATGTACTAGCAGCATCAGGTAAACACCGTGAAAGTTCGAAACTGTCCCGCTGAACTGTTGGTACTAATGTTTAGACAATGTAGCTTCAAATATGTAGCATTTCCTGTGTTGAAGCACTCACACTGTAGAGTGCCATTCATGATGCTTAAGTTCCATATATAGAATATATTCAGTATGAAAAATACTAATGCTGGTCTTAGTTCTCCCAGGATAATGCTCAAATGTACTTGTGACATTTGAATGTCCATGAATCTAGAAAGTATCGATGATTTAAACCTAGCAGCACCATGATAAAGAAGTTACTGTCATTATGAACTAAAAGATGTCATTAACATCCATTGAAAATATATAAGTGGCTATGTACTTCATGTTCCAACTGGCCATAAAAAATGCTTTTAATAGTTGTTTATGATCGATATTGCAAATTTGATATGAAATAGACACATTAGTTGATTGGATGTGATAAGATCCATCATATATTATAGTATTATGATAGTTTGCAGTTTGAACGATAATGAAATCAAGTATGGCCTTGTTATTCTTTGTGCTAAAGTAAACTGTTTTACCGGCTAGTTCTAGATACGTGATTCTCCGCAGCCATGATGAAATAATTGATGCACCTCACGCTTAATTATGGAAACATAATAGACAATAATAATTTATCTATAAAATTTTGGTCATCCATTCAGGACCCAGCTTTGACATCTATGCTGGCACAGTTACCAACCAAGAGGAACTATTCTTCCCAGTTCCCGTCTATAACGAGAGCACCCCCCATCTCGTACTATGTCTCAAAAAATATTGGTCATCCATGAACTGTAGCCATGATGAAAGATGCACCTCATGTTTACTTATGAAAAACATAGTTAGCCCAGTAATATGCCCATCAAGGTGTATGAATACGTATGTCTCAGCTCCAGTATACACTTAACCTTAAAATTCTGTATTGCTCTTTTTAAATCATTTGAACTTTTTTTCCTTGCCCATCCTCTCCAATTAAAAAAACCTATTCTCATGCTTTTATTGTTATCTAGAGTACACGTTTTGCTGTCCATGGTGAATGCATATCTAGTACCTAAACTAGTAGAATTAAGGGCTACAGAACCAAGCTTAAGTTATCTATCACTTGCATGGTATTTCGGAATATTTTGCCCCCTCCATGGACTGATACTTGGTTCAATCTAGTGCCGCTGCTGGTTGACCGTTACTTCAGCTAAGATATAGTCCAATGACTTCTTTTGGTTACAGTACTGGACCAATTTCTAAAAGTGTATTTTCTAGAACTCGCTAATCTGAATTTGTAAGAGTCTACTATTGACCTAACCCTAATTACTGAAAAGTAGATAAAAGTAAACGACAATATTCTTCTCTGCTTTATTGGGAGGGGTCGGCCCCTTTATTAATAGACAAGACTTGATCAACAAGCCAGTAAATCTATTCAAACTCTAATAGGATATCTAAACTGACTGGACTCTTTCCTAACAAAGAAACTTAATCAACTAGGACTCTCCACGTTGGGTGGGCTGGCCCACACATAACAGAATTATTACTTGTGCCGTCACTAACCATTGCATCATGTCTTGTGAACCCTTTTTGGCTTGATATACTATACAAGTATTAAATGACGTAGATTGTGTTATGCCGAATAGCTCTAGAACAACTCATTGAAGATGCATTTGCATTTGGACAGTTCAACTAAGCTCCTTCTCTTAGAAGATGAACTGTTAATGCATGTTCACTCGATGATTCGGGCCAAGCATTATACCCATGTTGCATTTGTATAGAGCAATATTCTATTTCTCTGGATGCCAGTTAACACTGCCGAGATATAAAAGACACCATTGAACCAACTTGTTTGTGCTCTTTATCTTGCTTCAGGAATCGAACCGTGGTAACTTATCTGCTTGGCTCTGTGCAGGAATGACGCCGCCTAGGAATCTTTTTCACATACAACAATTCATATTAGGTTGAGGAGAGAACCGCAGCAGGTGCATAAGGTGCAAATTTTGAACTTCACATGATTTAAAGGCATGGGTTAGTTAATAGAGCTAACCAGGGAGTTGGTCGAAGAGATGAGATATATATCATTGGAGGAGGGCCTTTTAAGCGTATTTGCGTATGTAAGGTTTGGGATTGTGGTTTCAGATTTCTACAGCGAATTTAGATTTTGGCGACCCTGTTTTTTTTTCCTGGTTGAGATGTGAAGTAAGATTGCGGGATATATATGTCTGAAGAGTGTTCAGTTGTACGGCGGCGCTGCCCCCCCAATATAGACCACCCCCCTTTTTTGGGTTTTTGTTCGTATAGTAGAAACTGCTCTAGTGTTCTTGGAACTTGTGTGCTAGCTCTTGTTATCAGGATGATAATTTTCCTATTTTTTTTGCTTCTTTTTTCTTTCTATCGTACTGAAGTGTATGTACCAGAGGTCTGGTCTGTGTTTTTCCTAGTGCAACTTTTGAGGAATGCCCCTCCTGGGTCCCAGGGAATAATAATGCTACAATAAATATTCTAATTCATTTTGTGGCTTTCCTTCTAAGTCTATTTTCTGTGTCCTGCTGGAATATCTGTACATTCTGATTCTCTCTGCAATTTGCCTGTGTACATGCTTATTTTTCTGCACCATCTTCTTTCTTCTGGACCTGTCTGTCCTAGTGTGTGGTGTTAGGTTCTTCTGCATAATTCTCCTCCATAGCTTTCGTTGTTTACTTCTGTTTGCTTTATCAATTAATAACCACAACACCTCTCGAGGGATGGCAGATAACTATTCTGCCTTCTATATCTGTATGGCCTAGTGTGTGGTATTAGGTTCTTCTGCATGCTACTACAGAGAGGTGTAGTAGTATCTTTTGCTGTTTACTTGTGTTTGCTTTATCGATTAACCACAACACCTCTGGAGGGATGACACAATCTGATGTAGAACCAGCACATAGTTGAAATTAGCAATAGATGATGATATCACAAGAAAACATCAACATCACTATGGGATCTGGAAGACTCAATGAATTTCATAGGACCTGGTTGAAATGATATTTGATCATACCAATACCATTCGAAACATAGGGGAATGAGCTCATTAAGCTTCTTAGGACTATTGTAGCTTCACTGTAATCCCACACAAAATTGAACATCCACTTATTCTTTTGTTTCCACACTTCTTCACACGTCTTCCCTATGTCCTGTACTCACATCTAAACTGCAATGTTCTTTTGTTTCGCTATCCGAGATGATAAAGGAAGAACTTTCGGCACATTGCTTCTAGTGGAACAGTTGCTGAATTTAGCTCGAAATAGTCAATCACACACAAGGAGTTGCAGCATCGCCCTTGTTCTGAAAACAATAATTTAACGGAGCGTACCAATTATTGCAAAATTTCATTGTTGGAAATAGACATCTATGCATATTTTAGTATGACAAGAAATGGATGGCGCAGTCTGCAGAAAAAAAAGGGTTAGCTGATATAGTCATGATTTTACACATCTCATCATTTGGTTCTTTCACCGAAGCTTTTCTGAAATGCAGCAATTTTGTACATACACCCTGTCTTTTCTACACTTGATGTGATGGATGCCAATTAAAAAATACAACCTCCAATTGCACTCTCAAGATATGTCGTGGGATTCAAACTTCAGGAGGTGTTCTGCTGATGAGGAAATTTTAGTGGCAACATTTTGGTGTAAAAAGTTTAAAACTGTTCGAACTCTTCCACTAGTTTCGGGGGTTCATTTTTTGGTCTAGACCACCGGCGGGAGCAAAATTAGCCACGATGACCCGTGACGTGGCATCCAGGTCAAATGGGGTTGATATAGGAAAATTCGCGTGTGGTATTTCTGCGGTTACCCCTTTAATTCGCGGTATTGACATGTGTGTGCCCACGCCTTCCCTCCCCGCAAAACCTAGGTCGCACCCTGTGCATCTTAAACCTCATCCTCCATTTTCCATGAGCATCCTACCACCCCACCGATACACCGGCACACTACCATCTTGTCAAGTTGATTCACCCGTAGCCACTCTGACCATCTGATAGCTCATGAAGCTCTGTCGTGTTCATATGTGGCCGTAACACTACCAACCGTCATTACTATGTCGATCTCCACATCCGATGTGTCCCGGTCATGTTCTCTCCCGTCTTCGGCTCTTCCTTCTCCGGATCTTCAAGATAAGAAATAACCATGACACCAACATCAAGAACATGGATATTTTCGTTGAAAGAGAGAGAGGAGTGATCATGAATTTGCAACGCTACACACTCCTCAACAAAATGAAGTGGTGGAAAGGAAGAAGCGCACACTCATGGAGATGGCAAGGACGATGTTGGATAAATATGGTAAGTGCTATAATTTTTTGAGCCGATGCTATCAACATCGTTCTTGTCATGTGTCAACCGGGTCTTCATGCGCAAGATTTTGAAGCAAACCTCCTACAGGAAGCTCTTCAAGAAGTAGCCAAATGTCTACCTATGTGTATTCATTTGTAAGTATTATATGGTTATGAAGACTGGATATATTTCTATCAAGGAAGAGTTGACGAACATTTGTTGTGATCCACGAAAAGGAGTACACGCTTGTTTTGGTTTTGTGTGGAACCTTTGAGTGTGGGAGATGCTTTAGAAGATCTCTATTGGGGTGAATTATATTCATGAAGAACTCCATAACCTGCAACAAAGTTTGGTCACTAGTTGAGAGACCCGACGGGAAGCTCCACCATATCATTGGGAAAAAGTTGGTGGTACAAATCGAAGGTTTGAACTACAGTGAAACATATGCCCTTGTTCCACCATATATAGCAAGATGCAGACGACATTGTTGTAAGGAAAAAGGCAAGGTTGGTGGCACAAATCGAAGGTTTGAACTACAGTGAAACATATGCCCTTGTTGTCGTCTTGACACCATTCACAATTTGCTTGCATATGCTAACCATGATTATTTAAAACTCTATTAAATTGATGTGAAAAGTGCATTTCTTAATGACCCATTAAACATGAGGTGTATGTAGAAGAACCATCAGGTTTCAAGGACGCCAATCACATTGAACACACCAAGAACTTCATAAGGTGCTCTATGCTCTTATGCAAGCACCACATGCATGCTATGAGAACCTTATCAAGTTTCTATCTGATTTTGTGATTGAGAAGGTTGATTCCACCCTTTTCACAAAGATGGTAATTTGTTCGCATGCTAAATCTAGGATGATGATATCAAATTAGGTCTACTAGTAGGCCTTGGCGCGGCGGCACGCCGCGCACGTGCCAGTTGAATCAGTACCTATATTTTGGCAGAGCCAGGGGGCACACTTGCATCACATCGAAACAAACTGTACATACTCAGACTCGAACATAAACGCTGATCCATTGATACTTCTGATGAAACCGAAAACAGAAAACGAAATTTACAACTTCTAACATAAAAAGAAGAGTGAATCGAACCGATCTACTGATAGAATACGTCGTAGTCCTCATCTTTTACGCTGTTGAATGTGCCCGCCTCTGCCTCGTTGGCGCCGGGACCGAACACGTCGTCATCGTGGTCTCCATCCTCGTTGCTCAAATCGATAAGAGGTGTTCCTGTGATCCTGGCGTGGCCTTCCCCAACGGCATCGGTGGGACGTCGTTCTTCGATGCCTCAATGGCAGCAGAGATGCCATCGGGGTCATCGGGGCTGGCGTGCTTGAGCTGTGCCGCTCGGAGCTCCGCTAGCAGCAAAGAGCAAGAATCCATCTTCACTTTTTTGGACGCCGACGCCGGACGGCGAGAGCCAGAGCGAGAGCCGCTGCCGATGGCGAGTGCACGGGAACCCGGCTCCGGCTTTGCAATGCGCAGCGGCGCCGAACAGGCGTACAGCGATGAGTTGCGTGTGAAGGGGGAGGATGCGCCCGACAACGATGGCGCCGAGCACAACGACGAGCTCAAGCGCGAGGGAGACGACGCCAGCCCCCTTGGTTCCCGACGTAGTGAGTAGTCCTCGAGCTGTGGCATCTCCAATGGCTCGCCGCCAATGGCGATATGGGCAAGGAAGGCGTCCAGGGTGCGGCCTGGCACGCCCCAAAAGGCGTATCGGTTTCTGTGTTCTTCCCGTCACGTGGCACCGGGCGGGGCCGTCCCACCGAGTCATGCGGTCGGCGTGGATTCGCCGGAATTCTGCCTCGTATCGGTCGGTGTTGGACGGCCTCCACTCGTCTTGCTGGCGTTGCTCGGCGGTGAGCTTGTGCCAGTAGTGGCGACTGACATGTGTGTTCCAGTTGCGATCGTGCGGTCGCGGTGCGTCAGGCACAGGAACGCCGCTGACGCCAATCGACCAACGGCCCCCGCATGTCCGGTGGACACGGATACCACGCACGGAACAGCGCCTCGGCCTCTTGCTTGAGCAAAGTCCGAGGGCCGAAGCTGTTCGTCGCCGCACCGCTGCACCGCTTGTTCAACGCCATGGCTACGGACAGCGGAAATAGGAAGCAACTGGATGTGAAACAAGATGGATGAAGCAGGGCAAGACGCGTACACAGCGAGGCCGACACTTGGAAGCTTTTTAGTAGAGACGGAGGTGGATGGGCCGACGCGCGTCTTGGAACGGTAGTCGTCTGGAAGCACTAAACTCAAAACCGCACTAGCGTTTCGCCTGTCATCTCTAATTAACTCATGAAACGCAGACTGGCCGTCGGGAACCGCGCACAACGCCAACACGATCAAATAACCAAGGGTTTTTCACGTCCGAGTAGAAAAAGCGCACGGGATAAATAAAAAATGTATCCGGAGACGGATGGACCTAACATTTTCGCTAGCGCAACGTAGCGTCTTCCGCCTGGCGATATTTCTCGCCCGCCGCCTAGATGAGGCTATTGGCCCACGCGTGACGGCGCTATTAATCCCCGTCCAGCGAGATATTTCGCCTCTGGCCGCGCGGTGACCATTGTTCCCACCGTCCACCGCGCCATATACCTGCCATAAAACCCTGCCTCGAGCCTTAAAACCTCGGCGCACCCATTCGTGAACCACTTGCAATCTCCACGACAGTGCGAACAATTAATTGCAAGACCCTCCAACGTTTAAAATGAATTCACTCTAAACCCGTTCGTTGCCTGATGCCTACAGCCGGTAGAAAACCCTTAGAGCAGATCAAGAGACTCGCCTAGTTAGGCATGTCGCCTATTGCCTAGTTTTTTCCTATCTTCTCCTGGCTAGTACGATTGCCGACCTCCGCAGCATCGCCTGTCGATCTCCGGCTAGTCACGCCTTTCGTCTCCCACCCAACCGCGTCTGGTCCCTCACAAACCCGTGTCTCCCGTCTCCCGCACTTGGGCAAGCGAAACGTCAAAGAGAGAATACCTCTGAGCCTAGTTGCCAGAATCAACGTGGCGGCACGCTAGTCAAACGACGTGTGTACAGATCCTCCGCCACTGAGTGCATACATACGAACACGATCCTTGCTCTGTAACACCTCTCTATAGACTGAGCCGTTAGTCCACCACCGGGTTCTTCTGCCTATTGTCTAGGTTCGTTCACCCGACTAACGCCTATCTATGATGTATATTTCCGTGTAGCGAAGGTTCTTATTTCGCGCCTCGACTTATCAGACGCCCCTCGCCTAGCCAGGTTTACCACTCACGCCTCGTGCAGCGTTGCGCCGCTACCACCGTCTCCGCCTTGGCCGCACCCAGGTTGCCCTCATCGTGTGGTACCTTCAGCCGTGGACATAAGCTACCAGGCAATCACGGATCTAGCATGCAGTTGGCCGCACACATACAGTTTGGATAGTTTACCGCACGTCCGAGTAGAAAGGCGTACGGGATAAATAAGAAAACGTATCCAGAGACCAATGGACCTAACATTTTCGCTAGCGCAACATGTCGTCTTTCGTCTGACGATATTTATCGCCTGCTACCTAGACGAGACAATAGCCCTACGCGCGACTGGGCTATTAATTCCCGCCTAGATAGATATTTCGGATCTGGCCGCGCGGTGACCGTCGCTCTCATTGTCCACCGCACCGCATACCTGCCATAAAACCATGTCTCGAGTTTCAAAGCCTCTGCGCACCCGTTCGTGAACCACTTCTAATCCCCACGACAATGCGAATAATTAATTGCAAAACCCTTCAACGTTTAAACTGAATCCACTCAAAACCTGTTCGTTGCCTCACGCCTACAGCCGGTGGAAAACACCTAGAGCAGATCTAAAGACCCGCTTAGCTAGGCCTGGCGCCTATTACCTAGTTTTTCCTATCTTCTCATGGCTAGTACGGTTGCCGACCTCCGCAACATCGCCTGTCGATCCCCGGCTAATTACGCTTTTCGTCTCCCACTTAACCGCACCTGGTCCCCCACAAACCCGTGTCTCCCGAATCTCGTATCCGGGCGGGCGAAACGTCAAAAAGAGAATACCTCCGAGCCGAGTTGCCAAAATCAACGTGGCGGCACGCTTGTCAGACGACGCGTAGACAGATCCGCCGCTACCAAGGGCAGACATACGAGCACGACCTTTGCTCTGCAACACTCCCCTATAGACTGAGCCGTTATTCCACCACCGGGCTCTTTTGTCTATTGCCTAGGTTCGTTTACCCAACTAACGCCTATCCATGATATATATTTTCGTGTAGCAAATGTTCTTATTTCCCGCCTCGACTAGTCAGACGCTGTTCGCCTAGCCATGTTCACCGTTTCACGCCTCGTGCAACCTTGCGCCGCTACCGCCGTCTCCGCCTTGGCCGTACCCGGGTTGCCCTCAACGCGTATTACCTCCAGCCGTGGACATAAATTATCAGGTGATCACGAATCTAGCATGCAGATAGGTCCATAACGTTGACCGCACACATAAAACTTGAATAGTTTACAACCAGGGGCACACACCATTGGTCCAAAATACAGATGTCTACGTAATTTCCCTTGGAACCATTTCTCCAGCCTCGCCTAACAACGGCCGAACACGGTTACCTTCAATGGAAGGCACATTCAAACACCTCATGAACCGAGGAACTATACTTGTAGACTTCGATGTCAAATCCACCGTAATCATACCCGAAAACAACAAGATCACCCACGCCCAGGTTCCTTTCCTTGACAAATTCCATCCAGCCCTTGAAGACAACAAGGTCTTCCTCAAACCATGGATCTTCATGAAGTACTCGCTCGCAGCATCTGGACCATCGGATTGGTACAGAGGCCTTGGGATGCGGCTGAGACTTGAATTTCTTTAGGCCCAGCTTCGTCAGTAGCAAAGGCTTGAGTTCTTCAGGAATGACAATAGCCTTTAGGTCGGAAACGACGAGTTCAACGTAGAAGCGTCGTGGCCCTACGTAGGACGTTTCGTTTCCCAGGCATGGAGGACGGCCCCTCTCTGTCTCTCCATCAAAGCTTCTCCTCTCCATCTTCATCACAGCTTCCTCGAGGCCATGCACAACCACTTTTCAAACCGCAGGATTGCGGTAGATGCAGTCCCGACAAGGCGCTGGAGAAGCAGGCCTCGCATGATGGAGCGTTTCCATAGCCTGCAAACCCACGGGCAACTGAGTTAGCCGTTCTACGGTGACAATCGCGAGGATGTAAATCCAGACGAGGCTGTACAATGCAACCGTGAAAGTGTCGGCCGCACCGCCCATCTTACGATTACAAGCAGTGACATTGGCCACCGAATCGAGGAGCCGGCAATCAGCCTAACATCACGACAAGTAGAGGGTTTTAACTACAGAAGTAAAGTGTGGCAAACGATCAAAAATCCCGTACAAGTGTATATTCATGTCCACCATGTCTAGCGCAAGCCTAACGAAGCCAGCCACAACACTCACACCGGTGGTCACGTATGTCAACCGACAAACTAATCGAACGCAAGAATCTCTAAGTACATACTGAGAAAGGGAGACTCACCATCGGAGACGACTCTAGCTCTTTATCCTTCCGTTTCCTTGAGGTGGTCATCGCTGAGTTCGATGCCCATGCTACCGTCGTCGATGCCGACGCAGCCAACGCCGGAGCTGTGGATAGAGAAGTTGCATACGGGGCAAACATGGACGCGCCAGCGGCCCCAGCGCCTGATCCAAAATCCAATAGAAATGGCGAAGCGGGGGGGGGGGGCACCAGGGCCGACCGCTAAATCCCGGCGGGGGGCCGTGCGGCTGGGAACCCAAGGCACCCCTGGTCCCAGATCCGAGCCTAGCGCCCTCCGAGCCCTAGCGAAGACAACGGAGCAGGTGTGAAGTGCGACCCACAGCTGAATCCTGACGAGGACCCGTGCGGCTAGGAACTCGACGCAGCGTCAGATCCAGCCCCGAGCCCCAACAGAGACGACGAAGCAGGGGCGTACCGCGGCGGCCCGATGAACCCCGGGGGGGGCCGCACAGCTGGGAATTCGATGCCCCCGGTATGGATCCCAGAACTGCATCCTAACGAAGACGGCGGAACAGATGTGAAATGCAGCCCACCGCTGCTTCCTGGCAGGGAGCCACGCTGAAAGTGCATGTGTTGCCCCATGCGTGGTTTTGGTAATTAATGATATCCCTATGGACTAATGGTTGCATTGAGATATACTTGTAGATCTTGTCCATAGGAAAAGATTGGAGTTCATGTGTTAGACTCTAGAAGATTACATGATGACCAAGGTTCCATCCAAGGGTTTATATGAAGAATGGCCATCTAGAGTTGAGCTTATTGCAAGCATGGCTTCGAAAAGAAGATTGAGTGAACTTCATGTTTATCTCCAAGTCATCATCTATATCAAGAGAAGAATTTGAAGCGCAAGTGGATACGTGAAGACGGAGCTAAGCGAGGCTCTCTCCCATAATGGTTTATGGGGGAGTATTTGGGAAGTCTTCATCAAGCATGTGCTAGCAAGCGCAATCAAGAAAGGTGGTCCACTTGAAGAGGTCAAGATCATCATCATCTAGTTCAAGTGGAAGGCTCAAGGCAAATGTATGATCTTGATAGGGTTTCTATTTTACCGGTCTCATGTTGTTAGTTTGGAGACCGGGTTATAGGATAGACGGCGTACTATCAAGAGGGGCTCTCAAGTGAGTAACTTGATCGCACCTTTGTGGAGAGCTCAAACCTTTGCATATTTGGCATATCATCTTTATTGGTTCTTATTTGGATTTTATCCATGTGAGAATTTAGAGCTTGTGTTTTATCTCCATACCAAGCTCTAGTTCATCAAAAACGGATTTCATATGAATATCTTATTGCGTTTTTGTTGTTCGAGGTTTTACCGGTTTGTCTTTTCTAAGAGAGGTCAAACTCTCCTCTTGTGTTCTCCTCCTCACATACTATGATGTTTCTCTACATAATCTTGAAGGGCTCTTCGTTGCGTTTCCAACGAGCCCAAGAACATAGAAAACGGAGTCCGGATGAAAACTTGTTTGCATTCTCGGCTTTGGAAATATTATCGTTCCACCTCGAGATAGGGTCCACACCTTCCCATGTGTGGTATCCCCTCTATTTGTAGGAAAGCACTCGTCGTTATCTTTCCAACAAAGTTGGTTTCATCTCATTTGGAAGTTTTAATGAAAAAGATATGATTTTTCCGAAGATATTTTTCTGCGCAGGCCGGTTGCCAGGCCGGCCCAAACCGGGCCTCAGACCGGGCGCCTCGGGCAGCAGACCGGTTGCCAGGCCAGCCTAGGCCGGGCCTCAGGCCGGGCGCCTCGGGCAGCTGGCCGGCTGCCAGGCCGGGCCATAGGCCAGCGCCCAGGCCGCACATGGGCCGCTCGCCTCGCCAGCTCGCTGCTCCCTGATACGTCTCAAACGTATCTATAATTTTTGATGTTCCATACTTGTTTTATACCAATTGCTCCATGTTTTGCATCTACTTTATATCACTTTTATACATTTTTTGGGACTAACCTATTAACAAGATGCCGAAGTGCCAGTTCCTGTTTTCTGCTGTTTTGTATTCCAGAAAAGCTAGTCTGAAATATTCTCGGAATTGGACGAAACTACACGGGGGTCCCTATTTTTCCAGAACACGCCTGACGGACCAAAGGAGCAACGGAGAGGAGCCACGTGGGCCCACACACGGGTAGGGCGTGGGCCACCCCCTGGCGCGCCGAGGCCACGTGTGGGCCCCACGAAGGCCTCCAGCCACCGCCCTTTCGCCTACTTATTCCCCCCGACGCGAAAACCCTAAGTACCCGCGCAAAAATCCACGAAAAGTTCCAGAGACGCCGCCGCCGTCAACCCTAGCTCGGAGGGTTCAGAACCTCTTCCCGGCACCCTGCCGGAGAGGGGAATCACCGGAGGCTTCTACATCGCCATGCATGCCTCCGGAGTGATGCGTGAGTAGTTCATCCTTGGACTACGGGTCCATAGCAGTAGCTAGATGGTTGTCTCTCCACTTTGTGCCATCATGTTTAGATCTTGTGAGCTGCCCTACATGATCAAGATCATATTATTGTAATGCTACATGTTGTGTTTGCTGGGATCCGATGAATATTGAATACTATGTCAAGTTGATTATCAATTTATTTATATGTTATTTAAGTTCTTGCATGCTTTCCGTTACTCGTAGATGCTTTGGCCAAGTAGATGCTTGTAACTCCAAGAGAGAGTATTTATGCTAGATAGTGGGTTCATGCCTCCATTTAACCTGGGACAGTGATAGAAAGTTCTAAGGTTGCGGATGTGCTGTTGCCGCTAGGGATAACCTAACGATGCTATGTCCACGGGCATATGTGTTTGTTTACATTACGCGCTTTACTTAATGCAATTATCCGTTGCTTGCAACTTAATACCAACGGGGACTCGATGACAACCCGGCGGTGGATTATTAGTCATAGATGCTGTTGGATAACGGTCTATGTATCTTGTCGTAATGCCCAATTAAATATCATAGTAGTCACCATGTCATATATATGCATTGTCGTGCGCTCAATATTTTGTCAATTGCCCAGCTGTAATTTTTTCACCCAGCATGTTAGTTATCTTTTATGGAGAGACACCACTAGTGAACTGTGGACCCCGGTCCATTCTTTTACACTGATTAAACAACCACAAACTGCAAACTGTTCCTTTTTCATTCTTTGCAATTAAACATCATTTTCCACACGAGACGTTTAATCCTTTGTTTTCAGCAAGCCGGTGAGATTGACAACCTCACTGTTTCGTTGGGGCAAAGTAGTTTGATTGTGTTGTGTGCAGATTCCACGTTGGTGATCGAGTAACGGCGCCACCAACAACCTTCTGAAGAGTTGTTGCTCCTACTGATTCGATAACCTTGGTTTCTTTCTGAGGGAAAACTTGCTGCTGAACTGCATCATACCTTCCTCTTGGGGTCTCCCAACGAGCATGTGATTCACGCCATCAAGCTCTTTTTCTGGCGCCGTTGCCGGGAGACAGCAGTCTTCTGCAAGGGGAGTTTCACGCTTCCAATCTCTTTACTTTGTTTTTGTCTTGCTTAGTTATTTTATTTTATCTTGTTTGCTTTCAATTATCAAAAACACAAAAAATTAGTT